>JAGFMF010012051.1:619622-657239 GCA_019455555.1 Galemys pyrenaicus
AGGCGCCCGCCGCCACGACCCTGCGGCTGAAGACGACATGGTCACGCAAAAGCTCTTCTGAATCGTCCGGAATTCTCTACCCTGCTGGAAAGTGCTGCAAACGCCAGAATCGAGCAGGTTTTCAAACCCTGAATTAAAAGCATTTCAGGTGACCCCCCAGTGAGTCTCCAAGAACAGCGGCCAGTCCAGGAGACTGCGCGGGCCACAGCGCACTGTGTCCTCCAGCGGGCCGGACGCGGACCTCCCCACGGACCGGCGACCAAGACACATGGCCTTGGAGTGGCTGCTGAGCAGCGCCCCGCCCCCCAGGGACACGAGCTGCTGTCCAGGCTGTGCGCGTGAGCCAGCATGGGTGCGCGTGTGTGGTGCGCGTGTGTGGTGTGCGTGCGTGAGCCAGCATGGGTGCGCGTGTGTGGTGCGCGCGTGTGGTGTGTGCGCGTGAGCCAGCATGGGTGCGTGCGTGTGGTGCGCGTGTGTGGTGTGTGCGCGTGAGCCAGCATGGGTGCGCGTGTGTGGTGCGCGTGTGGTGCGCGTGTGTGGTGCGCGCGTGTGGTGTGCGTGTGCTGTGTGGTGTCTGGGTGTGTGTGTATGTGTGTGCGTGCGTGTGATGCCTGTGGGGTGTGGTGAGGTGTGGGGTGTGGTGTGTGCGTGTGGCCTGAGTCCACGACGCAGTGCGCAGGACGGCATCTGTGGCAGCCCTTCCAGGCCTGGCTGTGGGGCTGGGTGGGCATCCAGGCCGCCCCCCCAGCCCTGGCTCGTCCGTGGGGGCCAGGGTCCCTGCCTCAGGTGTCCTTCCCAGTGGGCAGGGACCCCAGTCGGCGCTCCGCCATGGCAAGGGCCCCGGGAGTCCCAGGAGCTCTGGCCGGCTCTCCAGGGAGCAGGACCCAGTGGGCTCCCTGAGGCGGCTCCTGAAGCCACGCCTGCCCCTGACACCCTTCAGTGAGCCTGCCCCCCACTGCTGCAGGGCTCGCCCAGTCAGACCCTGCCTGCAGGAGTGCGTGCTCACAGGGGCGGCGGGGGGTGGGGTAAGGCCGGGAGGGTGACGGGCAGGGAGGCGGGCAGGGAGGGGAAGGTCAGCTAGGGCAAGGTCAGGTCTGTGGGTGCAGGTGGCCAGGCGCACAGGCGCTGGCCCTCTCGGGTGCGGCTGGTGCCCGGGAGGCCTGTCTGGCGCGCACGAGCTAGCGAGGGCAGGGCTGACACCCCACCTCCACCTGTGGCGGGCGCCCCTTCCCAGGACCCGGCTGTGCCTCAGGGAAGCTCTGGCCAGGCCTGTCCAGGTCAGCTGCTGGGGAGAAGCACAGAAGGTGGCCGCAAGCCTGAGGGGGAGAGTGGCCCGCTCAAGGGGCGCCGCGGAGGAGTGGAGCCAGGCCACCCGGCCTCGGCAGACCGGGCTCTGAGCGGCCAGCGGTCGTGGCCTCCTGCGCGTGGCCCGCCCTGCGCTGCCTCCGGCGACCCCGGCTGGGCGGCTGAGGGGCGTCCATGCGGTCTGGGCTGTCGCGGCACGGAGCTCACGGCCCTCAGGAGGAGCCGAGGCCAGGGCCTCCGCGAGGGAGCAGCCGGCCGCCGCGTCCCCACCCCGCCCGCTGGCTCGGACCCACCTCCGCCCACCAGCCCATCCCTCTGCGGGTGGAGGCGCCCAGGCTGACCCCGCAGCCCGGCGAGGTCTGCCGAGAGCCAGCGCCCGCTTCTCCGCAGCATCTGCTCTCCGGGCCGCCTACTTACTCCAGGAGGACGCTTGGCCGGCGCTGCTGCTTTCGCACAAGATGTCAGAAACCTGGCCCGGCCGCCGCCGCCGCCGCCCACGCATTCCAGTGCCGGACAGCTGGCCTGGCCTGCGGGCTGGACGCGACTCCTCGGGCACCGCGCGCCCGGGCCCCAGAGGCGGGCTCGACCTGAGACATGGCCCTGGAGCAGCCCTGCCCCCAAACCGCCAGGCCCACCAGCCGGGCCCTGACCCTCCCAGGCCGCTGCCAGCCACCAGAGTCCAGCGCCCTAGGGAGCAGGGTGGGAGCCACCTCAGGCCCACGGGGGAGGGGCGTGCACGGGGAGGTGCGTGCTCTGGGGGGAGGGTGTGTGCTCCTGGGGGAGGGGCGTGCTCTGGGGGAGGGTGATGCGCAGGGGAGGATGCGTGCTGTGCACATGCACTGTTGCACGCACACTCCTCACAGGGTCGCCGTCCCCACAGCAAACTTTAAGTCCAAGCCCCCACACCACCACCTCCTGCGCCTCCCGTGACCCCGCGCGAGGACGCCCCAGAGCGTGAGGATGCCGGCCCCTCTTCCTCGTGGCCTCACGTCCTTGCCACAGAAGTCCAGGTCGGGCAGATGCCTCCTTTCCCTTCCACCGAAAGCTGCACCTCCCCGGCCACTGCCCAGGCGGGCCCTGGGGGCGGGCTGACCCTCTGAGCACAGGGTCCCCGGGAGCGGAGGGCTGGTGATGGGCGGCCCCTCTGTGGGCCCCCGGCGCCTCCGAGCAGCTGCGTCCAGCTCCCTCACGCGGGCAGGGGTGGGGTGGCCCTCAGAGTGTCAGCGAATGTCTCTGGAGTCCCTCTGTGTCCTCCCGGGTAGGTGCTGCTGGAAACGGACACGCAGCGTGGCCCGGCCTGTGGACAGGCACCTCTGTCAGGTCCGCGGGGCCAGCCCCGGGGCCAGCTCTTCCTGCACCCGAGCGCCCTGCCCGTCTGAGTGCCCCATACGCTGCGGCCCCAGGAGCTCCGTTTCCGATGAGCAAAGGCAGGAGGGGTCCGGCAGCTGCCGACAGCCGGCCTGGCACCGGGCCCGGGTGGCCTGCGCCTGCCATCCGAGCTCGCGCCTCCAGACCTCCGCAGAACGCGATTGAGCACGGCCGGAGGCCACGGACATGCCCTGAGGATGAAGACACCCACCCGCTTGCGAGCCCACGCTCAGGCCGGCCCGTCAGCCAGCCCTGCTGCCACCAGGGCCGCGCGGTCACCACGCTGGACGCTCTCCCTGCGTCCGTGCGCACACCGGAGCGCAGCCGCTCACCCCTGGACGCTGCTCCAGGCGCCTGTCCTGCCGCGAGGCCTGGCGTCCTGAGCGTGGGGCTGCTGACGCCGCTTGAGGGCCAGGCACTCGCTGCCGGGGGGTCAGGTGTGCGCACAGCAGAGGGTACCCTGAGGCTCTGGAACAGGGCAGGGGCAGCCTCCGGGGGCTGCGCCCCTTCCCAGCACTTCCAAGCAATGGGAAGTCACCCCACCTCGCCGGGTGGGCGGACCCAGGCCCGGGGATGCACAGACAGATGCAGGTCGGGCCCTGGAAGGGGGCTCGTTGGAACCATGCGGCCTGGCAGGAGGCCCCGGGAGCCCCAGGAGGCACCACGCTCAGGAGCCCGGGCTGAGTGGCTGGGCAGGCGGAGGCTCTGCGTCCTGGGCAGGCCTCGGGCCAGCGGGGCGGAGGTCTGTGCAGGCAGGCGGCTCAGAGCCCGGGGCTGGGGACCACACAGACGGGGAGCTGGGCCGGGCCACCACCCAGAGTCCCCGCTCAGCGCCCTGGCCCTGCCCCGGCCTCGGGCAGAACTGCTGCTCACGGTCCACCCCAGCGGCTGTGAGCGATGTGCAGGAGGCAAGTGGACTCTGGGGATGCAGGGTGTCAGGGAGCCGGCCCAGCTCGCTCACTGCCGAGTGACTCACGTAGCAGCCTCAGACCACCCAGAATCTGGCCTCATCCCAGAGGTGACAGTTCCCTGCCCCCCACAAGTGCCTGAGGGGCTCTGTCTGCCCGAACTGTGGCCTGGCCTAGAGGCTGGGGTTCCCTCCTGGTCCCCATTTGTTCTCTCTGCTGAAACTGAGTACAAATGTGTGTGTGTGTAGTGTGATGTGTGTGGTGTGTGTGGTATGTGGTGTGTGTGGGGTGTGGTGTGTGTGTGGTGTGTGTGTGGTGTGTGGTGTGTGTGTGGTGTGTGTGTGGCGTGTGGGGTGTGTGTGAGGTGTGTGGGTGTGTGGTGTGTGGTGTGGTGTGTGTGGGGTGTGGGGGGTGTGGGGGGTGGTGTATGGTGTGTGTGGTGTGTTGTGTGTGGTGTGTGGGGTGTGTGTGGGCTGTGGGGTGTGTGGTATGTGTGTGGTGTATGGTGTGTGTGGTGTGTGGTGTGGTGTGTGGAGTGTGGTGTGTGTGTGGGGTGTGGTGTGTGGTGTGTGTGGGGGGTGTGGGGTGTGTGTGAGGTGTGTGGGTGTGAGCTGCCTGCCATGGGTGGTCCTGGCCCCAGGCCTGGTGGTGGGTGTGGACCCAGCCCCGCCCCACCTCCTCCCGCCATCCACTCACCTGTGCAAGGTCCCAGGCTCTGGTCACTGTGACGAGGCCACATCAGACATCCCGACCTGCCACTTGAGGACGGAGGTTCCCGTTGCCTGACCCTGGGGAGACCGGTCTGCGTCTCTCTCCCTCTCCTGGCCTCTCTGGGGTGGGGTCCAGTGACACCCCAGGACCAGCACCAGCACCTCCTCGGGTCTGGGGCAAGGTGGCCAAGGGAAGTGGTCAGAGGGGTCAGCCTGGGGCTGCTGGCCCAGTGGGCACGGACCATGGCCAGGCCTCTGCGGAGGATGTGCGGGTCCACTGGGCACAGGGGCCGGGGTTAGGGGAGTGGGCGACACGGTGGGGTCTGGTGGTCTGGGGGCACAAGTGTCTGGGAGGTGCAGGGTGCAGGGGATCTGGGCATCATGAGGGTCTGAGGGGTCCGTGGGCTGCAGTGTTCTGGGATGGGGCAGGGGGTGCGGTGTCCTTTGGGGGGTAGGATGCTGGGGGGCGCAGGTATCGGGTGGGGGTGATGGGGTCAGGGCCACAGGGGGTGGGGCTGGGCCTGCCCCCCACTTGCTGCAGGGACACGCCAACGGGGCGCCGTGCCGCCGGCTGCGTCTTCTCTGGTGGACCGCGAGGGGCGCGTTCCTCCGTGTCCAGCGGCGCGACCTCCGCCGGGTCAGCGATCCAAGTGGGTCCCGGCGGGAGGACCGTCCGCAGCTGAGGGCTGGCCCGAGGCCGCCGCTGGGTGGGCCTGTCCGGCTCAGCGGAGAGCGACCGCAGCGGCCGCGGCCAGGGAAAGGCGGACACTGGCCGCCGGAGTGCGGCTTCACGGACCGGGAGGCGCTTCCCCCGCCGCGGGCGGGGCGCGAGCGCGGGGGCGTCCTGGGGAGTCGGAGACGGCAGCGCCCACAAGCCAGCCGCGGCGGGGCGGGGTGCGGGCCGAGCCGCCCAGCGCGGAGGAGCCGCGGCCCGAGCGAGGCGCGAGCGGGAGCGGCTGGCGCGCAGAGGGAGGCGGCTCCCCGGGCGCGCTCAGCGAGGGGGCCGCGGACCAGCGCGCCAAGCCCGGCCGGAGCGCGCCCCACGCGGGTGAGGAGGGCGCGGCGGGCAGGCGGCTCGCGGCCGGTCCTCGCCCTTCTGGCCCGACGCTGGACCCGCCCGGTCCGCGCCCGCTCGCGCGCTGTCACGTCCTCCGCCGCCTGCCTGACCCGTGCCGCCCCGCTCGCCGCACGCTGGACGGGCCGGGCAGTGCCCTGCGCTGGCCGCCTGTCTCCCGGGAGGGCCAGCCGGTCCGCTCCTGCCCTCCGGCCCCGCCGCGGCTGGTCCACGTCCTCGCGGGGCCAGCGCAGGGAGACACAGGCCTCACTGCCGGACTGGACAGCGCTGGGGCCGTCCGCACCCGCCCGGGCTCTCCAGCCGCACGGAGGCCAAGCCCCGGCTCCTCGCAGGCGGGCCCGCCCTGGGCTGGCTTTTCCGGACGCGGGAGCTTCCCCGGACCTGCAGGCTCCGCTGGCCGCTGACCGAGCGCCGGCCCGGCCGGAGGACGCGCTCGAGGGGCCCGCCGGCAGACGTGGCGCAGTTCTGGGCACGGCCACCAGGCGGGCGCTGGACTCGCGCCAGCCTCCCCAGGAGGCCCCGGGCTGGGGGCTCCTTCCAGTGCCCCTAAACTGCAGCAGCCACTCCCTGAGCCCCCAGCCCTCCCGAGACCTCAGGGAGATGGGGACTTCTTGGCTGCTGCCCTGTGGCCCCAGCCCAGGCCACGAAGTGGGGGGCAGTTCCCACACACTGCTGCTGGTGGGACCTGCCACCCCCAGATGGTGCTCACGGTCCCTGTCCAGGCCAGGTCAGCGGACACTGCCGCGAAGCCTGACCCAGGCCCCGGCGCTTGCCCGGGAGTCTGAGATCACCAGCGGGCCGCAGGAGGCGGCTTGGGGTGCTGTGGGGGGGCACTGTGGGGGTCCCCTCATGGGGAGATGCAGGCCACGCCCTGTGAGCCCTGGAGAGGGGCCTGCGGGCAGCACCCCCGCATGGGGCCCTCGCCCCTGCCTGCAGCACCCCGAGCATGCAGCCCCTGGCGCTGCGCCTCTGCTGTGGCTGGTGTCCTGGGCTGGCCCCTGCTGCCCGCCTCGCCCACCGCGTGTGGCCAAGAGGGGGCGCCTGTCCTCCACAGAGCCTCCGGCTGGTCCAGGGCCCTGTGCAGGCTGCGGCCTCGGCCACCATCCCCCAGAGCGGTTCTGGCCGGGGCAGGGGTAGTGGGGGCCCAGGTCGGGGCAGGTGCAGGGGCCCGGCCCTGCGTGTCGCTTCTGGGCTGGAGGGGCGGGCTCGTCGTCACCAGGACGGAGGTTTAGCGTGTCCGTTTATCAGCGTCCCTCCTTTGCAATGACCTGCTCCTGCTTCTCTGGCTCCAGCTAGCCCCAGGGGAGAGGGCCGGGCAAGGCTCCCCCCGCGCCTGGCTCCCCACAGGTGGGCAGCACAGGTGCTCCCCAAGTCCCCGCCCACCCACCCGTGCGGGCTGGCACCCCCGAGGCTGCTCCCTCCCGTCGGCCCATTTAGGGGTCTGTCAGGGCCACACCCCCTTCTGCCACTCTGGCAGGGCGGCGGTCCGGGCGGGCCTGCGGGGCAGTGGGGCCAGCACCGTCCTGCTTCTGACTTGGCTCTTCTCATGAAAGAAGGGTAGGCCGGGGCAGGAGTGTCTGGGGCTCACGGGAAGGCACAGAGCCTGGCTGAAATCGCCCCCTTCCTCCGACGGGCCGACAGGCGGAGGGGCCGTAGCTCCCTGCCCAGCGCAGCCGGCCACGGGCCCAAACGGCGTGCGCAGAACGCTGACCGCCAGGGGCAGCACAGCCTCTGCCGGATGCCGGTGATGACCCCCATGGGCCCTCACCCCGCCCACCGCCTGGGGCGGCTCGAGGCGCTGGTCCCACCGAGGCCAGCACTCCCCAGTCTAGGCGATGTCCAGTGCACCTCGGCTGCAGGGGCTGGACACTGCCGGGGGGGCCCCAGCATGGCCGGGCCACATGTCTCACTCCAGGGCCCAGCCAAGGGGGCCCCCGGTGCGGCAGGCAGAGCCCCAGGCAGCGGGCGGGGGCATGGGTGTGGCTCAGGAGGTCCATCGGGGCAAGCCCAGGCGGCCAGTGGGGAAGGGCAGAGGGGGACGAAACGCTGTGGAGTGCCCCACACACACACCGGGGGATGGCCCGGACGGCCCTGAGGGCCCCACAGCACCCCCAGTCCAGGGCGCGCGCCTGACAAGCGGTGGAGGTGACCGACCTTCTGGGGAGGAAGCCGTGCGGGGCTGGCACCCACTCACTTGGAATAAAGCTGGGGTGGGGTGAGGAGCCACTGGGTCTGGGTCTGGGGCCACCCCTGGGCTTGAGGCACCCCGCCATGGCTGGGGTCGGGGCCGGGGCCCAGGCATGAGAGCGAGGGGGAGGCATGTGGCTGGGACTGGCCTGGGGCAGCCGAAGGGGGACCCCATCGCACCCACCAGCAAGCAGGATGCGGCGGCCCGCAGAGACCCGGCCGCCAGCCCAGAGCCCGACGCCCAGGCCCCCACGCACCCAGAAAACAGACCGTCCACTCCTTTCTTCAACAGGAGACGTTTAATCAGGCCAGAGACAGGTGAGCCGCGGGCAGGGCCCCACCGCCGCGAGGAGACCCGCAGAGCCCGCCCAGCCCTGGCAGTGGCCGACGAAGCCAGACCGAACCCCGATCAGCTGAAGACAGGCAGTTCACCCCGAATTCTGGAGTTCCCCTAAAACACTGTTTCCACATAAATACAATAAACTCTAGTATTGGAAGGTCACAAATGCTAGATAAACTTTTTTCTTAATATGACAAATGTGTAAGTAGTCCTTTTTATTCTTCTTACAATAAAAAGTACAATTTCTTAAGAATAAGTCCAAGACGGCGCAGGCGCCCGCTCTCCTCCCGGCTCGGCACAGGCCCGCCCGGGGGCGGCCCCGCCCGCCAACGCGGCACAAAGGCGCGTGCAGCCAAGCGGCCTCCGGAAAACTAAGAAAATAGATCATATGCATCTCTATATTTACGTATGTATCAAAGCCCGAAACACGGGCTCGGGGTCTACAAAAGAAGAGTGGAGTGGCCGCCGCAGCACAGGGGTGCTGGGCCGCCTCCGCCGGCCGCCGCAGTGAAGAAAAGCCAGCCGACCGGGCGCCCGGGCCGGCCTTCGTCCCACCTCTGAGGGCTTAAAGTGCTCGCTTGCCGTCCGGCCGGGCCGAGGCCTCTGCAAAGGGAAAAAGAGGCTGAAGGACCCAGGCCCTGCAGGGGCGGGTGTCCCCGGGGCCAGTCCTCACTGTCCGCCCTGGCCAAGGAGTCCTCAAAGAAAAGGCTAGAAAGGAGACGTCTCCACGCCGGGGCAGTGCCCACGCGCCTTTCAGAGGGGGCTAAGCAGAGCGGCCAGTACCCCACCCGCCATGCCCGGCAACCCGGCCCCAGCAGCCGCGGCCCCCATCTACAGAAGCACGAGGCGACTCCCCCCAGGGCCTGAGCAGCAGCGGCCCCTGAGCCCCTCCAAGCCCCGCCCCAACATGGGCCAGGCCCGGCCCCACAGCCGCTCCCTGCAGCTCGGCCCCAAGACCATTGGCCAGCAGGGTGGAGGGTCAAGCACCCGCGGCCGACCCGCCCCAACCACTGAACCAGAACTGACCCCTGGGGCCGACAACCACATGTGGACTCTCCGGTGGCGGCCGGGGAGTCTCTTGGAGGCCACTCCATAAATGTTGCCCAGCCCAGAGCCCACGCAGGGCCACACCGGGTGCGGCAGAGAACAGTGAAAGGCGCGGTCCCCCGGTGGGTGGGTGGCCTGCGACTCCCGCCAGGGCCCGGTCACACGGGGAGACCCCGCTGCCCCGCCGCTGGCAGCCCGTAAGGTCTTTGGAAAACTTTAGCTGATGTCCCAGCCCAACCCCGTGGCCAGAGGAGTGTGGAGGCACGCGTCCCGACGGCCGAGGGGCTGGGCCCTGGCGGGAGGCCTGCTGACCACCTGGCCGTCCACTCGGAGCGGGATGGACGCCACGGGGGCCCTCTGTTCGGGCGAAATAAACTCGTGGCAACAGCTCTGGGAGCCGCAGAAAAATGCTTACTGTACAAAAATAAACAAAAAAAAAGTAAAAAAAAACCTTTAACAGTTAAAAAAGGTAGATAAGCCAAAGTTTCGGAAGGAAGGAGGCTGGAACATGATCTCCATCCAGAAAACTGCTAAAGGGTGAGAAAAATGTAAAATTCACAAAACAAGGCTTATCAGGAACGTTTCTGTGAAAAATTCATACAAAAAAAAAATCAACGGCAAATTTATATTCTTTGCTAGAAAAACTCATCGGGTACATGTGTGCGGGGGCGCGGGGGCGCCTCCGACCAAACAAAGGAAATCGAAGCGCAGGCGGGGCCCGGCCGGTGTGTGGCGCCGGGTGGGGGCCCGGCCCGAGGCCGTCAGAAGCACCTGTGCGTGACCCGCAGGCCACCCAGGGCCCCTACAATCTGCATTTATTATAGAGATATATATAGTTTTTCTATAAGTGCATCATAAATATTTTATCGAGATCTCAAGAATCAAGTCTCTTAGCTGGCGGTACGTGGGAATATATACTGTACACATATGTATTTATTTATACCTAAGACAAGCAATGCTCATGCGACCTGCTTTTCAGGAAAGCGTCCGCCCGGCGCTGGCGGCGGGCTGGGCGGGGCCTGCGAGAAAGAGCACTTTGGATTCCTCACGCGCCGACAGACCCCGCAGCACCGCGCGCGGGCAGCGACCTCGCCCCAGCAGCAGTGACACGCAGCCGGCTGCCCGGAGCCGCAGCCCGGCCAGACGCGCCCCCTGCTCCTGCTGTTCCTCGTTTCTTAAGGCATCGTCCTCGGGCTTCGGAAAACCCAGCCCCCAAAATCCATCAGAGCAATAAAAAGGCACAAACTCGCATCTTCCGATGGCTTTGAGAAAACCCCGCCAACGCCTGCCGGCTCCCGCTTCGGGCTCCGCCAGTGTCTTCTTCAAACACTCGGCCGTCTGTCCCCCACCGGCGCCGGTGCCCGGGCCGGGCCAGCGCCCCAGAAAATGTCCTCTTAAGAAAAGTAAGCTACAAGATGAGCTGAGTGGTTTACACGGAGACTGGAATCGTGGGTCAGAATCAACGTCAGCACCAGTTTGATCAAGTTTGTTCTGTGTCACCAGAGCTTCGATTTCCTTCCCCTCATGCGCCGCGACCGGAGCCACGCCGGGCTGCAGCGCCTTCCGCGCCCGCCCCGTCCGTCCGCTCGCCACGCCGGCCCGGGCTGGAGGCTGCGCCGCGGGTCTGAGGACGCCGGGCCCTGCTCCCACCTGAGGCCGCGCCCAGAGGCGGTCAGGCCACAGGACGCAGAGGAGCAGGACTTTTCTCGGCTGAGCTTCAAGACGGACAAACAGACAAGAGAACTCGCTCCGGAGGGCTACAGGGGCGGCTCCTCCTCCATGGGCTCCTCCTCGGCTCTGGGGGTGAAGGGGAGGGCCGGAGGAGGCATTAGGGCAGTGCCACGGGGTCCCCTGCCTGGGCCGCCCCTCCACCGGCCGAGCCTCCCCAGGCAGCCTGACCCGAAGCGGCGAACGCCCGTGTTCCGGGGGCACGCAGCTGGGACAGTGGCCCATGGGCTGGTCCTGGAGCGGGGACGCCTGTCCGCCGTGGCTCCCGGAGGGACGGGAGAGCTTGGCAGGGGCGGACGCCGGGGCTGGTGCGGGCGGGCGGGCGGGCTCACCTCTTCCCGGCGGACGTCACGCCCACGGACAGCGAGGCCATGGCGGTGACCGTCTCGGCCTCCTCGTTCTCGCACTTCTGGGCCTCGACCAGCGCGGAGCCCACCGTGGACGACAGGCGCTGCAGGGAGCGCCAGTACTGGCCTGCGGGACAGCGTGTCAGGCGGCCCTCAGCGGCCCCTCCTCCCCATGGGGCCCGGGGGCTGGGAGCCATGAGCAAGGGGCAGTGTCCCCAGTGCTGGGTCTCCCAGGGGACCCTGCAGGCACGGGCCTGGCCGCGAGGGGGCTCTCCTGCTACGGGCTCCTCACGGGAGTCGGTGGGCTGGCGCCGAGGTCAGCACCCAGACCCTGGAGGGCAGGCAGACCCCACCCACGGGGTCTGGGTCACCCTGTGACCACTGGCGCATGGCTCTGTGACAAGGACTCCGCGTCAGGGGCGCAGCCCAAGGCCCCAGGACCTGTGGCTCGGGGGCGTGCTGGGGCGTGGGGGCCCTGCACCATGTCTCTGCATGCTGGGGTCGCCCCGGCAGCAGAAGGGGATGCTCTGGTCCAGGAAGAGACCAGACTCCAGCACAGGGGTCATGCCAGGGCCACCCTGAGCAGGGGACCCGGGCAGGTGACTCGCGGGTACCTGGACCCTCACAACTGGGACGTGTCACAGGAGCTGGCCCCACCCCGCAGGCCAGGGAATGACAGGGGTCTCTGCCAGCCCAGCACACGCTTGTCCTGAGGGCCCTGAAGCAGCAGCTTGAGGAGGAGCAGCCTAGGGGCCGGCAAGGCTAGCCACCTAAAGGGCCCCGGGCCTGGCCACTCACTGTGGATCTCAATGACCTTCTCCATGGACCGGACGGCGTTCGCGTTGGGCCGCTGCTGCAGCACCTTCTCTGGGAGTGGGTCCAGCTGGAAGAGGGCGGCGGCAGTGACCGTCAGAGCGACGCCCGTCCACGGGCACACGGGAGAGTCGGTATCCGCCCGCGGGGGCACGCGCCCTGACAGGGAGTGCCCCTCAAAGCCACCCCAGGGCTGTTCCCAGTCGAGCTTCTTGCAGGAGCCACGGCACCCGAGACGCCCGGCCTGAGCCACCCCTGCGTGCTGGCCCCGTCCCTCCAGAGAATGGCCCTCATGGCCCATGCAGAGGTGGGCGGCAGTGACCGCGGGGAGGCACAGGCCCGCGGGCAGCTGCTGACCAGGCCTGGGCAGAGCGGCTCGCCGGCGACCACGCCGACACTGGGAAACCAGGTCGCAAAGCAGAGGGTGGTGACCCGGCCTGAGAAGCGCGGCCGCTGCGTGTCACTGGACCAGCTGCCCCATGGGGGTGGCGGCCGCAGGGCTGGTCACTCCCTGCGCCCAGCACTAGTCAGGGCCCAGCTGTGTCTCAGAGCCTTTTAAGGCACAGCACACTTCCTGGGGGTGGCACGGACCAATCAGGGGTGAGCTGAGAGCTGATTGGTGCTAAGCGGTCCAATCAGACTTTGTTACCAGGACACAGCCTCTCACCACAAGTGGGCTGTGGCAGCTGCTCCTCAGAGCCTTTCATGTCAGTGACAGCACACTTCCTGGGGGTGGCACGGGCCAATCAGGTGTGAGCTGTGAGCTGATTGGTGCTAAACGGTCCAATCAGCCCCAGGGCTGATAAATGGCCCAATCGGACTCGTGGGTGGGGCTCCCTGAGAGAGGCTATAAGAGAGGGTCAGGGGCGCCCAAGAGGCCACCCCTGAAGAGGCCTGAGGAGAAGCGATGAAGGAAGAAACGAGCCTCTGAGGAAGAAGAGGGACGGGGCAGGCTCTGTCCCTGGCCCTGAGGAAGAAAGAGGAAAGGCGGCGTCCAGCAGCCGTTCTCCGAGGAGGCGGAGGCCGAGGGGCGCTCAGGGACGGGGCCTCGTCCTTTCCCTGACGTGGCCGAAGGGAGCCGGAGGCCCGGGCGGCGTCCCGAGAGCTGCTCGTGGCCGCGCCGCCACAGTACAGAGCCGGGGCACTGGTGTCTCTGGCGCACCTCGCGGACCAGCAGTGGCGGCACGCTGGCCGGTGCTGCCGGACCCCCGGCCGGTGTGCCCACACTGACGCGCTGGGTGCGGCCGCCACGTGAGGCGCAGGGAGCTGTGTCCCGCTCGTCAGGGCCGCCCTGGCTGGGGCGTGCCTCGAGAGCAGGGGAGGCGCCGGCGGTGCGTGTCCCGCCGGCATGTCCATCGGGCCACGGCACAGGCCCCTCTGTGGGGTGTGGTGCCGCCACGGCCCTCGGTTCTGGTTTGTGGCCTGCGGCTCTCGGGGGCTCGGGTCTCAGAGCCCGGGCCAGCGGGCGGCCGAGCCGGCCTCCGTCGCCTCCTGCCTGACCACCCGTTTCAACAGCACCTGACTGGCCGCGTGTCCACCAGCTGTGGATACGGGAGGGGGCCGGGCCGCGTGCATGCCCAGTCTGACGACCCGCCGTGGGCCGCAGACCCTGCCGCTGACGCGGGGGGACAGGTGGGCGAGGGGCTCAGTGCCCAGGCGCAGGACGCGGGCGGCTGGAGACAAGCCCGGGGATGCCAGCTCGCGCCGCCCGCTGCCGTCTGCGGGGCTCGGGCCATCCGGCGAGGCGGGAGAGGCGCAGGGGCCCGGGTCGGGGACGCGCGGTCACCCACGGTGCCAACCGAGGTACAGGGCGAGGCCCAAGGAGAAGCCGCCTGGACAGAGGCCCCGGGCAAGACAGAGGCGGCCCGGGAGGGGGCTCAGCAAGCCAGCGCCTCCCACAGACCGCGCAGCCCACCGCTCCGGGGAAGCCGCGTGGACAGGGGGACTCGCGGGCAGGAGCCAGCGGCCTGGTGGCCCGAGCGCCGTCACAGGCTGACTGTCCCGCGTGCAGGCCGTGCTGCCCCTCTCCCCAGCAGGCGGCCCCACGTCCAAGCCCGGCCTCTCCCTGGGCAAACCCGCTCCCGGCGAGCCGGCTGACCCGCCGGGCGGGCTCACGGCAGCACCTGACGCGGGGGGCTCCCGGGCCGCAAGGCCGCTGCGGGGTGTGGGCCCCTCCACACGGGGGAGACGCCCCCCCGCTCTGAGGGCGAGGTGGAAGACCCAGCCCTCGGGCTGCACACACATGCCCCCACCGGGCCGCACCGCGGAGACCGCGCTGCCTCGGCCGCAGGGCCGCTGGAGAGGGCCTCGCTCCACGCCGCGCAGGCGAGTGCGCAGCCTGGGCTGGCACTGGCTGGACGGCCCAGCCCTTCAGACCCGCCCTCCCGCCCCCCAGGGCCGTGCTGCCTCAGGAATCTCCCTCACCGGCCCCAAGCCAGGGCGCAGGCCCAGCCCTCTGCAGCTTTGGGAGCCTGAGAGCGCTGCGAGCCCAGCGCCACCGTCAGGAGAGGACGTTCTCGCGTGAGGAGAGAGGCGCCCACAGCCAGGGGGCTGAGCCGAGAGCCCCGCCCTCCGCTGGTATTTCAAGAGCTGCAGCGCCCCCAGCTCTGGGGAGGCCGTGAGTAACCAGCTGCCCTTCAGCTTCATGAGACGTCTGCTGAGAAGAGGCTGAGGCCGCCGGGGCCACGGCGTCAGGAAGGGCCGGCGCTCCTGACCAGCGAAAGGCCCGAGTGTGCCTGCGGCCGAGCGGGAGAGGCGCAAGGGAAACGGGGCTGCCAGGCCCTGCCCGTGCCCAGTGCCGGGCGGGCTGGGCCGGGGCATGCAGGTCGCCAGGCTTGGGCCCCTCGCACTGACTAAGCGGCCTCTGCTGGCCTCAGCTTGCGCAGCCGGCCCTAGAACTCGGGCCTCCAGCGTGCACCCCAGTGTGGCCCCTGCCAGTGCCCCAAGTCGAAGGGAGCCCCGGCACCAGGTGCAGCCATCCCTCGGCCACCTCCTCCCAGGCTCACATGCGGCTGACCCACGAGCGTCTGCGGGGCTCCCTGCTGCGGTGCCCTGGGCCTGCAACCCCAGGACCGGTGGCCGGAGGTGCGCTGAGGCAGGCGTGGAGCAGGGGGACGGACACAAGGCCTCACAGGTGCCACGTGGCCACTCGCGGGAGGGCTCCTGGGCCGCTGTGCCCCCGCATCACCTTCGCGGCAGTTCCTGGCCTCTTCCCTGATGCCGCGGGGGTTGGTGGGGGTTCTCTTTCCCTCCGGATCGCAGCTCTGAGCTGGCCCCAAGCAGCTCCTGGATCCTCCTGCCCCTGTCTGTCACATCACATCTCCTGCCCCCTTCTCCACTGGACGTCGGGGCTCACTCAGGACCCCATGTGGGTTCTGACTCTTACCCCACAGTGGTGACCAGCAGGAGGGCAGTGCCCCACTGTGCACCTCACGACCTGCCTGCTGACCCTGTGACACGGCCCCGCCTTGCACCCCCGCCCCGCCCCAGGCCCTGGGGAACCACGGCAGCCACGGGAGGAGCCCTGCCAAGGGCCATGAGACGGCCAGGCAGCCCACACCCACGTCACTGCAGAATGACTTCTGGACAGCTCGGAATTCAGAACGGGGGCCGCCAACCTCCTCGGCGGGCCATTCCAACCTCCCGGCACCCCTGACCTCCTGTCCGCTAGCCCCAGCTCCCCACCCCACAGCCGCTAGAGGTGGGCCCAGGGCCCTGGGCATGTGGAATGGACTGTCCAGGTCTCTCTCCGGTACCTACAAAAGCTCCCTGGCCCGCCAGCCTGAGCCCAAAGTGCACAGGCAGGACAACGTCTCTGCCCCGCGACCTCGGGGACAGGGCACAGAGCCCCGAGGTGGCCATCGGGCTGTTAAGCAGGGGCCATAGGGACTCACAGGCCAGCCCCACTCAGCCCCACGTGGCACAACAGCAGCCTCAGAACCTCCTAGAACCAGACGCCACCGACACTAAGACCCAGGACCGAGACGCCACAGGTGACCGTCACAGACAGGTCAGCGTCTTCAACACCAGGTGCTGAGGGAGGGGTCTGGCCAGCAAGGGCCCTGGCCAGCCTGACTTGGCGGATCAGACGCCCTGAAGGAAGGCGCCAGGGGAGACGCCCCGTGCCCAGCCAGCAGCCCTGCTGCTCCTACCTCGATTCCCAGCAGCGCAGAGACACAGGCCTCTGAGGCATCACAGATGGCCGTGAGGTCGTGGCCACCCTCCAGGGCCAGTACGACACGGCCGCCGGCCAAGCCCATCAGCTGCTTCGTCAGGTACCCGAAACCTGCGGGGGGCAGGAGAGGGTGAGAGGCAGCAGCAGGGCCAAGGCCCACAGAGCCCCAGGCTGGCATCCAAGCACCAGAGAAGCGGCCGGCGTGATGGGCCTCTGTGGGCTCTGCCGGGCCTGCCCAAGGCCAGCAGAGACGGCTCCGGTGCTTTGATTTCATAACGGGAGCCAGAGGATGGCGCTGCCCGCTTACGCTGAGACCAGAGGCCAGGTCGGAGCCCAGCCACATCCACCCCGGGGGCTGGGGACAGGTGTGCCCTGAGGCGCCGGCATCCTGATGCCTGCAGCGCCCTCCCGCCGGGTCACCAGCACTGCACCCCTGGAACAGGTGACCCGGTTGCCCATCAGCAGCCATGCCAGGGCCAGAACCCAGCCCCGGTGAGGCCTGGAGCAAGCTACTCAGGGTGCGTGGCGCTGGGCCAGATGGTCACACACTGTCTGCCGGTCACTTCACGGGCCACGAGGCCCCATGTCCAGGGCAGCGCGTTCTGAGAGTCCGGCATGGGCACGGCCACCCCACGGCCACCTCCGGGCCCACCTTTCTGCTCTGTGGAGCTCACACTCGGGTAAGAGGCCCTACTCGCCTCTACTGCGCGCACCGTCTCCAGGATGAGGGTGTCCAGGGCCTGGGGGGGTCTCCAGACCTCGCTGGGGGTCTTCCCGTGGCCTCAGGCACCGAGGCCGAAAGCAGCAGCCAGTGCAGGGCGGGGCTCCCTGCAGTGACCCAGTGCCTGACCCTGACCGTCTCGGGCGCCCTTGGAGGCAGGGGGACAGTGCAGGCAGCTCCGGGCCGTGCCACCTCGGCCAGCATGCTCTCCAGGGGCCGCCTCCGGGCAACACCGCTCCCAGCACCCTGGGAGGTAGTGAGGCTGAGGAATGTCATTGTGGGTGGGCAGCCGGGCAGGGTGGGCCGCAGACTCACACTTGGCAGAGAGGTGGTAGCCGCCGAGGGGTGCGGGGTGGCCCTCCACTGCATCGAAGCCCGACGAGACCAGCACCACATCCGGGGCAAACTCGTTGGCGATCGGCATGACCACCGTCCTGCAGGGCAGAGAGGGGACGCTGCGCTCTGGAGGGGCCAGGGAGCTGGCATGGGCGTGGCCAGCCCCCAGGAGACAGGGTGGTCACCACGTGCAGAGCAGGAACACGAGCAGGTCTGTCGCCTCATGACCCCCTCGGGTAGACACCGGCCCTGCCCACCCTCCGTTAACAGGCTCTGGCTGCACCCCTGCCACGCCCCTCGGGAAGGCGGCCCTCAGCCTGGGAGCCGCGGGAGGGGTCTCCGGGGCAGACACGGCGCCCTGGACAGAAAGTGGCTGCTCAGCTCACAAGAGCCCAGCAGCCGGCCTGGCCACCTGGAGCTGGGCCCATGAGGGCCGGGCCGGCACCCCACCCCACCCCGCCCGGGCAGGCCCGGTCCTCGGAGATCAAAGCAGGCCTGGAGGAGGCCCAGCTCACTGACGCCCAGAAGCTCCATCAGCGAAAGCGAGGAAACCCGCATCAGGACTCAGCAGCGGGCTCTCCAGCTGCCTCCCGAGCTGCCGGGGCTGGATGCAGCTGGCGGGGTCCAGGCTCTGCCCGGCGCTCCTGGCCGCACGCTTCAAAGGCATCTGGCGCAGGGCTGGTCTGAAGGCCTAAGGCCCCCTGCCCAGCCGGGAGGGAGGGCCGCGCAGGACTGCATCGGGCCGTCCTCTCCTCTCCGTGGTTGATCCCCGAGGCACGGCGTAGCAGGTGACGGCCCGGCAATGGTTGCCACACACGGCCGGGCCCCATCCCCAGGGCCAGGGGTGGAAAAGGGGTCCAGGCCTATCCCCTTTATTGAACACCCGTGAGCCTCAAATCGTCAACTTCAAATGCCGTTTTCACATTAAAATCAACAAAAACTCGCAACGACTTCCTTTTCTGAACAGCTGTGGGCCTGGCCGGCTCACCTGAGAAGGCGCCAGCAGCACACTTGGCGGGAGGCTGAAGTGGTTGCCGAGGGCAGCCGGAGACGGCGCCTCTCACGGCGGGGAGCGGAGGGGTGGACACCCCGACCCAGAGCACCGCCCAGCTCGGATGCTCGAGCCGGGCCCGCAGCCCTGAGAGCGGGTCTGCCCTCAGAAGCTTGCGCAGGACTCTCGCTCCAGTGCCGCCCCGTCCATCTCTACCGGCCCCGGCCCTCCCGTGGGCAGGCTGGCCCAACGGGGCGTCCAGACATGTGGACAGAAGGGCTCCAGGCAGGGCGAGGACAGCGCCGGACCGCCCCACGCGGGCAGGACACCCTGGGCTGAGCCGGCCCAGCAGACGTCTAACCGGGCACTGGGGCTCGCGGGGGTCGCGCTCCTGGAAGGTGCCAGCCAGGTCAGCCTCTGACAGAGGGTGTGGCCAGTGGGCCCGGAGGCTGCCACACTACCGACCCCGGGCCAGACTGACAGTTTGAGGGCGGGACCCTGTCCCGGGCAAGCAAGTAGACGCAGCAGGGGCCAGCCTGCCACAGGAGAGGAGCAGAGGAGGCGGAGCATGAACCACAACGGGGCGCTTGTGGGCCCACATGGGCACCCTGGGGCGGGGTGACAGAGCAGGGGACCGGCAAGGAGTCCTGGCCTTCCCAGGGTCCAGGCGCCGGCCCGCTGTCCTTCTCAGGAGCAGGAAGCCTGCGGACGGTGGTCTGCCCGGAGTGGCTGCAGCGCTGGGAACCTGCCAGCAGGGGTCGCCTGCAGCTCGCCAGGCCCGCAGGCTCGCCTGTCTCTGGCAGGAGGGCGAAGGGCAGCTGGGGGCAGCAGGGGGCAGCAGGGCCCTGAGCTCTGGGGTCCACGCGGGCGGGCTTCTTGCGGACAGGGGCCAGCCAGGCCGTGCCTCCGCCCGCAGCGGGGTTGGGGTGAGCACAGGCTGGGCTGCGGAGGGGCCGCCTCTCAGAAGCGGAGCTGAGGCCCCGGCGGGATGGCGCGGAAAGCCCCGGGCCTCACCTGAAGGCCGCCAGGTACTCCGCGTCTCCCATGGGCGGGTCGAGGCCGCCGGTGAAAGCCACGTTGACGTTGAAGCCCACGCCAGGCCCGGTGCCCACCTGCAGGGAGACACGGGTTCAGACGCTCGGCCGGCAGCAGCGTGTCCTCCGGGACGCAGGGCCCGGCCTGCTGGCCCGGGGCCGACGCCGCCAGTATGGGCACTGGACGCTGTCCGCGTGGCCGCGCCCCCGGGGTCCCGCTGCGGGGCCTGAGCCGCCTGTAGGCTGCGTGGACGTGCGGTGGACACAGCGCGGGGGCGCAGAGCCCCAGGCACGGCCGCACCGCCCGCCGCAGCCTCCCGGGGAGCCGGCCCCTGCGCCGCTGCTCACCTCGTCAGGGGCCCCGCTGCCCGGGAAGAAGCTGCCGTCGTCGTAGCGGTGCAGGGACACGTACAGCACGCTGGGGTCGCCGTAGAAGGCCTGCTGCGTGCCGTTCCCGTGGTGCACGTCCTGCGGGAGCGCGGGCTCAGCGCGGGGCAGGTGGGGCCGGGCTGGGGCAAGACCAGCGGCTGGGCAGGGGACTGGGGCACTCACGATGTGGGCGGCCACATCAAAGGTGCAGCCGGGGGGGCAGCAGGACCCAGGAATTGCTGCTCCAGAGGCAGTGCCCATGGGGCCCTGTCCCGCCCTCCCAGCGGGGCCCTGCTGAGCGTCGTGAAGCGGGGGGAGTAGGGGCCCTGGCCTCCAGGTTCGTTTTTCTGTCCCCACTGGGGACTTTGCAACACAAACCACGGCCCCACCTGGAAGACCCTCTGTGTCCCTTACAGATGACCGAATCCAAAAGACGGCGGGCTTGCAACAGGCCCGGACACTCAGGCCGCGCCCACTGGCCCGTGCAGCTGTCTGCCGTGCGCTGGGCGCTGGCGCCAGGAACGCAACGCGGGCCATGCTGTGGCTGCGGAGGAGCTTGGCTGCACCCCACCACTGGCCCACTGCGCCTCCTAAACCCTTGGATTGCAGGTCCCGGTGTAGGTGTCGCTTGTTACAACAAAGTGACTTTGGAGAGCACCTGAGGGCCGGGCTGGTTGCCAGAGAAACCGACCTGGGGGATCCAGCCCCCCAGGGTAGAGGCTGAAGGCTGCGTCAGCTGTGCTCAGGAGGCCCCCAGAGCCCCAAAGGGGGGGCTCCAAGACCTTCCTTCCAGGGTCGGGAGGGGGCGCCTCAGACCCCTCACGGGCTGGTTCCTGTTCTTCAGAGACCACCGCCAGGGGCCTTCCAGCAAGTCAGAGCCCTGCACAGGCCTGCCTCGCAGGCTTGACCCAGCTGGAGTCGGGGGTTGCAGGGCCTCAGGTGTTCCCAGCACCTGCTAAGGGTGAGGCTGCCGTGTGGGTGGGGGGACTGCCGGCACCCCCAGCCGACGGCTCTGTCCCAGCACAACCCTCTGCCTCACCCCCAGACCGGAGGGCTCCTCAGCCGTGGAGCGGGCCGGCGCATCCCGGCTCTCAGACCGGGGCCCAGGCTGGGACAGCCCCAGAGCACCCCAGCAAGGTCACGCCAGGACAGCCCTCGGGGTAGCCCTCAACGCGGAGCTCAGGGCCTGCTTGCAGGCTGCAAGCTGGCTGTTAAAGCTACAAACCGCACTTTCATTTTCTGCACTGTCGAGAAAAGTTTCCAGAAAGTCAAACGCCCCAACACACAGAGGTCAACTGAAGCAGAACGGCCACCCCGCCCCGTGCCGGCCACTCACCCAGTCCACTATGAGGGTCTTGCCGACGTTCAGCCTCTGCTGGAGGAGCTTGGCCGCCACGGCCACGGAGTTGAAGTAGCAGAAGCCCCTGCGGGCAGAGCGCGGAGATGGAGGAGGGCCAGCGCCTGCCTGGCTCCTGGGCGGGCCTGGCCTGCGCCCCGCGGCGTGCGGGGGGCTGAAGCCGCCCTCCCGGCTCCGCCCTCAGCAGCAGCCCTGGCAGGGACCCGCCCACCCACGCCCTCCTGCCCCCCGGGAACTGAGAGACACGGAAGCCCTCCCCCCCTGGGGCCTAATGACCTCGGCGCCTGGGGCTCCATGCACGGCCAGCTAGGCCCACCCAGCACCATGCAGACCCGGCTGGATGGGGGACCGGCCGGCCCCACCACGCCCCGCTCTGCCATGTGACGCCGCCTGGGGCAGCGCCGAGCCCACCCCTCCTGACTGGCTGCGGCACCGGCCTCGTCTCGGGGTGGGGCGTGCAGCCTCGGCCTGGGCCTGCGGGTGGGGCTCCCCTCGGGGGCCAGACCTCCCCTCCGTGCGGAGCGGCTCGGCTGAGCGGGCGGGTGCCAGCTGCGGGGTGAGCGGGGCACCTCAGAGGTGCCTCACAGGGGCTGCGGGAACTGGCGCTGGGGCCACCGCCTGAGCTTCCTCTCCCGGCTTCGGGGATGGCCCCGGCTCCCGGAAACTCTCCAGGCCGCTTGGCCAATCCCCCCTCAAGCCGGTCACTCCTCTGTGGCAGGGGTCGGCTCTGTCCGGGCTGGCGCGGGTGCGTGGCAGGGGCCGGCCCACCCGCTGCCTGCCCCAGCCGGCGCCACGCGTCCACTCACATGGGCGTGCTCTCCTCCGCGTGATGCCCCGGCGGCCGGACCACGGCGAAGCCGTTCTGCGGGTGGGGACGGGGAGGCCGGTTGCGTCAAGAGGCTGCCGTGGTGGGGCCGTGGCCCGGTGCCCGGTGGTGGGCGGGGGGCTGGCTGTGAGGACCCGTGCCCGGGAGAGGCCCTCAGGGCCTGGGACCCACCCCCACTGCCCCTGCGGCTGCCAGAGGCTCGTGGCCAGTGTCCCCAGGAGCTGGCCCGACGGGGGCCTGGACTCTGGCGCTGGCGCCTGCTGCCGCCTGTGCCCGGGGCAGTGGACGCCACAGGCGCCATCTGCAAAGGCCCGTCTCCAACTTCGGTGCGGCCAGTGGGCGTGAAGCCCACGCAGCAACAGTCCCAGTGGCTCTGAAGACAGGGCAGCGCCCCGCCGCCAGGACCTTGGAGAGGACGGCCTTCTGGTGTCCACAAACGGCCCCACCGTGCACGAGCCGCGTCCGCCCTCCCGCGCCCCACCGCCCCGAGACCCAGCAGCCTGTGTCCGGGCACACTGACCTTCAGCTCCCCGGTGGCGACCTTGAACACCAGCTCCACGACGCAGCCCACGGCCAGGCGGGCGGCCCCCGACGAGTGCACCTCGTTCCATATGGTGTCGCTGTCCACCTGCGGAGACAGCGGCGGATGGGGCCGGGCCGGGCCGCCTGTGCCCAGCCACCCCTGGAGCGCACCGGCCCCTGGCGGCGGCTGCACTGTGGTCATGGCGAGGCCCTTTGCAGGCGTGACCGTGGCCCCGTCCCTCCGGGCGTCACCACCAAGCGCGTGGCCCCGGCCGCCCGGCGGCTCCCTGCAGTGACGCCAGAGCCGCCGGGCACGCCCACGCGAGGCCGGCAGAGCTGCCCAGAGCGAGAGAAGCCGCGGACGCGTGGTGTGACGCTGCAGGCCTGAGGAGCGGGAGCGGCAGGGGCGAGTGGGCTGCAGCCCGGCTCGTGCTGCTCCCCCTCGGAGCTGGTGGCTATTCAGGGGCCTGCGCCCCGGGCCCCACCCCCAGGGCCGGCGACCCCTGCGGGACCCTAACCGGTGAGGGACAGGCCTGCCCTGCGTGGCTCAGTGGCCTCCAGAGGTGGCACACGGGGGCCACGTGCACTCAGGGAAGCAGCCCGGGCCCCAGCACGTCCTCACGGGAGCAGCGGCAGGCAGGCCTCGCCCGGAGGGCCCAGTGCACGGCCCTGGCGTCAGTGGGCGTGCTGGGCTCTTCAGGTCTCCCCCCACACGGCGAGGTGGGGCGAGGCGCCTCCGTCTGCCGGCAGCCCTGCGCCCTGGGATGTGAGCGGGGCCTGCGGCGCCAGCCCGTGGCCTGCGCTGGGCGGGAAGGTCACGCGGGGCCGGCTGCCCGTGCCGGTACACGTCGCTGAGATGAAGCTCTGGGTCTGGCCATGCTTGGCCGGCCGCGGGCCCCGCTGGGCACAGCACAGGACAGCGGCCCGGGCTCTGGCACCAGCGCCGCTTGATCCCTGGCCCACAGCGTCCAAAGCAGCAGCTTCGTAGACTCAGAAAGAAAACAGTGGATTCCAGCCCTGGCGCTTCACCTGCCTGGTGATGCCAGGCCCGACCGCGTGGTCCCTGCAGCCTGGGCTCCCTCCCCGCCAAGGAGTCCCTCCCTTTGAGAGGCTTCGGCCGCAGCCCTGAGGGCGGAGTGGACACCGGTGGGGCCTCCAGCGCAGCCGGCCAGGGCGGCCCTCCTGGTGCCGGTCCGGCCCTGGGCAGCACATCCCCGGAGCGGCAGGTCTGAGTAGCCGGCCCGGCCGGGGCAGACGCCCAACGCCTGACGCGCCCCCAGGTCCTGCACCCAGCGGGCCCGGGGCCGGCCGCTCCCTGGGGTGGCCTGGCCCTGGGCCCTTGCCCGCGCGTGCAGCCGGCCAGACCGCAGGAAGCGCCCGCAGCGGCCACCCCGGCTCGAGAGGTACTCACCCCCACGCCGCCGCAGGGCAGCCTGACGAACACGGAGGTGAGCGAGCCTGCGGGCACGGAGAGCGGGTCAGGGCGGCCGGCAGGGAGAGCGGTGGGGTGGGGCGGCCCTGGGCACAGAGAGCGGCAGGCAGGGTGCGAGCAGCGTGGGAGCAGCCAGCCCAGGCCAGCCCGAGCCCCCGCCTGGCCCGGCACAGGCGGGCGCCAGGGGCTGCCTGGCCGGCCGGCCTCTCCGGGCCCAGGGCCCCTGCGCCCCCAGGAGGCGGGTGCGGGGGCGTGGCCGTGGCTGAGGCGGGCGCTCTGCGCGTGCGGGAGGGCCCTGCCACCTGGGGCTGGCGGCTCCGACCCACCCGCCGCACAGGGCCCGGGCCAGCGCCTTCGAGGCCGGCCCTGTCCTGGTGCGGAGTCACAGGGGCCGCGCGGCCACCGGCCCGCACCCTCCAGCCACCGCTCCCCCCAGCAGACCACCTGCCGTGGCCGCGCTGGGCCGGGCACACGTGTGTGCTCCACGTCCGCAGGGTATGGACACCCTGCGCGGCCGCGGCTCCCAGCGGGGCCTCCGCTCAGCCAGGGGCAGGGGGCGGGCGGCCGGGGTGGAGGGGCGGGCGGCGGCGCCAGGCCGGCTCTGGTCTGCCGAGCCCACCCAGAGCCGGCAGGACCCGCAGCCGCACAGCCGGGCCCTGGCAGGAGCAGGCCGCCCGCCGCCCGCCCCAGCGCGGCCTCGTGTGGAAGGAGCGCGGGCGCAAGGCGAAGAAGGCCTGCGATACCTAGGAGTCTCTTACTGTCCAGTTTCTGCCTGTTGAGCGGGTTCGTGCCGTACAGCAGCGCGTGCGCCTCCGAGTGCACCGTCTGCAGCTCCTCCAGGGTGGCCTTCCGCCCGCGGACGCACTGCAGGACACGGCACTCAGCGCGGCCAGCCACACGGCTCTGGGGCTGGCGGTCGGCCGCGCTGGGGCACGGAGGCGGCGGCCGGCAGGGCGGGGTGCACGGGTGGGGGAGGGGGAATGGCGCGCAGGCGGGGGGTGCGGGGCGGGGCACGGGGGGCCCTCGGGGGGCACAGGGCCGGGTGCGGCATGGAGGTGGGGGGCACGGGGCGGGGCGCGGGGCGCGGTGGGGGGGCACGGTGCCGGCCCCCACCTCGCACTTGCCGCGGAGCCCGGTCTCCTGCAGCCGGGACCAGATGCTCTGGATCCTGCCCGCGTGCTCGGGGTGGCTGTTGCTGTTCCCGCAGGCGCACTGGTGCTTCAGCATCAGCGTGTCGTACACCAGGCCTGCGGGCAGGGCAGTGTGTGGGGCCGGCCGGCGCGGCAGGCTGGGGCACGCGGGGAGGGGTGAGGCGGCGGGTCCATGGCCCCAGGCCGCAGGCGGTGGCCCCGGTCTGTGCCCACCTGACCCCAGGCCCCCGGCTCAGGACACAGGACTCACGGGCCAGCGGGAGGGCTGCAGGCGCCAGCACCGCCCCGCGACACCACCGGCCCGAGGGCCAGGCCACCCGCAGCGCCCGCCCTCGGAACTGCAGCCTCGCAGGGGCTGACCCCGGGCGGCTGGGCCTGCCGGGTCCCAGGGCCACGCCCAGACCCGTCGGGAGGCTGGCCACGGGGGACCTGCCTGCCCATCAGGGCCAAGGCCGCACAGAGGAGGCGGCGGGAGGCCACGGGGCCCCATGCCTCCCGGGGCGCCCCGCTGTTCCCGCCTCGGCCTGGCCCCGGCAGCTCTGCGGGCAGGGCCGGGCCCTCAGCGCGAAGGCCACAGGGGCAGACCCACGGGGGGCCAGACGCGGTGCTGCGGGGCCGAGGGTGCTTCCGGAGGGCAGAGGGCACTGGCCTCCCGGCGACGTCCCCACCAGCGTCCTGCATGCCGGGCCATTGGGAGCGGCCAGTGCCGGGGACGGGGCGCGACGAGCCCTGCTGGGCCCTCCGAGGACGGCCTCCCGGCAGCATGGCCACTGCTCCGGACGATGGACGTGCCCGCAGCGCCGGGAGGCCTGGGCACCCCGGTGCAGGCGGCAGGCGCGCCTGGACACCAGCCCAGAGACGGCGCCGTGGGGGTGGGGGCCGGCCGGACGCCAGGCCAAGGCGGGACGGTGTGGTCTGCGTCTCGCGCCGCGGGGCAGAGCGGCCAGCTGGGGCCTCGGGACCACCCCGAGAGGCGCTGCAAAGCGAGGTGGGCAGCGGCCTGGACACTGCCCCGACGGTGGCAGTGTGTCCACGGTGCGGGCTCCTGGCAGACAGCTGGCCCGCGGTGGGGGCGGGCGGCAGGGAGGCCCAGACGGGGGCAGAGGGCCCTAGAAGGCCGCCCGGCCGTCCCCCTGCGGCGCGGGCCCCGGTCAGCGGCAGGGTGGGGTGGCGCTGCGCGACGGGGCAGGCCCAGCAGGGTTGCGGGGCCGCGGGCTCCGTCCGGAGGGCGGGAGGGGCCGCGCGCCAGGACACACCGGCGGGGTCAGGGGGACCGCCCTGGGCCGAGGCCCCGCGCCGCGCCTACCTGTGGTGAACCGCGGCTTGGGCGGCGGCTCGGGCGCTGCCAGGGGGAAGGTGGCCGACGCCGGGGAGGACTGTGCTCGGGACAGAGGCCGGTGGCCGCCGAGGGACACGGGGATGCCGGCGGCCTCCAGGGACGCCTGGTAGCTGTGCAGCTGGTGGACGCGCTGCTGCTCCAGCAGGAGGGCTTGCTGGGGGCGAGGCGGCGCGTGGGTCCAGGCCCGCCCAGCGCGCCGCCCGGGGCCAGGGAGGCCGGGGGCTGCCCGCGCCACAGCTGCGGCCGCGCCGCCACGTGAGCTGGGCTGCACGCGGGGCTGCGGCCGGCAGGGGGTGCGGGCGGCCTCAGCCCCCGCCAGGGAGCCCCAGAGCCGCTCCCGTGGCCCCGGCCGCCCGCCTGCTGCGGCTGGGGCTGCCTGCGGCTGCCGGGGCCTCACGGCTCTCGGGCCCTCCTGCCTGTGTGCGAGGCTGCGCACCGGCGTCCGGTGCCCAGGGCCAGAGCCCGTCGCGCCTCCCACCGAGCGACGACCCGGCCTCCCCCACGGCCCCGCTTTGACCCGGCGCGAGCGGGCGCGGGGCCTGGCCTGGCCTGGCGGGCCGGGGCACGGAGCAGACGTCCCGCGCCCACCTGTCTGAAGAGCAGCTCCTGCTCCGCGTGGGGGCACTGCCCGGGCTCCCCGTCCCGCGCAGGCTCGGCCTCCTCGTCGTCGCTCTCCGCCGGCTCCTGTTTCACCGGCGGCCCCGGCAGCGCCTGGTGCTCACGCAGCTCCTCCTCCGTCTCCTCGGGGTGGCTCTCGGGCTGCCGCGCCGGCTCGCTGGGCTTGGCGATGATCTGCGGCAGAGGGCGCGGCTGCCTCAGGGTGGCCGGGCCAGCGGTCCAGCCGGGGCGAGTGCGGCCGCAAGCGCTGGGCGTCGGGCCGGCCTCGGGACAGGCAGGCGCAGCAGCCCGCGAGCTGCGGTGCGTGGGGGCTTGGCCCGCGCCGGGCCTGGCCAGGAGAGGGCAGCACCTCAGAGCACCGTTCCGCCTGCGCTGAGAGGGAGCTGGCTGGGACGGGCAAGCGGGTGTGCGGGCACCGGCCCACCACCTGCCCCAGGGACTGCAGGCTGCCGGGGGCCGGGCCGGGCCTGCAGCCAGCGCTGCCCCCACTCAGGCTCAGGCTGGCCAGCGCAGCATGGGCCAGCGGCCCCCTTGAGTGGGCACGGAGGAGCGAGGTGCCACCACAGAGGGGGCAGCTGGGGCTGAGGGGCAGCCTGGTGGGAGCAGAAGGGACTGGCCTCAGCACAGAGGCCTCGCTGGGCAGGGGCTGGTGTGGAGGGAGGTCACCTGGTCGGCAGTCAGGCTGCCCAGGGCCCATGGTGACCCCAAGGGGTGCCGTCGGGGCGGCCTCACAGGCAGGCTGGGAAGGGGGCCCCGAGGCGAGGGCGCCCCGGCGGAAGCTGGCCGGGAGGCGCTGGGGGAAGCGCAGGGGCGGCCCCAGGGCCGAGGGGCGAGTTGCAGAGCCCGACCCTGGGCCCCGGGCCGGGGCCCCGCCCACCTTGGCGATCTGCAGCTGCTGGAAGTGCTGCTTGTGCTTCTCCAGGAAGTGCTGGTGCTGCTGCTGCATGACCAGGTGCTGCAGCGCCTGCGCGCTCTGGGGCAGCGGCGCCGACTGCGTGCGGCCCAGCGGGCGGTGCTGCCGCAGCTTGTGCACCGAGGGGGCCACGCGGTCCGCCCCGACCAGCGGCGTGTGCAGGGGCAGCGCGCCCAGGCCTGCGAGACAGCGGTCAGGGTGGCGGGAGGAGGGCGCGGGAGGAGCGGGACAGGGGGAGGGCCCCGGGGAGGGGCGCAGGGAGGGCCGGGGCTGCCACCAGAGCCTCCCACCAGCGGCCCGTGAGCCTGCTCAGGTCAGGGCAGGAGGCTCTGCCCAGCGAGCGGCCCGGGGCCTCGCCCCTCCGGCCGGCCGGCACGTGGGGCTGGACTGGAGCGCCGGGCGGGAGGCTGCAGGGCCGGGGACCGGCGCGGGCGGCGTGGACTGGGTCAGGCCCGTCGGCGTCTTCCCCGTGTGGGTGTGCCCCGGCCGCCTCAAAACGCCCGGAGCCGCTGAGGACCCCGCCCACAGCCGGCCCAGCCAGTGCCCGGAGCTGCTGGCCCCACAGGAGGCCGAAGGGCCGTCGGCCGGTCGTGTGGATGTCGGCCCGCGCCCAAGTCGGCAGGGCCACGCCGGCGGCCCACACGGCCTCAGACGCCCGCCCCGCCCCCCGCCGCGTCCCCGGCACCGGCGAGTAGGCCCCAGCCGGCCTCAAGTCACCGACCACCGCCCAGGCGCTGGCCTGGCCCAGCCCCCGAGCCCTGCCACCCTGGCGCGGGCTCGGCCACGCCGGCCACGGGGCGGAGACGGGCCTGCCCACACGCAGCCGCGGTGCTTACCCGTGACGAGGGGCGTCTGGGTGGGCGGCTCCAGCAGGACCATGTGCTGCAGCAGGGGGCTGTGGGGCGCCCCGCCGTCCCGCTCCAGGGGCGCCGTGCCCAGGTAGGGGGCCAGGTGCGTGCCGGGGAAGAGCGAGAGGCGCTGCTGGAGCGCGGGCAGGGCGAGCCGCTCGGCATCCTGCTGGCCGGCCGGCCCCTGCGAGGCAGCGTGCTCAGGCCCGGCCGCCGCGCCCGCCGCGCCCCAGGGCGCCCCACTCACCGGGGCGGAGGGGCCGGTGGCCGGGAGCCCCAGCGTGATGTTGGGCAGGGAGGGCGAGGTGTACAGGGGCAGCGCGGCCCCGGGGCCGTCCCGCGCTGCCAGTCTGTGCGCCAAGCTGGCCTGCGGAGAGCGCGGCCCCGCGTCACCGCCGGCCTCAGCCCGCTCGGCACCGTGCGCCGTCGGGGAGCGGCGGCTCCAGGCCCACCGGGCGCGGCTCCCGCCGCGGAGCCCGGGCCCAACCCGCCTGTGGACGAGGCAGGAACGCCTCGTCCCCGGGCCTCCGGCCGAGAGCGGGGCCACGTGGGAGGCAGGCCCGTCCCAGCGGCCGGCGTCACTGAGCCCGGGGGACCCGGCGCAGCCCTCGCCCCCAGCGCGGCGTCCCGCCCAGCGGCTGTGGCACTGACCTCGGCCGGGAGGCTGGGCACGGGGGCCATGCTGCCGTTCTCAGAGCTGACGTTCCCGGAGCTGTTGCTGGGAGAGCTGGGCCCGGAGCCGGGGGCACTGCTGCAGGCGGAGTCTGCCGGGAGACACCTTCAGCGGGGCGCTGCCTCTGCCACCGGCGGGGAGACCCTGGGCGCGGCCCCACCTGACGTGCGGGCCGGGCGAGCACGGTGCGCCGGCCACTCCGACGCCAGCACTGCGCACGCCAGCTGACCGCCGACGCCTCGGAGGCCCACACGGCCAGGAAGCCCAGAGGGGGCGCCCGCACCGGGGCACACCCCGCGGCAGGAGACGGGCCCAGCGGGGCCGGCCAGGCAGGGCAGCGGCAGTCCGGCTCCCGCGGCCCTGTGTGGGCCACGCCCTCTGGCCTCCCGTGAGGCTCAGCCGGGCCAAGGCAGGGCGGGCGCGGGCCTTCTCAGGGCACAGGGCCACCCCGGCCTTCCCGCCAGCCGCGGCCCTCTGCGCCCGGGAGGCCTCCCCAGCTGTCTGCGGCTCCTGCCCTCTCGGTGCTTCGGCAAAGCTGCTCCCGGCGCAGAGGCGCCTCGGCCACGCGCAGCAGCCTGTGCCCCTGGCGCCGCCCTCACCATCGCGGCTGCCCCGGCCTCCCGCAGGACGGCTCGCCGGACCGGACGCCCCCACGGGCGGGCAGGCCTCAGCAGGCCAAGAGCGCCGGGCGGCTGCACCGGGCCGCAGGGCACTGGGGCCATCCAGGGCCACCCGCACCTCTGCTCCGCGGCTCCGGCCCTGGCCGAGACCTGGGCGGGAAGCCCCACCGGGCCAGCACGGCCCCGGGGCCCGGCGTCCGGACGCACGTCCCTGCCTCCCGCTGGTGACCAGCCCCGCGGCAGCACGGCCCGAGGACCCCCGCTCTCCGGGACTGGCCTCCGCTGGCCGAGCGCCCGGCGCCCTGCCGGCTCCGCGCACCCACCCTGGAGGACTGTCCCACGGCACCTCGGAGGGGGACCTCCGGGGACGGTGGTCCTGGGCTGGCGGAGCCCGCAGGAGGCGCCTCTGCCTGGGCCACTGGGGGCCGCGCGGACCGTGAGGCGCCACTAGGTGGGGCCCGAGAGCCAGGCAGAGCCTTCAGGACCCACCGTCAGAGGAGGCCGGAGGCCAGGGCCCACAGACAAGCCACCCGGGGCCAGGCCCTGTGGCCAGCGCACCTGTGACGTCCAGCGGGCGCTTCTTCAGAGCAGTGACCACTGGCCCGTCCTTCCTCCGCAGGAGGGGGCTGCTCCGCCTCTCGGCCACCTTCTGCTTCAGCCTGGACCGCAGCTTCAGGTTGGGCTCCGAGGCTGCGCGAGGAGGCGCCGGTCAGGGCCGGGCTGGGCCGGGCCGCCGGGCAGACCCCAGGGGCCAAGGGCTGGCCGCGCTTGGGCGGCCACACTGCACGCACCGCCCTCCCGGCGGGCCCCGCAGCCACAGGGATGACCCGCCGAACGCAGACGCTGCGGGGTGGCCTGCTGCCGGGCTCCCTGGCGGGCGGCCGGAGTCTGCCTGGGGACCCAGGGGCTGCGTCCCTGGGGGCCGGGAGGGCGGGCAGTAGCTGGCCTGGTATTCGCGTCTCCCCGGAGCCTCTGGGTGCACAACGCCCCTTCAGGGCGGCGCCTCGCTGGCCCCAGCGTCATGCGGGCTGGGCTGGGCGCAGGCCCAGACACCTCCTCCCTGGCGGGGCCCCGGCGCGTCCCAGGCCCGCCCCAGGCCCGCCCCAGGCCTGTTGGAGCCGGCCGCCCCGGGGCCCTGCTGACCCGTCTTCCTGAGCGGGAAGTCGTCTTTGGCGTCGTACATGCCCAGCACCGGGTGGTTGTAGGCGGCCGACACCCCGCTCTGCGGCGGGGAGCCCTGGTCCAGGGAGCTGTGCTGCGTCTTCCTGCGGAGAGGGTGGGCGGGCGCTCAGCACGGGGACCCAGCCCTGACCTGCCCCGGCGGCCCCGGCCCTGACCTGCCCCGGGCGGCCCGCGTTCCAGCTGAAGCGGCTCCAGCACTGGCGGACGTGGTCAGGCGTCGCACGAGCCGCGGCCCTCTGCCCTGCGCGGGTGCCCAGGGCGCTGGTGGCGGCCTCGGCCCGCCCACAGCGCGGCGCACTCACCCGTACCAGCAGCGGGGGTCGCTGGAGAGGCAGTGGTTCAGGCTGCGGTGCGCCAGGGCCTTCTTCTTGTTGAGCACGAACTCCTGCAGCTTCATCTTCACCTCCGTGCTGGCCACGGCGCCTGGGAGCGGACACGCGGCGGTCAGGAGCGGGCACGGGGTGCCGGCTCTGCAGGGCGTGCACGCGCTTCGAGGCCCCCGCCCCCCACAGAGCGGCGAGCCAGCCGGCCCCGAGGCCTGGGGGCCGCACAGACGGGCAGCTCCCGGCCTGGCCACGGCACGGCCACACACAGCTGGGGCCTCACCGCAGCCCAGCGCCACAGAAGCCCGCAGCTCAGCCCCGGGGCCTGCTGAGTGCGGGGTCAGGGCGAGGGCCGCGCGGAGCCCGGCGAGGGACGGAGGGGTCTCTCGGCATCTCCCACCACCCGACACCCAGCGAGTGCCAGCCCGGCCGCCCGGGGACGCCCGCGCACGGCACGGCACACGGCGGCACCTGCCGTGGAGCCCCCCGGCCCGCCCGCCGCAGGCTCTGACGCGTGAGGGCAGGTGTCCAGCCGCAGGGGCGCGGGCCGGAGCGCAGAGACGGCGGGGGCCGAGCTCTCCCTGGGTCGGGGGCGGGCCCGACTCGCACCCTTCTCGCCACCCGGTGCCCCCAGTCGAGCCAGTGCGTGGCGGCCGTCCGCAGGTGGACCCAGGTCCCTGTGCCCAGGGAGGAGGGACGGGCTCGGTGGGGCGGGCCCTGGCGCTCAGCCTGCGGGTCGGCGTCCCCGGGACACGCGCCTGGGCCGGGGGTCAGTGGGTCCAGGCAGGGTCCTGCAGGCCACTCGCAGGATGCTGCTGCCCGAGAGGGTCTCCACCTCACGCCCACGCAGAGGGCCCCTCCCCAGTGGACGGACCCTCCAGGACCTGTCTGACCCAGCCCCAGCCTGGAGCAGCCGCCCGACCCCGATGCGGCCGCTGCCAGCCCCAGAAAGCAGCGACCGGACAGCCCGTGGGGCCCCTCTGGGCTGCGCTGCGGCTCCGGGTCCTGGCCGTGGCCCCCGCAGGGCGAGCCGTCTCCGGCAGGCAGAGGCCACGTCACCCAGAGCCGCAGGTGCCGGGCGCTCACGAGCGCGAGGACACGCGACGAGAACCCAGGAGCTGCACACGGGCACGACGCGCTTCGGGCGCTGACGCGGGGGCTGCAGGCGCCGGCCAGGCCAACTGAGGCCCACAGCGCCCCCCGAGAGACCGCCAGGGCCACAGGGCAGCGCCCACCGAGGCAGGCCTGAGGGCTCTGCTGCGCAGACAAGGCCACGTCCACGCTCCAGCAGCCGCCTCGGGCCACCCCGCAGCGGCCCCGCGGGCCGGTCTGCAGCTCGAGCCCCTGCCCTCTGCAGCGCTGGGCGCGGGCGGGGTCCGCGCGGCTCCGTGCCTGGCCCCTTGGGAGCAGCTGCAGCTGTCCCAGGCCGGGGTGCCGAGGCGGGGCAACTCCCCGGCGAGGTGCACCCTTGTGACCCCAGGCCCGGCACCGGCGCAGAGGGCTCCCCTGCCGGGGTCCACCCTGCTGCCACTGCCCCGCATGCCTGGACACAGGTGCAGCCTGGCGGCCCCGGGCACCGTGGGCCTTGCCCTCAGGGCCACAGGGAGGTCCCCAGGCCCACCGCCCCGGGCAGCCGAGGCCAGAGCCAGAGCCGACGGCCCGGCCACACGCGGCACGGCCCGGCCACACGCGGCACGAAGGCCCCGCGGGGAACACGGTGCGCCCACGCCCACAGGCCGCCCGGCACGAGAGCAGCCAGAGGACTCGCGACCGGACGGAGCAGCAGCAGAGCAGACGAAGCGCGTGGCCAGCTACACGCCTCTAGGAGAATCAGACTCTCCCTGGAAGAGAAACGTCTTTACAGTGCACCAGAGGACAGCCTCAGCGACTCGGACCTGGTCACAAGCGTCTCCACTGGCCGAGTCGGCTGCGGCAACCGCGCCCACCAGCTAAGCGTGACCAGAGCACCGAGCTGCTTGGGGGGTCCTCGGTTCCCGTCACAACGTGGGGTCTCCAAACAGTACAGCCCCACTTTGGAAACAATTCACATCTGGTGAGGGTCAGTTAATGGCAAAACGTCAATTTCGCGATCTAAACGTCCCCTAAGCCGGTCCCAGCCGGAGCGGGGCACAATGAGGAAGAGTACATCGCAGAGACGCTGTGTGCAGGGAGGCGAGGCTGTCCGGGCAGGGGGTGAGGCTGTCCGGGCAGGGGCCGAGGCTGTCCGGGCAGGGGCCGAGGCTGTCCGGGCAGGGGGTGAGGCTGTCCGGGCAGGGGCCGAGGCTGTCCGGGCTGGGGCCGAGGCTGTCCGGGCAGGGGCCGAGGCTGTCCGGGCTGGGGCCGAGGCTGTCCGGGCAGGGGCCGAGGCTGTCCGGGCAGGGGCCGAGGCTGTCCGGGCTGGGGCCGAGGCTGTCCGGGCTGGGGCCGAGGCTGTCCGGGCTGGGGCCGAGGCTGTCCACACACTCTGTGTTCCCAGACGCAGCCTGAGGTTTCTGCTCCCAGGGATTGGAGTCCAAACAGCAGCGACCCAGAGGCAGGAGAGGGACCAAGCCCCATGCCTCAGGCCGCACGAGGGCCGGGGAGGCGGAGGTGCAGTCCAGGCTTGCCCAAGCGGCGGCCTTCGTCCGGTGGCTCCCGGGGCCAGGACAGCTGGTGCTGAGTCCTGGCAGGCCCCAGGCCAGATGCCAACTTGGCTGAGGAGGAGAGGCCGGGGCTGCAGAGCCTGGGTCAACCCTCAGGTACAAGGGCTGCTAGAAACTGGGGGGCCCGACCCCGCGTCCAGTTCTGACCAAGCAGAACCCCGGGGGCCTGAAAGGACGAGCCACTGCCCAGAGCCGCAGTGACCCGAGTGGATGGATGCGGGGACAGACGGCGGCGAAAGGCTGCGGGCGGCTGGACAAGACGGCCGAGCAGGCCAGCACAGCGGCAGGCAGGCCCTGCGAGGGCAGGAGGGCAGACTGGGAACCGGAAGGCAGAGGAGACGCCCCACGTGTGCAGCCCCGAGGGCAGACGCGCCGGACGATGCCCAGGCCGGAGGACGCGCAGCGGTCAACAACGCTGGGACGTTGGGGCTGAGCCTAGGACACGCCCCTGCCCAGGGCCCAAGGGCCAGGAGCCCCCAGCAAGGTAGTCACAGCTGAGCTTTGGGGTCTCGCATTGGGGTGAGACCTCAGAAAGCCAAAGGCGAAGTGAGAAACGTCTTCAGGGTGAAAACCGCAGAGGCAGAGTGGAAACGCCCACAGAGAGGGACAGCAGGACTGAAGACCCGCCACCGTGGACGCGCTGGCCAGCAGGACAGCACGGGCCGAGGCTGCGCCAGCACAGACGGCAGCCGCAGTGCAGTGGGGCCGGCCGAGCCGCTTCTCGCTCGCGAGGCCAGAGAGGGGCCAGGTGAGACCCACACGGGCCCAGCTAGGATCTGCACGCAGGGGACGGACGTTCCACGGCATGCGTGACCCAGAGCCCAGCCCGAGAGTCGGCGCTCCGAGGACCGCGGCACGGGCAGGGCGACACCAGACGATGTGGACAGCGGCGTGGGGGCGGGGCCAGGCGGCCGCACGGGGGCGGGGCGCAGGGGCCATGGAGCCGGGACGGGTGTGGTGTCACCCTCCGCAGACGGCTGTCGGCCGGGGCTGCAATGGCAGCCCCACAGCACCCGCGGGTGGCCGGGCTGCAGGAGGCCGGGCAGCGGGCAGCGGGCAGGAGGGCGTGGCAGGGGGCTCGGGCAGACATGCGCTGGCGGAGGCGGCCCCAGAGTGAGGGCCGGTCCCCGCTCCAGTCCCCAGGGCTCCCCTGGGCCCCGCAGGGGCGGGGGCAGGCGGGGGCCAGTGCTGCCGTTCTGCCCTTGGCTTCTTGCCCATCCCCTCAGCCCGACGCACCCCGGGGCCTGCGAGCCCAGCCTGGCCCGCACGGCGGGAGAGGACTCCAGGGAGACTGACCCGTGACGCACACAGGACCGGCCGCCAGGCCGCCCGGCAGCAGCCGCCCGAAGGGCGCCAGCGCAAGCCCTTGGCCGCAGGGGCGCCGCGCAGCCAGCAGGGGGCAGCCGGCACCGCACGGAGCCTCGGACAGCATGGCCCGTCCAGAGACCGTCCCCGCGAGGCCGGCGGCCAGGCAGGGCTGTCCGCGGACAGTCAGCAGGGCCGGTCCACGCGCTGCTCGGACGTGTGGGGCTCCGGCGCCAGCAGCCCGAAGAGTTTGGCCGTCGGGGAAAACAGACGCAGAGAACGCCCAGCGGCCATGCCGGGGCCACAGCGCCGCAGCTCCGGCCCACGGACCAGCCGGCGCCTTGTCAGGCCCAGGGCTGCGCGGCCCCCACGCCGACACCCACACAGGGGACGGCCACGCAGGCTGCGCCCGGAAGGCCAGCGGCCTCTTCTGGCGGGACAGGCTGGACCCGTGCGGGCCCCCGCGGCCTCGCTCGGCCAGCACATTGCGCAGAAGCCCACGCCAGGCCCCAGGCGCCCGCCGCCAGCAGGCCACCGCCCCGGGGGAAGGCGCCGAGCGGGAGGGAGGGCGGGGGCCCGCCGTGGGTCAGGGCCGCCGTCCGCACCCCCAGCCAAGTCCGCTGCCTCAGGACGGTCAGGACCGCCCCGGGCCCGCAGGAGCCCCGCGGACGGAGAGTGCGGCCAGACCCACCTGCGCGCCCGCCCGGCCCGCCCGGCCCGCCGGCACTTACTCTCCTTGCCCTTCTCCTTGTTCTTGAGCTGCTGCAGCTTCTGCTCCCGGTGCTGCTTCTCCAGCTCCTGCTCCTGCCGGTGCCGCTCCAGCTTCCGCTGGTGCTCCAGCAGCTCCTGTTGGTGCTTCAGGGCCAGCAGCTCCTGCTGTTGCTGCGGGACGGAGAGCGTGAGCGCGGACCGCAGCCGAGCGCCGCCCCGCCTGCCCCGGGCCGGCTGCCGAGGCCGGTGCTGCAGACGGAGCCCGGCGAGGGCTGGCGGGACACACGCGACCCTACGCGGGGGAAGGAGCGGCGGCCGCACTCGGACGAGGGACCGCCGGACACGGCAGGCGCGGCCGCCCCAGGCTGAGCGCCGCCCGGAAGCAGCCCGCGCAGGCCCCTTGGCGAGGCCCACGCGCCGGAGACGCCCAGCCACGACGGGTGGGCTGACCAGGCCAGTTACTGCCATCCTCCTGCTCTGCCCTCTGTGAACTGGCCGCACCTACTGAGGCCCTGAGGCCCCGCTCCTGGCAAGGGCCGGCCGGCGGCGACCCCGAGGCGGTGGACTCGGTCAGCGGGCGCCTCGCTGGGGCCTGTGAGCCGCCGGCCGGCTCCGTCCTCTGATCGCCGCGCAGGGGAGCACCGGGGCCCGGGGCCAGAGGCGGCCACACCACGGCCCGGGAGCCCCCGGGCAGGCGGGGGTGGAGCCACGTGGTGGGGATGCGGCTGCGGGCACCGCCGTTGCCCCCAGGGGCTCTTCGCCCGCCCGACGCTGCCGAAGCCACGGCTGCTCAGACGGCAGAGGCCACGTGCAGCGGGCCGGGCCCTTGACGCAGGCGCCGCGGCTCAGCGCGTCCCCGCCACACGTAGGACCTGAGCGCCCACCGCAGGGCCGCCCGTGGCCAATGGTGACCGCGAGCGCCCCTCTGCCCGCAGGCGGCGATGCCAGCAGCACGCAGCGTGCACGGCTGGACTGGGGACGGGCGCAGACGGGTGCCCAGGGGCTGGAGCTTCTGACGCAGTGGCAGGCCGTGCACACCGGCGGCTCCCAGGCCTGTCCACGCGCCGGCCGTCCCACAGCCGCGCAGGGCTGTCTGCTCTGCTGCGCGGCCAGCACAGGCCGGGCCCGGCCAGCAGACGGCACGTCCCGTGCGCTCCGGTGCCCGCCCGGAGGCCGGCGTGGCAGACAGCGCGAGGGGGACGCCGGCGTGAACCCCGGTGACCCGCTGGGGTAGGGGCTACGGCCGCCCCGCGCTGCCTCTGCTTTGTCCAGACGCCACGCTGCCCGCCTGGAGTGGCCGGAGGCCCGAGGCTAGCAGGGCAGCCAAGCGACACAGAGCTCCAGCCGCCGCCCCGGCCTCGGCCCTGGCCCTCTAACTGCCTCGGGAGGAGGGGGCCTTGAGGGGCTCTCCATGGGGGAACCCGGTGGCCTGCGCTGGGAGCCTTGGAGGGGGCTCCGGGAAACAAACCGGAGGTTTTGCAGGTGACCTGGGGCGAACCTGCCTGGGCCGCGGTGCGGCTCAGCCTGGAGCCCGGCCTGTGCCGGTCGAGGCTCCTGGCAGCCCCCAGCCCCGCAGCCCCAGCCCCGCAGCCCCCAGGCCCAGCCCCGCAACCCCAGCCCCCAGCCCCGCAGCCCCAGCCCCCCATCCCCCAGCCCCCCATCCCCCAGCCCCCAGCCCCGCAGCCCCAGCCCCGCAGCCCCA
>JAGFMF010012051.1:658290-669941 GCA_019455555.1 Galemys pyrenaicus
GAGACCCCGCCCGCCCGCCGCGCCCACCTTGATGTGCTCGTGAGACCCCGCCCGCCCGCCCGCCGCGCCCACCTTGATGTGCTCGTGGAGCTGGGCCTCGTGCTGCCGCGACAGCCGCTCGTGCTGCCGCTGGAACTCGGCGATGAGGATCTGCCGCTGCAGCTGCTGCTTCTGCTTGAGCGCCAGGAGCTCCTGCTGCAGCTGCTGCCCGCGCAGGCCGGGCTCCGCCGCCGGCAGCGGGAACGGGTGGTCCAGGCGCAGGTCCACGGGCGCGGCCGGGGGGGCCACCTGCAGCGGCAGCGCCGAGGCCACGCCCACTGCGGAGAGGGCACAGCGCGCTGGCGGTCAGTGCGGGCGGGCCGGGGCGGGGGCGAGCGGCCCCGGCGGGAGAGGCAGCGGCAGGCCACGGGCCGGGCCCGCCCACCCCCGGAGCGCCGGGAGTCTCAAGCCGGGCACGGGCGCGGGCCTGGGCAGGCACGGCCGGCTCTCCTCGCGAAGCCACTGAAGCCCGGCAGCCCGCCGTCTCCCCGAGGCGCCTCCCTGCCCAGGCCCGCGGCGCGGCCGGCGAGGGCAGCCCCACGGCCAGGCGGGCTCCCCAACACGCACGTGGCTCTGCAGACGGGTCCCCAAGGCCCTCCCCACACGGCCCGGCCGGCTGCGCCCGTGCCGGGAGCCACCTGCCCGACACGCCGCCACGGGCGCGCTCGGGGCTCCCGGATGGGCACCCGGGGCCGGGCGTGGCTGCACGTGGGTGCTCTGGCTTCTGGGTCGCACCCCCTCGGCACAACCACACTGGCCTAGGTGCCCGGGCCCCGGGCGGCTGGCGCCGGGGAGCCGCGGCCGGCATGTGTGGGGCTCGGAGCGGGGAGGAGGCCGGCCGGGAGAGCCCGCAGCTGCTCACTGGGGGGACGAAGCCCTCTAGGCCCAGGCAGCGGGGCACGTGGCGGCCGCCGCTTCCCTCGGGCCCGCCCGGGGGTGCCCAGCCGTGAGGCGGCCGCCCCAGCCTGGTGTCCGGAGGGGCAGCACAGACCTGGCTCCCCCTGCAGGGCGGGAGCCAGCGCAGCCATGTGCCCCACCGCCCGGGCCCACGGGCGCTGGGCCTGGCGGGCGCCGTCGGGCCAGCTCGGCGCCGGCAAGCCCAGGCCTGAGCGTGAGGCTGCGGCTTTGCAGGCCCCCGCCCGCCGCACCCCGCGGCCAGTGGCCGGGCCCGCGGGCCCCCAGGCCGGGGTCTCTGGCCACAGCGCCCGCCCCCTCGGCGCCTCCTGCCCCTGGTCCCTCGGCGGGTCCAGCAGCGTCTCGGCGTGAAGGTGGCCCCTGCAGGGCTGTCCACCACAGGCGCGGCAGCGCGGGCAGCTGTGGCGGCGTGGGGCTGCGGAGAGGGGGACCCCACGCTGCATCTCCGGGGGGCCGGGTCTGGGTGGGACTCGGGAGCCGGGGGGCAGCGGAGGACACGGCGCGGCTCCGGGGGCCGGGCTCCTGCCGCCCTCCCAGAGCCATTCGAGACGCGGCCCCGAGTCCTGTGGCGCCCCCGCAGCCTCCGTGCCAGTCCGTCGGCGCGTCTGCCGGGCATTGGGTGCCGGAGGGGGGCAGGCGGGCCAGGGCGCCCCAGGTCGGCTGCACGCCTCGCCCTGCCCCTCGCCGGGGCGGGGGCCACCTGCCCGCCTCTGCGGCCCCAGGCGCGTCTGCGCGTCCCGAGACGAGAGCGCGCGAGGGCGTGACTGGCCCGGGCGGCCGCAGCAGCTGCAGGCAGGTGGCCACCCCCGCAGCCCAGCCCGGGCGGTGACCCCGCAGCCTCCGGGTGGACGGCCAGAGAGGCCCGGCGGGCGGGGCCGCTGGGGGCTCCCAGGCAAAGGCCGTGCGAGGGCAGGGGCCTCCGCACCGCGGGACGCGCTCTGACAAAGCCGGCCTTGTCGGGGGCCCAGGCCCAGAGCTGCGCAGGGCCGGGCCCGGGTGCCCCACGCGCTGTGACGCCAGCAGGCACAAAGGGGGATTCAGCGGGCCGGCCCCCTCCGCCCAGCCCCTCCGGCGCGCGGCCGTCAGGAAGCACCCGGCTGCGAAGAGACGACCGTGGGAGCGGCGGCGAGTGGCACCGCCCGGGCCCAGCAGCGTCACGGCTGTGACCAGCTCCTGCGGGACACGGAGGGCGGACCGAGGGGGTGGGCGCCTCGCCTCCCGCACAGGCCCCGCCCCCGCCGCGAGGAGCGGGTCGGGGCAGCACTGGGGGTGGCGACCCCGGCGTCACCTCCGCGGGCTGCGGTCCCAGCGCCGGGGGGAGGCGTCTCCGTCGCTGGGCCAGGGCGGGCGGGGTGGGCACCGGCAGGCAGGGGGACGCGGCGGCCGCCTCCCCTCTCCCCGCAGCCCCGCCGAGCCGCAGTCGGCCGTCACCAGGTCAGCACGCCCGGAGAGGCCGCTGGGGCCACGGCAGGGTCAGCCCCGCGCGAGGGGTGGGTGCGGCGCCCCGGCCGGGCCGAGCCAGCGCGGAAGGGAGTGCGGGCTGGCCGGGTCTGCACGCGGGCCTCGGGGGCGCAGGCCCAGGAGATGGGCGGAACCGGGAGCCCTTCCCTGTGCACTGAAGGCAGCCCGCGGCCCCTCCGCGAGCCCCACGCCGCGAGGCGTCGCCCCGACTCGCACGGCCCCGGAGCCGCCGTCGAGACCTTCCGAGGCGGGAGTCTGCCCCTGGGCTGCCCAGCCTGAGCTGCCGAGGGGGCCCACCAGGCCCTGCACCCACGCGCTCCTCCCGTCACCCACCGGCGCCTGGAGCAGCGTCCCGGCGGGACATCCGAGCCTGCGAGGCGCGAGGGGCCAGGGCGCCGGCGGTGGGGTGGCCGGGAGGAGGAGGACGCAGGCAGGGCGGCGGCGCGTCCCTCGCGGGGAGGCAGGGACAGGCGGTCCAACTTCAGGCTGAAGACCCGTCCCGGCCCCCAGCAGCCCCGGGAGCACCCCGTCGCTCAGGCCCCCACCTGCTCGGCCCACGGCCTGGCCAAACTCCTCTCTGCAGACGCCCTCCTGGCCGGGACGGCCCTGGGCTGCAGCCCCGACCAGGAGGGGAGGCCATGGGCCCTGGTCACTCCCCCGAGCGGCACAGGCCAGCCCTGGTCTCCTCGGCCGGCGCCCAGGCCTCGAGGCCAGCCCTGCCCCGCGCCCCCTCCCCCACAGGGCCCTCGCCCCGTGGAGGGAATGAAGAGCCCTTTGTGGGCCAGGCGCGGGCAGGGGTGCTCCGTGCTGGGCCCGCCGCAGGCCCTGACCCCGGCCGCCCCTTTCTCACGCCCCCCACGGCCCCGAGGACGGCTGGGGCGCCCGGCCTCAGGCCACCTTCCCAGGCCCCGTGAGCCGCAGCCACCCAGCCGCCAGGCGAGGCCCGCGTCCCGCTCGCCTGGGCCCACGGGGGCGGCAGGCACCCCACGCCGCGGCGCAGGGCACGCCAGCAGGACGGCCGCCCCGGGAGGGAGCCGCGCCGAGGCTGGGAGGGCCTGTGCCCCGCGGGGCGGCCGCAGACCCTGCCGCAGCAGCCGGAGCCCCGAGAGCCAGAGCGGCGGGAGCAAGGTCGCAGGGCCTCGGGCAGGCTCACCGGCCACGCCGCGAGAGCCACCAGGCCCGGACAGACACAGCAGCACCTGGCAACGCCTGGACGAGCCCGGGGCCGCCGCGAGCTCACCCTGGCCCAGTGGACGAGCCCGGGCCGGAGGCGACGGACCGGGCCAGCGCCCCAGGGCCTGCGGGTGCTGGCGGGGCTGGAGCGAGCCAGTGGCTCGGGCCGCAGAGGGCAGCAGGCCAGGGGGCTGCGGCCGCGCCTTCACCGCGCAGGGTCCCGCTGCCCCCTGCCGCACCCCATCACCCCACATCCCCAGCTGGCCTCGGGCTCCAAAGGCGGGTGAGGACCTGGGGCTGCCGTGCACCCCGTCCTCCCGAGGAGACCGGGGGCTGGCGAGAGGCCTGCCCAGTGGCGACTCGGGCCCTCGGGGAGCTGGCCGAGCCGCGCCCGTCCGGGCAGCCCAGGCCCCCTTAGCAGCGTGTGGGGGCTCCTGGGGAGAGGAGCGGCCCGCGCCGGAGCTTCTGCAGGGAGGGGGTGCCCTGCGTCCTGGGAGGGCCACGGGGTGCAGGCCGGGCCACCCCACACGTCACCGTCGAGGTGCCCGGAGGCCGGTGGCACCCGCGACGGGCAGGGCCAGGGCCCTGGTCAGAGCCCCCGGTGGGCTGGATGGGACTGGACGGAGGGGCTCACCGGGGGGCCCAGCCGAGAGGGGTGAGGAGCACCCCAACACGAGCCCGGGCCCCAGCCCAAGACATGGAATCGGGGCACCTGTCCGAACGCTGGAGGGGCCCAGGCAGCCGGCAGGCCCGGGGGCGAGCCCTGGGCGAGTCCAGAGAGGCCCGCAGGCGAGGGCGGGCGTCCCTCCTGCACCCACAGCGCCCGTCGGCCCTGGGCGGCCGAGGCCACGGCCAGAGACGCGGAGCTGGGCGAGGAGACCAGCAAGTGCCGGCTCCTGCAGCCCCGCCGGCCCCGGGGCAGGGAGCCCGGAAGCGCCAGGCGCCCGGCCGGGCGGCCCGGGGCAGCAGAGCCCCCGCCGGGGGGGCTCGGGGGCCACTTGGGGCGCGTTAGAACCCCAGCTCGACCCTCATGCCCTCCCCGCTCCTCGCAGGCGCGGCCCGCGCCTCCCCCCCCAGGGTCAGCCCTAAAACGCCTGGACACACGGCGCGGCGCGGCCCCACGGCGGGGGCAAACTCCCAGCTCCGCAACGCTGAGCCACCAGCCCGACGCCGTCATGCTCGGCGCCTCGTCCCCAGCCACGCGCGCCGGGCGGGCCCAGGCCCCGGCCAGACCAGGCCCAGCAGAAGGCGCCTGCCGGCCACGGCTGAGGGAAGGGCGAGCCTTGTGGGCACGGGAGTGGCCAGAGGGCACCCACCACCCACAGAACACCGTGGCGGGAGCGCCCCCGAGGCGCCGGGACCCCACGGACGGCAGGTCCCGTCCAAGCATGAGGCGGCGGCACTGACTGGCTGCCTGGGCTCTGCGCCCCGAGCGAGCGGCCTCCGGGCCAGTGGGGCATGCGCCGAGCTGCAGGCCGCCTCTGCAGGGACCCGCAGCCACGGAGAGAGGAAGCCCTGGGGCCTGGTGGGGCCCCGGAGCCCTGCAGGCTGCCCCTGGGGGCGCAGGCAAGGCCAGCTGCTCGGAGAGAAAGGCGCTGCCCGGCCAGGACGCGCGTCTCCTGTGCAGGCGCAGGGCCTGGGCGCCTCTTCCGGGCCCTGCCCTGCCGCCCACCCAGCCCTCCGCGCCCAGGACCCAGCCCTCCGCGGGGGACGGAGGGGGAGGGGGTGCGGAGGGAGCTCGCCAGCACCTGCTGAGCCCAGGCACAGCGTCTGCGCGGGGCAGGGCAGGGCCACGTGGCCAACAAAATCCAGAGGGGAGCCGAACCACAGGGGAGTACGCAGGCCCACCGGCGCAGGGCGTGGGGGCCAGGACCCGGCAGGCGTGTGGCTGGCCCTGCACAGCGCGGACTTCCCCGCCGAGGCCGCGGTGGGTGGCACAGAGGCGGCGCCAGAAGCGCCTGTGTCCGGGGCCGGGAGCCGCCCCGGGCTGGCCCAGCAAGGGGGGCCGGTCCTCTTGGGGCCCTCCGGGACCGGCTCCCCCGGCGCGTCCGCACGAGGCAGCACCCTGCCCGTCAGGCCCGGCGACCCCGAACGGGCAGCGACGGCCTGGACTGAGGTGAGGGGCCACAACCTCCTGACCCTGGGGGCCTCTGCCCGCCCGCCCCCCGCCGCCGCGGCGACTTACCCGAGCCGGGCATGTGGCTCACGCGGGCGGGGCTCAGCAGCTCCACGGGCTGGTCTCGGCCAGACAGTCCGTCTGCGGACAGAGAGAGCATCGGCTTCAGCGGGGCTCCGCGGGGCCCATCCCAGAAGCCGCGTCGCCGCTCTGGGGCGCGGGCCGGGCCCAGGAGTGCGCGGCAGGCGCCGGGCTGAGGGTGTCGCACGTGGGGGCACGCGGCGGGGCTCCTGGCCCCCCACGGGCTCACCGCGGCTCCCGAGGCCGCAGCACTGAGACGACAGGAGCAGGGTCACCGCCCCAACGCGCAGCAGGCCGAGCAGGGCAGCCAGGCCGTCCCGGGAGCCTGACACGCCTAGAGTGTGGGGACGCTGTGCCGGGTGCTGAGGGGAAGAGCCGCTGCCCCACAGCCCCTGGACGCCCGGGCGGCCGAGCCTGCTCGGGCGCGGCATAGCCTGTGGGGGTCTTGCCTGCCCTGGGGCCGGCTCCGGAGGCCGAGGGCGCAGGTCACCGCACCAGGTAGCGCGGCTCTGGGATTCGGGAGAGCGCGGGGCTGCACCCCAGGGGCCCACAGCCCCCAGGGAAGCCGGGACCCAGCGCTCCCCGAGGCCGCTGAGCTGCCGGCACGGCCCCGCGGACAGGGCCTCGGGCCAGGAGACACGCGCTCCCGTCCTCCGGGGACACCCACGGCCCTCACTCACCAGAAAGAAGGTTCAGGAAGTGCACGCGGGGCGCAGCACGAGAGCTGGGGGACCCCAACCCAGCAGCCACTCGCGGTGGCGGTCAGGACCTGGCGCCGGCAGGGCCGCCCAGTCGGGGCGCTCGGGGGTGCTGAGGAGGCTTTTCAGCGCCCATGACCGTCCCCTAGCGTCCTCTCCCCGCCCCCGAGCGTCCATCCGAGCGGAAGCTCCAGAGCCACTGCCAGCCTGGACGCCCACCACCGGCCCGGCCCACGCTGGCGTGAGGACGCTGGCCCGCTGCGGGCAAGGCTGGCTCCCAGCCCATCTGGACACCGCTCTGGAGGCCGGACAGGGCCGCCCCAGCCCAAGGACTTGTCACCGCAAAGCCACGTCAAGACGGCCGACCCTGCCCACACCGCGCGGACACCCCTCACGCCTCCGAGAGGCTGGTGCGGCGCTGGGCCCGGGGCTGCGAGCGGGCGTCTGGAGGCCGTGGCCGGCGCGGCTGGGTCCTGGCTCACCCAGGAGACCCCGGCCTGTGGGGGACGGCCCTGGGGGGTGCGCGGCTGTGTGGGGCCCAGGGCGGGAGCTGCAGAGAGCCTGAGCCTGAGCCGCCGGGCACCTGCCGGACCCACCGCAGACAAAGGCCCCGGCAACCTGGAGCCCCGAGGAGCCGGACCTGACCGAGGAGTGACCACAGCCGGGCCAGACCAAGCCGAGGCCGAGCAGCTGAGGAGGGGCCGCCCAGGACGGCCTGGTTCCGCCAGGGAAGCCTGAGGGGCTGGGGGGGCCCCGCGCCCTCACGGCTGGACAGCAGCCCCCGGCCTGCCCCCTTCGGCGGGGCAGCTGCACCGAGGCCCGGGGAGGCAGGCCGACTGCCCCAGGCCCGGCTCTGGTCACACGCTCCACCGCAAGAGGGCGTTTTCTGCACTGGAGCGCTGCCTAGTAGTGGGCAGCGCCTGTTAAAAACTGTCTTTCTGTTTGAAACGCAATTTAATTCCTTTAAACAGTGGGGAGAAGCAAACGAGGCCACCCCCGCATTGCCAAGAGAGGCAAGGGAGGGCTCGGTGCGGCCCCGCCCATGGCTGCTGGCCCCGCCCAAAGCCCCGCCCATGGCTGCTGGCCCTGCCCACGGCCCTGCCCACGGCTGCTGGCCCCGCCCAAATCCCCGCCCATGGCTGCTGGCCCTGCCCACGGCTGCTGGCCCCGCCCCGGTGACCCCCAGCCCGAGGCCAGCTGGCAGGTGCAGGCGCTCAAGGTCACGCATCTGAGTTACTGGCCACATGGCCAGCCAGCTCAGCCAGCTGGGGGCGGAACGGGCACACCACCTGTGGACCCCAACCCTCCCCCCACTCTCCGCCCACCCCCCGAGTCCAGACGACGGAAGGGTCACGGCGCCCCTGGTGACCGATTCTCCACGAGGCAAACACCAGTTTCTACAAGCAGGGCGGCCGGGCCTGCGCTACTTTAATCCTCTAACGGTAGAGCCGCCGCGGGGGAGGCGGTGGCCCGGAGTGCGGAGCCCGGGGCGAGGATGCGGCTCTCTCGAGAGCTAGCGCCAGGCCCGGGGCCTCAGGAAGGCCCAGCGCGGCGAGCAGGGGCCGGCCGGGGAGCGCTGGTCCGCAGCGCGGGCCCCAGGCCAGACCCCTGCTCTGGCCCAGCACGGAGCAGCCGCCGTGGTCAGGCAGCCGGCATGTGAAAACGGCTGTGAAAAAACGAACTTCCCACGTGTGGGCAGCTTCACAGTCCCAAGAACAGACCCAGCCAGAGCCTCAGCCCCCACCCTGTCTCCTATGCCCTGCAACCGGGGCATTTAAAATTAAGATAAAAAGGTGAAATTAAAGTGTTTCCCTCCTCCCTCTGCTCACAGGAACCCAAGACCCTCGCTCCTCCCCAGAGGCCTGGGCTCCATGGCTGCCTTGAGCTGATGCCACATCTCCAGCCCTCCCAACACGGCCGGGCCTGGACAGATCACGGACAGATCACGGCAGGGCTGTGTTCCCCCTGCACCCCCCGGGGCTGTGTCCCACCCTGTCAGTTGGCAACAATGAGTAGAATCGCCAAAGTCACAATGAAAATCTGCATTGCACCCAAACAAGCAGCCTTTCCCAACTGACAACAAATGTCTCTGGCGTCATACCTGTGTCAACAGAATATGCCCAACACCTTCACCTCGAAAAACCTGTACGTGCAATGGGCGCCACGGGGAGAGCAGTCACCCAGCGCTTAGCTGCCGCCAGCCAGAGGGGCGGCCTGTGAGAGCCTGAGTAGCCTGAGCTGGCAAAGACCTCCTGGAGACACGGAACACTGAAGCCCGGAGCGGAGCAGAGCGGGCCACACACGAGGTGAGTCACGACCGTGGGCTCCTGCACCTGTGCCAAGGGCCTACAGAAATGGCAGCTGTGAGGCAGAATCAAAACCCACCCTAATTTTAGATACAGAGCCGAGCTCAAAAGAAAAGGCCCAGATACGAGGGGGACATATAAGCACATGGCCTGCCGTGGGCACTGAGACCCGGTGCCGTCGTTGGGGCCAGATCGCAGAGCTGGGCCAGGTGGTCATGAACTTATCCTGGACAGAGAACTGGACCCAGAGTCCACATAAGGACAGGGCTCTGTAGGGTTAACTGGCCTTTGAAAGAAGGCAGGGCAGCTCTGCCCCCAGGCAGGGTCTCACAGGAAGCTGAGTCCTAAGCCTTTGTCCAGTGGGGTGGCCTCCAGAGTCACATCGCTTGAGCAGTTCTGGAATCCCAGGTCTACAAAATGGGCTGAAATCAGTACAGAATATGGAAACCCTGAAGCCAAGGAAAGCACAGAAAAATGACTTTCTAGGGTCATCTCTACAACCCAAGGCAGATGAGACACTCAAGGAAGAGAGGCAGAGAGATGGGAAGACGAGTTTACAGAGAAACTTGCTGAAAACAAGTTTACAGTGAAAATTGAAAATTACAAGTGATAGATGGAAACAATCCACTAAGCAAGGACAGCCAAACACAGAACAAAACACAGAAATGAGTCCAAAATATCTATAAATATTAAAACAACATGGAAAAGACTAAGAAACATGCCTGTTTGTTAGAAAGTAAGAAAGTTAATCAAATGAAGGAAGAAATAATGAAAGAAAGGAGTCCTGGAAACAAAAATGAAAAGTTATTTAATAGAATTAATTTTTTTTCTGGAATTGAAAATAGCAGATCAAATATAACAAAAGACAGAAATAATGAACCGGATGATAGATTGAAATGATCAATGTGACTGCAGCACCAAAAAGAGGGCAGGGGAGTAAGGCATAGAGAAAAGAACAGATCCAGCGTCGATGTGGTATACGTTTCTGTATAGAGTGGAGAAAAGCAGAATAGCTAACGCTCGAAAAGATAATGAATCAATTTTTCCAGGACTCCTTATATTTAAGCTTCATGTAAAACTCCGAACACAATAAATACGTGCAAGTTCACGTCTGCACACACCTCAACAAAACAGTGAATACATCCATCAGAGAGAAGAGATCACAAAAGCGCCAAACTAAGGAAGGGCAGATTACCTCGGATGAACCGATAACTGGACCGAGGGCTAACTTTTCCAAGCAAAAAAGGGCCAGAAGACAGTAAAATAGCCTTGAACTGCTGACTGAAAAACGTATCACCTATACCCAGCTAAACTATCCTTCAAGAAAAGGGAGGAAAAAGGACATTTTTCTGGCAAACAAAAATCAAGAGGGTTTATCTCTCAGAAATCACTGCTTGAACTAACAAGTATTTCATCAGAAAGATGAAAGCGTATCCAGAGTAGAAACGCCAGTGAGGTACAGCGGGAGTAAACTTGTAAGGAAAGGTAAGTACTGAATATTAACTTACTGCAAAGGTTCCTAAGTATAATTTTCATTAGGTGTAACACTGTTTTCTCAAACTTCCATTTCAAGTGCCTGTGGGAACAACAATGTAAACCCTAAAATCAAACAAGCTACAGCAAAGAATCTTGTGGTCTAACTGGCTCTTTATTTTCAGTGACGATGCAGGACTCGTGACAGGTATTTCTGCTTAACGGACCACCGTTTGTCCTTTGCTCTGATATATTTGTTTGCTCCTAAGCAGCCCATGTTAGTGAACGGTGGCCGGCATTGCTGCCGTGACCTGGCACATGCAGGGGCCCAGCACTCTGCACAGCCAACGCCCAGCAACTCGGCACTGTAACCGCAGGTGACTGCAGAAAGGTGGTCCAGTGTGTGTGATGCTCTGTGAGTCTTTGAAGAAAGGAAGTTTAATGCCACTGAGAAGGGTAATAGCTCATCAGTCCCACTATTGAGCACAAAAAGCTCCCAAGAATCTGACTGACAGCAATCAGGCCGCCTTCCACTTGACACCGCATTTGCATGTCGGAGAGCCCTTCTTTGAAATCAGCCACACTTGTGCAAAAGCAACTCTTTGTGAGAAATAATCAGCAAAAGATTGCTTATCCTTTGCTATGCTCAGAAATTAGTTAAAAGTAACCAGTTCTTGGAAAAGGATAAACCACTTTATGCAAATACTTTTGCAAAGGCTCTCTATTAATGCAAATATTATGTTTGTCTTTTATTTGAATGCAAACAGCATCTGTTTGGCACCGTCAATGCCATCACTTTGTAGTTTGTGCTGAGCAGCTCAAGTGTGTTCCAGCTGCTTCTTAAGAGTTGAAACAGATTTCCAGAGAGTCACAAAAGAAGTTCACTGAGGAGAACAGAGCACGAGAAGTGTGCTGAGGTTCCGGGGAGGCGCCTTCGTTTTTGAGATTAGAAAGAAACAAATCCAAGAACAAGTTCCGGAATGTACTTCTGGAGAGGTTTGGCTCTGTGTGTGGGATTTTTCTTTTTTAATAGTTTGAAGGAGAAAATAAGGATTGCTTTTTTTAAAATTCCCTTCGCTGGGAAAATACACTCAGAAGAACACCACATGTTGGGAGGGGACTCTAAGCGCCGTCAGGCTGCGTCATCGGCCTGACCCACAGCCACGGCCGCCGGGGCTGCTCTCAGAGCCCGGCCTCACCCTGGTGCAGACGCGGCCAGTCCTGCCAACACTGGCGACTGAGACCACAGGACCAACTCTCCTGCCTCCACCACAGGGTAGAGCTTGGGAGCCTCTGATTGGGACAAAACTTGACATTCCTTGTACCTGTGACCCTGAAACGACGACTAGCTCAGCCACCATGGAGACCGGGCGGGCGGGCCGATGAGTC
>JAGFMF010012051.1:670898-693513 GCA_019455555.1 Galemys pyrenaicus
GGATGGATGGATGGATGGATGGATGGGTGGGTGGACGGACTGGTGGGTGGGTGGATGGATGGATGGACGGACGGGTGGGTGGACGGATGGATGGGTGGGTGGGTGGGTGGGTGGGTGGGTGGACGGATGGATGGATGGGTGGGTGGGTGGGTGGGTGGATGGATGGTTGGATGGATGGATGGATGGACGGGTGGGTGGATGGATGGATGGATGGATGGATGGATGGATGGATGGATGGATGGATGGATGGATGGACGGACAGACAGACGGACGGGTAAACGAGTGGATGGGTGGGCGGATGGATGGACGGGTGGGTGGGTGCATGAGTAAGCGGGTGGGTGAACATCAATATATGATGGATAAACATGGTTTCAAAAGAACACAAATGCAAAACAAAGGTGACCCAGGGCCGCTGGTCTAGTCTCACCACCGAAAGCAACCAGAAAAGCTCACGTCACATGGGAGGGAAGGGCCCCGAAACGTACGTATCTGGGCTTCACTTCAGGAGGACAGACAAGAACAGGAAACTAAACTCAAAGAAAATAAAAAGAATAAAAAGCACAACTTAATGAAAGAGAAAGGAGATACAAGACTAAGCATGCATGGGGAAGACAGTGGTCGGCCCTGAGGAGGGTGCTTCCAGCGTCTCCTGGCCGCAGAGCCACGGCCCCAAGCCCCCCCACACGGACCAGCCCCCGGCCAACAGTCACTGGCCCAGAGCCACCAGGCCAAGGCCAGAAGACCCTGTAAAAACAGCGACGGGGGAGTCTCAGGAAAACCTCAAGCACGTGCGCCAACAGCAAAGTTGCTAGGAAAAACAGCACAATTCACCGAACTGTCAGAGAGAGAAGTCTCGAATAGTCCAGTTACTTCCGAAGCGTACAGACTGTAATTTACTTCTTTTTAAATTTATTTATGCACACGAGAGCGGGGGCACAGGCCAGAGTCGTGGGAGGTGAGAGGAGTCACCGGAGACAGAGCGGGGAGCAGAACAGGCAGATGGACCGAAACACACAGCTGAGGAGGCAGCGGGAGGCAGGGGAGGTCTGCCGCGCCCTGTGGGTCCCTCCCTGGCCGGGGATCGAACTCGCACTGCAGTGCTGCGGACACTTCACGGTGCGACACTCAACCCGCTGCGCCCCCAGGGAGGCCGGTCTGTAATTTAAAACGGCCCCACAAGGTAAACTACATAGGTTAATTTCGTGGAAAAGTTCTTTCAAGGTTCCGTCAACGACGAGCCACAGCCGTCCGGGGAGTGTGGAGTCTCAGCTCCCCCAGTGCGATGCAGTCACCCCGATGACAGCCCAGGGCCGGAGACAGGTGACGGCAGGCCAAACCGACAGCGGGACAGTCTGACGACACACCACGAGGACTGACCCTGGCCCGCGGCCTGCTTCAGGAAGGACGGATTAATAATGTTTTCTACCGGGTAGTTCAACCACGCACACAAAAGCATCGCGATCTGGGTCGTCGACGGAGACCAGGAGGTGCTGCGAAGTCCAGCAAGCTGGAAAAAGACCCTCCCAGAAAACGAGGGGCAGAGAAGCACACGCGTGAGGGCGGGCGGCCCCGGGCCACCGGTCACGAAGAGCCTCGCAAGGACAGCCGCAGGCGGGCCGGGAGAGCCCAGCGGCCGACAGGCCGGCCAGGCCGGCGCCCTGCGGCAGGCGACAGAAGCCAAAGACGGAAGGAGCGGAAGGGAAAAGCCAGACGACCGGCGTTTGCACTCGGCACGTGGAACCCGAGACCCCAAATGAGAGTTCAGCGAGGCCAGTGTACAGGCACTGCCGTGTTTCTGTGCCCCAGCACGAGAAGCCCTGAGATAACCACCACCAAGGAAATAAAGATGGCCGAGAGCTGCCGTTACAGCGGTGTGAAAGGCGGAGGTGCCGGGCGTGGCTCTCAGGACTTGGCAATCTGCGCGGACAGGCGTGGCTGAAGCAGGGGGCTGAAGGGGCGGGGTCACTCGCTCCGGCCTCGCAGATGCCCCGGAGCCCGCGCAGCCGGCGGCTCAGGCCAGCGGCCCACGTGACCACCGCCGCCTGGGCCGCGGGACGAGGTGCTGGGGTGTGGACCTGCGCTCCCGCCCCCTCCAAGCCGGCGGCCGCGCCCCCGCCCCAGAGCAAAGCCCCCGCCCCCGTGGGCCACTCTCGGGGCCCCCAACACAGGCCAGGGCAGCGGGAGCAGACGGGTCCTTGCTGGAAGGGGCCGCTGCCCGCACAGGCAGCAGAGCCCAGGCCGGGAGAGGCTCGGCAGGGCCCAGTCCCGGGTCAGGCCGGGCGCCCGCCCCTGGGAGCCTGACACCTGCGTCGGCCCAGGCCCCGAGGGCACAGGTGTCCTGCAAGCAGAGCCTCACACCTGGGGGCCACGCGAGCCAGACCCAGGAGGCGCAAGGACACGCGCGGGGCCCCCCCACGAGGCTGGGCCCTCCACAGCGGCCACGGCCTGCAGGTGGGGAGAGGGCCAGGCGCAGGGCGGCCGGGCGGACACGGGGCTGTCGGAGGGGGGCCGGGGCGCAGAGCCGGCAGCTGCTGGGGATAGCTCGGGCCCGTCTGGGGCTGGTGATGGGCACCCTGTGCACACAGCGGGCCCCCGCGGCAGGACGTGGGCGAGGGCGCGGCGTGGCCCTCAACACCCGTGAGTCCCGCCAGGCCGCCTCGCCTCGGGGCCACGTGTCCTTCGCAGAATGGGGTCCGGCCGGTAGGGACGCACCAGGCCTCGCGAGGGCAGGTTCCGGGCTGCCGGCGTCCCGTGAGGGCGCAGGACACACTGCCCGGCGCCTGCCGGCCGCCCCACTACCTCCCACCCTGCGCCCTAAGCGCCCCTGAAAATCGGGCCCTTCCTAACCGCAGCCCACGGCTCACGCGCCTGCGGGACCAAGCCGGGAGCCCTCACTGGGTACAGGAGGCCGCCTGCCCCGCCGGTGTGCCCAGGCCCTGCCTCCTGGTCTCGCCTGCCCGCCCCCGGGGGGCTGAGCCCCTAGGAGGCCGCCGCCACGGCGCGTGCTGACGGGCCATCCTTCCCTGGACGGGGACTGTCCGGCCGGCAGCCACGGAGCCACCCCGGTCCCCCTGCGGACAGCCGGGCACGGTCGCTGCTGCCAGGAGGGGCCGCTCCCTCCCCATGGCCGGGCCACAGCACCTGAGGCCAGGACACCGAGACGGCGGCCACCAAGCCTTCTTGAGGGCATATTCCTCCTGCCTCCAGGGGACTCCCGGCCCACCGAGTGCCCAGGGAAGCCGGAGCCGGGCGTCCCCAGGCCAGGCGCGCGTCAGAACCCCACTCGCCGGTGCAGGAGGCGCCGTGCGCCAGGCCGGCGGGGGACAGCTGGCGCGGGCAGAGCCACGGGCAGCAGAGCTGGCCAGAGTGGCCCGGCCGTGGGTCCTGGGGCTGCGCCTGTGCCCCACAGGAGGCCCCGAGGGGAGTGACGCAGCCAGCCCAGCCCCAGGCGGACGTCAGATGGGTGGCCCCAGGGAGGGCCGCTGCTTCCTCGAAGCCCCGTGGGCCGCCAGCCTTCCTGTGAAAGCCCGGGCCCCGGGGACGGGGCGGGGGACGCGCGGAGCCCAGGGGGCCAGGCCTGTCCTCGTGGCCCTGAGAAAAGGGGCGCCCCAGCCCCAGGCAAGCCTGCCGCCGGTGACCTGGGCAGACGGGGGCCCAGAGGGGCCAAGTCCAGTCAGCCAGCTGGCGCGAGCCCGGGCGGCTGAAGGCGAGGGCCAGCGCGAGCTGCCGGCGCCCGGGCCCACCGCGGAGAAAGGCAAGCCTGGCCCAGCCGCCGGCCCAGCGCGGGGAACTCGGGGCCTGGGGTGGGGGCACTGCCCAGCGGGGGCGCCCGTGCAGTTTCAGCAGCCCCTCCCGTGGGGAGCCCGAACACGCCACTAGTGAGAGGGGCGCGGGCCAGAGGTCTGGGCACGAGCCCGGCGGCCACGCGCCACCCCCTGCACGCGGGGAGAGGGAGTGGCCAGGGGCAGAGGCTGTGGCCGGGGACAGAGGCCGCGCGGGCCGGCGGCAGGTGAGCGCCGCCCTGCCCGGAGCCCCGCCCCACCCACCGGGGGCTGAAGGGTGACCCCAGCACCCCTGCTGCCGGGCGGGCGGCCCGGGCCAGGCTCGGCACTCCCAGCAGCCCCAAGGGCAAACGGGCCCGAGCCCACGGCGCTGGGGGCACAGCCTGCGGCCTGCTCGGAGGAGACGGCGTGGCGGGGCGGCTTCTGGCGCTGTCCGCCCTGCCCACCTGGCAGCGGGGCCCGGAGAGGCAGGCACAGCCCTGGGGCTCCGGCGGCCTCTGCCCGCAGCAGGGACGGCGGTTTGGAAGCCCAGGGCAGCAGGAGGGCACGGCCGGCCCAGGGCAGGAGGGCGCTGGCCCCGCTGTGGAACGGGGCGCTCATCGCCTAGCGCGTGGCACGCACCTCCGACCCCCACTTCCGGCGGCGAGAGGCCAGGGCCTGCCCCTCCCGGATGGACCCCCTTCCTGGCGTCCGCGTGGGGCCCAGGCCCCCCTTTGTGGCACGGATGCCCGTTCTCGCCTGTCCGCAGCCGGGACCCGACTTTCTGCTCTCGGCGCAGGCTGGGCGGTGCGGGGGCACTGGGCGCAGGCTGGGCAGCGGGCAGGCGCACCACTGGCCGGCGACCCCGGGTGAGCAGCCAGGCACGGCCCACGGCCCTCGGGCGCGGCCCCGTGCACTCCGAGCCAGCGGCCTCTCGCCGGGAGCGGGGCGAGCCGGCGGGAGGGTGCACGAGACGGCCCACCCGGCAGGAACGGGCCCCAGGCCGCAGGGTCCGCCCACCCCAGCTGCGGTGGCCCTCGGGGGGCTCCGGGCCCGTCTGTGCCTTGCACGGCCTCAGAGCCGCGTGTCCAGGGCCCGCCGGGCAGCTGGGCCGACCGGGACACAGGCGAGTCCCACGCTGCCCTCAGCTCCTGGGCCCTGTCCAAGCGCCCCACAAGGGCACGGGCGCCAGGCAGCGCTTGCAGGCCCAGCCCGGGACACCGCCGCGGCCGCCCACGCCTCGGCTTGCGGGGCAGGCGTGGGCAGAGGGGCCCAAGTGTCAGCGGGAGTCACGGCCTGGGGCCAGCTCGGCCACCGCCCCCACGTGGCTATGGCACGGGCCGCAGGCCGCAGGCTCCCTCTGGCCCCAGAAGAGGCCACTGGACAGGCCGGGTGGCCCTGGGCCCGGGCAGTGCCCTCCGCACCCACTGAAGGCCGCGTCGTGAACGACGACCCGCAGTACCACAGGCCACGCCGCCCACGCCGCCTGGCCCAGGGTCTCTGCCAGGCCGACCCCTTGGGCGCGCAGGCCAGCCGGAGACACACCCCTCGTGCGGGCGCCGGCGCATCCCCGCCCACGTGGGGAGACCCAGACCCTGGATCTGACGTGGCACAGCCCCGCAGCCGGAAGCCCCCACGCAGCAGGGCTGGGGCCGCGCCCAGAAACCCACCGCGGACGCCCGCGGACACCGCCAAAGACGGAGGGGCAGGGCTGGGCTCCTGCGGTCTGGTCTGGCTAGTCTTGTGTCCGCGAGGCTGCGCCGCTCCGAGTCGCCGGGCCGGGCCGAGACCACGGGCCAGCGGTGCGCAGCGAGGGAGCGGCTGACCGGCCGGGCCTCCTGGGGCCGCTGACCGTCGCGGGGGTGCCGGGCACCCGTGCAGCTCTGGCCGGGGCGCCCCAAGGCTGGAGGGCCAGGCCACCCTCCAGGAGGGTCCCAGGCGTGCCCGTGGCCCCTCGAGCCCAGCAGCCCACCCGCGGCGCCCTGAGGGGGCCCCGCAGCCACCAAGGATGCGACGCGCTCGCCTGCGGGCTGCGGGCCCCGGGGTCAGAGCCCCCAGGCCTGCGGGGCTCTGGCCGCCGCTCACGGGCCTTGGGTCAGAACCGACTGTGGGAACACGTCCGGGCTCGGCCTGCCCACGGAGAGCCAGCCTGCCCGCCGGGCCTCGCAGGGCGCCGAGCCTGGCCTGGAAGGAAACCGCCCAGGAGGAGACTGGGTGGGGAGCGGCGCCCGCTCCAACACGCTGGGCACGTGGCTCAGACGGCGGGCACCGCTCCTTCTTGGGGCCCGCGGCCTCCCGCGGCCGGCTGCACCATGCGGCCAGGCGCTCTGGGGTCGGCCGCTCCCGCCAGCGCTGCGCAGTGAGGCGCCCCAGGGGACGCCCGCTGGCCAGCCGCTGCCCGGCTGAGGTGTCGGAGGGAGCGGGCGCAGCCAGGAGGCTGCCCAGGCCCGGGCCCAGACCACCGGACGAGGCTGTCCCTGGTGAGGGCCGGCTGGACGCCAAGTGGCCGGCACAGGCCCCGCGCCACGCCTGCCTTGTGGTCTGACACGCAGGAGGGGCGGGCAGGGACGCGGGCGTCCACGCTCAGGGCAGCGCCTCCTGGACACAGCGCAGGCCCTCACCGGCAGGCCGTGGGCAGCACATGGCCAGTGCCCGAGCTCCAGGCCACGCTGGCTGCGGGGCCCCCAGCCCAGGGCCTGTCCCGGACGGCGAGGAGGTGTGGGGCCAGGACCCCCCTCCACTCGCGGGAGGCCCAGAGGCTGCACCCCGGGCCCAGGGCCCCAGGGGCTGTGGGGCGCGAGGCCGCAACCTGGCACCCGGCGGACGGAAGCCGCCAGAGGAGGGGCGGGGGCTCGGAGGAGGCGGGCGTCCGGCTCACCCAGGAGCGGGGGCAGCGGGCTCGGGCCAGCGCCAGGACAGACAGCTGGGCCCAGCCGCCAGGGGCCCGGACGCTGGCCAGGGAGCCCCTCGGGCCTTGTACCACACCCGCCCAGCCCCAGACACCCACTGTGGCCCGGCAGCGGCCACGCTTGAGAGCCAGCGCCCACCCAAGCAGCCGCACGGGGACTCGCCCTAGAGGCTGCCGCCCGCCCCGGCCTGCAACCCACGAGGACCCCGGTGCCCTCCCGCAGCCCTGTGGCCGGCACGGGCCTGCTGGCAGGAGCGGCCCCCCGCAGGGCCAGGAACCACCTGGCCGGCGGTCAGGACGATGTAAGGGCTCCGAGCCGCGGGCGGGCGGGAGGGCAGCGGCCCAGGGCGCCGCCTCGCAGGCCCAGCCGGCTGCACTGACGGGCCCATCGGCCCGGCCTCTTGGGCTGCCCTCAAGGCGGCTGAGAAGGGCTGCGCCTCCCTGCACCTGCCCGGCGCCATCCACCCTCCTTGGGCCAGAGGGGGTGACCGACCCATGGCCAGTGGAGGCGGGCGGGGAAGCCCGGAGGAAGGGGTCAGAGGCGCCCCAAGCTAAGCAGGGCGGTGGCTGCACAAGGACTGAGACACACCCACACACCACACCACACACACACACACCACACCATGCTCACACCACACACACCACACACCACACACACATACACCACACACCACACACACACACCACACCACACACACACACACCACACACACGCAACACACCACACCACACACACACACACCACACACACGCAACACACCACACACACCACACACACACCACACCACGCTCACACCACACACACCACACCACGCTCACACCACACACACCACACCCCACACACACCCCACACACACCACACACCACACACACATACACCACACACCACACACCACACACACCACACACACGCAACACACCACACCACACCACACACACACACACCACACCATGCTCACACCACACACACCACACACCCATCAAACATACATACCACACACCAAACACACACCACACACACACCACATGCATACCACACACACCACACACACACCACACACCACACACACATACCACACACTACACACCACACACACACCATACACCACACCCACACATACACCACACTACACACCACACACACATACCACACACACACCACACCCACATTACACAACACACATGCACCACACACACACCACACACCCATCACACACACACCCACACAAACACCACACACCACACACCCCACACAGCCGCACCATGCTTGCGTAATGTCGGGGCCGCGGCTCCCGCACTGCAGCGTCTGCGGTGACAGGTGGGCTGGGCCGCACGGACTCCAACGGAAGCGAACGCAGCGCAGAGTCCTGGGGTCTCGGGCCCGGCAGGATCAGCTTTGCTGGTTTGCGGCGGGCAGGGCGGTGGCCGGAGACGTCTCGGGCTTTCCACCGCTCTGGCCATGCCCACGTCGGGACTGACAACGGCCACGGCACGTTCCAGAAACAGAACCAGCACGGGCGCCTTGCCGCAGCAGCCCTGGTGGCACCTGCCGGGACTCCTGCCAGCCGGCTAGAGGGGCGCGGGAGTGGGGGTCGGGCACCCAAGGCCGGGCCAGGACGAGGAGCTCGAGGGCTGCTGGCAGGGGGCACGGTGGGGGCGTAGCGGGCATGCAGGGCTCAGCGCAGACACAAGGCCTGTGCGGGCGCGAGGAGGGCCACGGAGGGCCGAGGAAGGCCGCCTCGGCCGGGCTGCGCGCCTGGGGTTGGGCCGGGCAGTTCCGGATGGGGAGCCTGCCTCGGCCCTCACTTAAAGGCCCAAGCAGCAGTGTCCCATCAGGGCCAGGTCGGGGGCCGTCGATGCAGGCAGTGGACGGATGGGCCAGCAGCAGGAAGGGGGTCAGGGCAGGAGCCATGGGGCAGCTGCCGGCAAGGCCCGCGGTCAGCACTGGCAGAAACCTGAGCTCGGCCGCACCTGGCGGGCATCCGTGGCCTCGGTCACGGGGGAGGCGCTGGGAGGCCACGCTCGGGTGGAGGGGCCTGGGAGGAGCATGCTTCCGACGTCGGAGCTCCCCGGAGCGGCCTGCAGGGGGGCGCTGCACCCGCGGTCTTCGGCGAACAGCTGTAAGTGTCCTGCAAGGCCCCAGTCCAGACAACCCACTGCGCCTTGCCAGGCCCTGAGCGGCATGGCCGAGCACCTCCCACTGACCGCTAGGGAACAGGGCCAAGGCCGGCTGCCCACACGGGCGACTCAAGAATACAGGGCTGAGCTGTGCGGCCAAGGGCCCGGTGAGCTGGCCAGGCCGGTGGGGCTGGGGTACAAGGCCAGGAGGTTGGACACCGGGGCAGTTCTGGGAGGGGACGGCTGGGATGACACCCGGGGCGCTGCTGCCCGCCCTAACTCTGCCCTCCACCCCACCCCTCCTTCTGCCGCCACCCCTGGTCCCAGTAGGCCGAGCCCGGGCCACGCGGACACGAGAGAGCACCTCGCACAAGGGCCCGTCAGAGCCGGGGCGCACGCGCACGCCCCCGCCCCACGCCCCTGCCCTCGCCACTCAGGCCAGGTCACCCAGCCTTGTGCAGCCCGGGTTGGGCGGTGAGGCCGGCAGCACGTGGTCAGGGCAGGGCGCCCGCGCCCGCTCCAGGGACGGCGGCCCCGCAGGTCTGTGCCTCAGAAAGGCCCTCTGGAGCCACAGCAGCTCCGGGAGGTCCCAGCCCCTCCGCTCCGGGGACGGCGGCCCCGCAGGTCTGTGCCTCAGAAAGGCCCTCTGGAGTCACGGCAGCCGTGGCCAGAAGCACGCAGACGGCCGAGACTGGCCGCGGGGGGAGGGCACCGTGTGGCCGGATGGGGCCTCCCCCAAAGGCAGGTGGGGTGGGGGCAGCGTCCATCTCGACGAGGCTCACGCACCAGCAGGGCGGACACGGAAGCGGGGCTGCCCCGCCCCAGGCTGCACAGGAGAGGGCGCGGGCCAGGCCGGGAGACCAGGGCAGCCCTGTCCGCCTGCACCTGGGCCTCCTGCGGGTCCGGGCAGCACTTGGGGTCGCGGGCCAGGCCGGGCAAATACGTCCGCCGGCAACAGGGCTGGCCCAGAGCCACTTCCTCCCACGCTCACGGGGGCCGCGCCCCACGACGGACTGGACGCCCCGCGTCTGCCCAGCGGCCCCGGGTCGGGCCGACGCCACGGCACCACCCCCGGCTGCGCGAGGGCGGCAGGGGCAGGAGCGGGCGCCTCACGCCCACTGGGAGCCCCGCGGCCACGGGCTGGGGGGACGCCTCACAGCCACTCCGGCGCAGGGGCCAGGCAGGGCCACCGGCTCGCCGCCTGCTGCGACGTCTCTCTCGGCGTTCTAGCGCAAACAGGTCCCGTCGCGTGGCCGGTGTGGCGCGGCCTGGGCCAGGCGGGGGCTCGGGCGCCCCTGCCAGACGGGCACGAGCCAGCGCTGTCTCCGCGGGAGGGGCACCCCCAGCGGCCGGGGTAGCCGGCCCCAGCGGGGCCGCGCTCCGGCAGCCCCGCACACAGAGGACGCGCCACCCAGGCCCACCTCACTGGCCGGGCCGGCCGCAGAGGGGAAAGGGACTGCCCAGGCCCCCCAGAGGGGGCAGCGTGGGCAGGCAGCGTGCCCGGGCGCTCTGCGGCCGGGAGGGCCCCGGCTCCACACCGGTGCGCCCCGCGCACGCCCACGCACCCCGCACCCCGCGGGGCAGCTCGCAGCTGGCCCGAAGCCCCGGGCTTGGCCCAGGTCGGGCTCCCGCAGTCTCTGGACGGTGTCCGCGCCTCGGTGCGGCCGTGGCGCCTCCCCGCGGACCCGGGCCAAGGCACGCCGCGTGCCGGGCCGTCACACAGGCCGGTCGGATGGACGGGACTCGGCGCCCCCGCCAGGGTCCCGGACCCGGGTCGGCAGCGCCGCTCGAGCTGAGCCACGCCGGCGCGCTGAGGCAGCACAGGTCAGCCCGCGCTGACCCCCGCGTCAGCGCTTGACCGCTCTCGTCCTTCTCGCTGAAGGACGGGGACGACAGCCGCAGCGTCCAGGAGGGGCCCCGGGTGCGCGGACGCCGGCGACACGCCCGTGCCGCGTCTTTCTGCTTCTGAAGAGGAGCGCGCTGCCTGCCGGCCCACGCGAGGGCCCGGGGCGCGGGACACAGCGGCCTGCCCTGACTGCGGCCCTGCTGGAGCGCGGCCCCGGGGGCAGGCCCGAGCCCCAAGACGGAGACGGAGGCCACAGCTCCGGCACAGCAGCGCTGCTCGGGGCAGGAGCGACTGTCAAGCCCGCAGGCCGGGGCTGCCACCGCCTCAGCGCCGGAGCAGGCCCGGGGCCCCGCCCACCGCCACCACCGCCACCCGGGAAGAGCCAGCCAAGCGCCCAGACGCACAGGGCCGAGCCCAAAGCCACACGCAGGGCTGACCGCGCCACCAGACCAGGGCAGCCGCCCTCAAGCGGCCCGCCCAGCGCCCTGCCCCGGCCGGCCTGGGCCCAGCCCGAGGAGACAGAGCTTTACCCCAGGCGCAGCCGCCCGCCCCCGTGTCGGGCTGGGCCGGCAGAGGAGACAGGCCCGCGGGTCCTGCCAGAGCTGGCTGCTGCGCCTGGGGCGGGCTCACCGCCGGCGGCCGGCCCACACTGCGGTCAAGGCTGCGCCGGGCAGGCGACCCCGTGGCTGGCGAGCACCGGAGGGGGCGGCTGCCGGCAGCCACCACCTCGCAGGCCGGGCACGCGCTGGCTGCACCCGCTCGGGGCCCGCGTCCTCTGGCTCCCCCTGCGCCCCGAGTTGCCGCGTCACGGAATGAGCAGGCGACGGCGACGGCAGCAGGGCCCCGGCGCGGGCGGAGGCGGCGGGAGGCTGCGCCCAGCGGGTCCAGCGGGCAGTGCCACCCCCGCCCACGCACTCGGCCACTCTGGCCAACCTGGCCCTGCTCTCCGCCGCACCGGGTGGGACGCGCGGCGAACGGGGCCGGAGGGGCACGTGGGCTGAGGCGGAGCAGGGCCGGGGCCAGGGAGAGCCCCTGCCCTGGGGACCTGGGCTGAGGCTGCCGGAGCACCGCCCGCCGCGCCCTGCGACACGTGGCCTGGTCATGGCGGCCCCACCTTCGGGAGCTCTGGGGGGTGGCGCCCCAGGACCGGAGTGCTCTGAGCCGCGAGCCAGGCCCTCGAGGGCAGCAGGTGTCCCTGCTCCCCACGGGCGCCACCTCCGTCCTGCCACGGGGTACAGCGCGGTCGCCCCGCCGGAGCGGGTGGGGTACACCGACTCAGCCGGACGGCCCGCACCCCGGGACCCCTGCACGGGGCAGCCGCGGCCAGGGAGGCGCACTTACGGTCTGCACTGGGATGCGCCCCAGGGGGATGGTCCCCAGGGACGGGGCTGGGCCAGGAAGGGGGAACCGGGCAGGGAGGGGAGGCAGGAGGAAGGGGGGGCACATCACCGACCCGAAGATCCAGAAACGCGGAACATTCCGGGAGGGCGCACGGGGTGCCGAGGACAGCAGCGAGCTGGCCTTCAGAGCTCGGCTCCGCGCGAGGAAGCAGCGTTCAAAGCGCGGGGCGCCCCATGGCCAGGCCCGGAGCTGCGGCAGGGCGTCTACTCTGGCGGCGCCCGCGTGCCTTCCAGCTGCCGCTTGCAGTCATTGGGCTGGGCAGCAGCTGCCAGGCCGGGCCCCGGCGGGACCGCAGGTGCGGACGAGCAGGAACGAGCCGCACGCACGGGAGCCCCGGCTCCGGGCCGTCCTCGGGGAGCTGGGCCGAGCCCGACTCCGCGCCAGGCCTGGGGGCGGCCTGGCCAGCGGGAGAGGGCCGGGCGGCGTGCAGGACCGGGCCGCTCTCGTCCTGCCCCACAGCGCTGGCGGAGCCCTGCAGAGCCGCGCGGGGCCTGGAAGAGCGAGGGGCCTCAGGCCCCCCGCCCCACCCAGGGCGCATCCTGGCCGGGGGCTCGCCCGGTCCCCGCAGGGTGCTGCTGCAGCCGGGGCACGGGCAGGCCCAGGGCCGTCGCAGACGCGGGGACCCACCCTCAGGACGGGCCGGCCACGGCGACGCGGGACCACGGCCGTGCGCCGGCCCTGGACACTGCGGGTGCCGCACCTGCCTCACAGGCAGGGCAGAGCAGGGCCCTGGCCATCCTCCGCGCACATGGCCCCAGCGGCCCAGAGACTGGGCGGCCCGCAGGCCACTGGCCAGGGCAAACCCACCAGCACCCGTACCCACGCCCACGGCCCGCACGGCACCTCCCCCCGCGCGGTGCCAGGACCGCGGCCTCCTTTCTGCCCCGGCTGGGTCACCCCAGCCCCCAGCCACCCCCGTGCCCGGGGCGCTCGCCCGCGCGTGTGAGGCGCACGTGCCCCCGAGGGCCCCGGCCGGCCCGCCTGCGCCCCCCGGCCAGCCACAGGGACGCCCGACACCGCCTTCCTCCTGGACGGAGCGGGGCCTCCTCTCCTGGGCCCGCTCGCTGGCCAGCGGCTGAGGCGGCCGAGGGGCTCGAGGGCCCGGCTCCTCTGAGGGTGGCATGCAGCAGCGCCTCCGGGGGAGGGCGGGGCAGGCTCGCTGACCCCAGCGGGCTGCCAGGGGCCCCACGTGCCGCACAGCCCTGGGCCCCAGCCAGACTCCCAGCCAGATGGCCCTGCCAAGCGGGGCGCAGCCTCGCAAAGGTCACGCAGACCCCGGATGGCGGCTCGGCTCGGGCTGGCCCGCGCCGGCAAGGCTAACGTTTCAGTAAACAGATCACAGCTGTGCCCGCACCGCCCGCGGAGGCCCCGCCTGGACAGAGCAGCCCGGCCCCGAGCCAGCTGCGGCCCGGGCACCGGGAGGCCAAGCTGGCGGCGGCAGCGCTGGGCCGGGGCTGTGTTTATGCCCCAGCCAGACGCCCGGCTCCGTGACGACGCACTGACGCAAGCGCTCGGGCGCCGCGGGCCAGGAATTAATCCAGGGAGGAGGAATTCTTTTTAAGAAACCACTTGGCAGCGGCGGCTGCCCAGCCTGAGAGGCTGAGCATCAGCTGGCCCCCCCTCACCCGCCACCAGGGAGCAGCAGGCACGGCCAGCACAGGCCAGGCCGGCTCCGACCCAAGCCCAGGCCGAAGCTGCGGGAACAGGCGGCCGTGGCGGCCGCACAGACCCACAGATGCCGCTCCGGCGCGCCCACAGCCCCTGCTCCGCGTACCCCGTGCGCTGACCACTCGCCACCGAGAGGAAAGCTCAGGCCCCACAGCTGCTTTGCCCTTTGTCTCACTGCGGGGCCGGGGCGCGAGACGGCAGCCCTCTTCGCCCCCGCGCCCTCCCGCCGCCCCCCAGCTTCCTGCGCGGGTGGTGGCCTCTCCGGAGCAGGACGCTCCAAGCTGCAGGCCTGAGGCCCCAGTCTGCAGGCCGAGGAGGGCGCACCGCCAGGGCGACTGGCCGCACCGCCAGGCATGGGCTGGCCCGGGCGGGCTCCTGTGAGGGCGGCAGCAGCTGCCATCCCGGCCCCAGGCACCTCGCGAGGCAGCCGCTCCCGCAAAGAGGAAGCCTCCGCGTCCTCCGCTGCCTCTTGGAGAAGGCAGCTGAGCCAGGAGGGCCGGGCCGCAGGAGGGAGCGGAGCCCAGAGCCCCCGCCACCCACAGAGCAGGGCCGGGGCAGTGCCAAAGGCCGCGCGCACAGCCAGCACCTCGCACAGCCAGCACCTCGCTCCGGCCGGCGCACACACTCCACGCACACGCCCATGCACACCCGCACGCACGCATGTGCACACAGACACGCACACACATGCCCGTGCACACCCGCACGTGCACACACACAACATGCACACACGTGCACACAGCTGCACACGCACACCCGTGCACACCCGCACATGCACAGGCATGCACAAGCACACACGCCCGTGCACACCTGCATGCATGTGCACATGCACAGCAGCACATGCACACAGATACACATACCCGTGCGCACACACACGTGCACAGACACGCACATGCACAGACACGCACACATGTGCACATGCACAGCCACACATGCACACCAGCATGTGCACACACACATGCCACATGTATGTGCACACACCAGCACATGCACAGACACGCACACATGCACACACGCAACGCACATGCGCACACATGCACGCACGCCCGGCACTGCTCCATGCCCCATGCGTAGAGGGCGTGAGGGGTAAGCCTCTCCTGCTGGAGGTGGTCACCGCAGGGACGCCTCAAAGGTGGCTGGAGTCCAGGCAATGGCCAGGGCAGGGCGGCCAGAGCATGGCACAGGACATGAGGGCCAGGGGCCAGCATGGGGCAGCAGCACCCCCTCCCACACCACAGGCCAGAGTGTCCCCGCAGGCCCAGCAAGCTGCCCGAGGGGCACACTGGAGGCGCTGAGGGCCCCAAGCCCGGGGGCCGTGGAGCCCCCACAGCAGGTGGCCAGTCACCCCAGGTGGCCACAGGGACTGGAGCGAGGACCACTGGCGCCCGGTGCCCGGCAAGGGCAGCCGCCCTGGGCCCACGGAGCCGGGGAGCTGCCTCCCCCACGCCCCGCTCGCCGAGCCGCGAAGGCCTGTGGTCACAAGGCCACGGACAGCCGCGCTCCCCGAACACCCCCGAAAGTGCTTGTCTTTTACCATCTAAGCTGGCGACGGCCGGCAAGGCGCTTCCCAGCCGCCCTTCGCGGACGCCCCTGCAGCACGGGTGCCAGGATGGAGCTGAGGGCGACAGGCCCCCAGCCCAGGCAGAGGCGCGCAGCGCACGTCCGTCCCACTTCAGGGGACAGGCGCTCAAGGCCTGGGGCTGGAGCGGCGGCCCGAGGCGGCAGGAGGAGGCCGTGCATGTCTGGACAGGCGCGGGCAGCCCTGTGCCTCAGGCAGCGCCGTGGGCCGGAGCGGCCCGGTGGGGCAGACAGCCTGGCGGGGTCTGCAGGTGCCTGGAGCCGGCACTGGGGGCGGGAGGGGCAGGGCCGGGCCGCAGTCGCGAGGTCGGGGCAGCAGCGCCTGCGAGCGGGCGTCTGCACTCGAGGGCTGGAAGCAGCGTCAAAGCGCAGAAGGCAGAAGCCGCGGGACCAAGGGCGGAATCACGTAGCCCCGAGGGAAGTGGGGTGCGTGGGACGCGGGGCGGAGCTGAGCGGGGATCGGTGGCTGGCCGCCGAGCCGGGCGCAGCAGCGCGGGCATTCACCCCGCCACGCGGCCGGCAGGACGCAGACCTGAGGGACACCAGACCTGCTGTGGCTCGGCGGCCACAACGACACGAAGGTAACGGAAGCGAACACTGAGGCGTTCAGAGGTCACCGGAATGAAACGCTTTCAGACGACGGTGGGTCGAAGGGAGAAATCACCGAAGGAAGCGCCGAGGTCAGCCGAGTCCACGGAACCCGAGCAGCGGCCAGGCAGGGCGGCAAAGGCACCGGCCGAGGGGAGGCGAGGGGCAGCGGGGAGCCGGCACGGCCTCCTACGGCTCCGAAGCAGCAGAACAGCAAAGTGGCTCCCAAACATGAGGGACGGCAGAAATGACTTTCTAGCCAGACGAGGTCCTCCAAGCCACGCGCGGACTGCGGGCAGCAAAGGCGGCGAGAGGAAGGCCCAGAGGGGGAGCAGCCGGGGCGCGAGCCAGCCAGGCCCACACGGGCAGCTGCCAGACGCCCAGCAGTGGACGGCGCGCACTGGCCTCCTGACGGCCGCCAGGGCCCCGCGCCAGTGGGGAGATGCCGTGACAGACGCGTAGGGCACCGGGCAGGCTGGGCGCCGAGGGAGGCTGCTGAGGAGGGGCCGCCCAGAGAGATGCTGCACAGTGGCGCAGGGAGCACGCGCAGGCGAGCGCGGCCGAGGCCGAGACCAGCCAGGGCCAGCAGGACACTGGCCGGGACACCCTTGGGTCCGCCAGGACAGAGGGTCACCGGCGTTCAAAGACCAGTCCAGAAGGCGCCGCACTCCCAGAAGGGCACCACAGCCCAGAGGTGACGCTGAGCTGAACCGAGCAGAAGCGCCATGTCCTGTGCCCTGGGGCAGATCAGACGTGGTGGCGTCGCGAGCTCAGCACCGCCCACGAGGAGAGGGCACCCCGGAGCGGCCGGCCCGGCCCCCACGAGCACGCCGAGCCCACAGCAGACCCCACGTGTGGCCGTGGACGCCGGGAAAGTGCCTTGGGACTCACACAGACCTGGACGCCACGGTCTTGGTCCAGCGGCTGGCCAGAGACCCCGGACGTGCCAGGCAGGGGCGGCCGGCGAGAAGGTGGCAGCCCCGTGGGGCCCGCGGCCCCTTCCGCGAGCGAGGAGCTGCCAGAAGTATGCCCCAGGCAGACCGCGCTGGGCCCCGCGGCGCCCCAGACGCACGTCCCGCACCCCGTGAGCCCCAGGCGGGGCGGCCACGGGGGAGGCGGGGCGGCAGGCCCCGCGGGCACCCACAGGCAGGGCCGGGCTTCCGCGAACGCTGCGGGGCCAACTGCCACCCCAGCCCGGTGACCGTCACCCACTCGGCCGTGTCCAGCGGGAACCGGGCCCATGTGGACCACAGGGCGGCGGAGGGCGAGGCCAGCAGGCCAGGCGTGGCCGCGGGACACCGGGAGCAGGTGCCTGCTGAGCGGCCGGGTGGGGCCACGGTGCACAGGCAGGAGCAGCGGGGCCGGCAGCAGGAGGCGAGCCCAGGGGCAGGCCACATCCAGCACACAGAAACGGGGCTCCGTCCCCTCCTGGTCAGAGAAATGCCAGCGGACGGCAGGCGGGCTCCAGCGACAGCAGGGCCCTGGCCTCAGCCCTCGTGCCCCACCAAGGGCGGTGGGGCCGCGGCCGGCCCAGGTGTCCAGGGAGCACCCGCCAGGCTGGCCGACCCACAGGGCGCTAGGGGCTGCATAGTCGGAGCCCGAAGACAGGAAGCACAAACCGGCGCAGAGGCAGACAGTGCGGAGGGCACGAGTGGGCTGGCGGCGGCCGGGCTGGCGGGGAGCGCCCCTGTGGCCGGGTCCCGAGCCGGGCCCCCGCTTGGCTCAAAGGGCAGAGGGCAGAGGGCGTGGGGCAGAGGGGCACAGGGGGCTGAGGCACCCGGAGCCCGGGACTTGCAGGGAGATGGAAGTGGCAGGCGCAGGGGCTGCAGCCCTGGCGGAACAAGCTGATGGGAGCACTGGCCGGCTGGGGGCTGGAGACAGAGGACGCGGGTGCCATCCCCACAGACCGGGAGTGGCGAGGACCCCTCAGACCTCCAGTGCCAGGGTCAGACTTGGGCCTAGCCAGAGAGCGGGAAAACCGCCGCCCCGGCGCCCAGCAGCCAGCACCGGACAGCAGCATCGGCGATGGTGCAGCAGTGCCCGGGAGCTCGGCACCCAGGACAAGCGGGAAACCTCGGCCCTCACTGGGGTCCCCACAACCACTGCGTCGACATCCAAACCCCGGCCAACTGCTTGGCGACCCCTCAGGGCAGCACCCAGCCCCCAAGCTGCTGGAGTGCGGCGGGCAGCGGCCCAGCCCCCGTCCCCCTGCCCCCGCAGCCCCTGTGGGGCGCAGGGCTGACCCCAGCCCGGGGCCTCAGCAAACACAGGGACTCCAGAAGCAGCGAGCCGCCTCCCGCTCCGGGCTTAGTCACGTTTGTTTTTAAATAAAAACCTGGAACTCGATGTTCAAAACGCAGCCATCGAGGGTGAGACACGAGAAAGCAGCGCCAGCCTCTGTGCGGCCTCTGCCCGGCCGGCCGGCCCCACGACACTGGGCTCAGCCTCCCCAGAGGCCGCACGTGCTGAGGTTGTGCCTCGCAGCCACCAGGCATTATACGGCGGTCAGCAGCCACGGCAGGCCCGTGCGCAGAAACCAGGCGTGTCGCCTTACCCCACAACGCGCACCGACACCTGCCTGCAGGTGCCCGCCCCGCAGGCGTGCCCCCCACAGGCGCCGCGGTCCGCTGGCCGGAGCCCAGTCTCCAGAGGGCAGCGGCTGGGCAGCTCGAGCCGCTTGGGAGCATGACAGATGCCTGGGAGGGTGCCCATCGCCCTCACAGGGAAGCTCCCCAGCTCCCCCGCAGCCGCGACCCCAGGCGCAGCCTGCCCACACGTGCTGGCGCCGAGAAGCTGCTGCCCACGTGGCTGGGCCCGGCTAAAGGGGCAGGCGGGTGAGCCCTCGAGAACGAGTGACAGCGTGCCCGGCGTCCTGGAAGGCTCCCGCCAGCCGGCCCGGGGGCAGGGGAGGGCGGACATGGCCGAGGGACAGGGGTCTCCTCCGCCCACGGCCACCCCCACAGAGGCGTGGGGGCCGGTGGGAGGCCTGCCCTGGAGCCCTGGAGCTCGGCAGGAGGGGCCCGCCGGCCACGCCCCCTGCGCCTGCACTTGGAAGGCCGAGACCCACCCAAGACGCTCGCGGCCGGAGGCAAACGACCTGACAGCCCAGCCGGACGCAGACCAGACGCGACTCCGCGGTGCTGACACGCTCGCGCTACGCCGGAGCCCCTCTTAACCGTCCTCCCAAAAGCGCCCGTTCTTTACCACGTTCCCGTGAACCACGCGAATAAACATAAGAGGAATCAAAGTGGGAACCCCCAACCTCCCCAAGGAACCGGCAGGCCAAGCGACGCTCAGCTCTGACCCGCCCGGGGCTGTCAGGGCACAAAGCCGATGGGCCGGGGCACTCAGGGGCCGCGAGCCACGCGGGCACCGCAGGGCCAGGTACTGGACCGGAAGAGGGCGCAGGGCCAGCGTGGGAACCAGGCCCCTCTCCTCCTCCGCGGCTGTAGGGCGCCTGGAACCGAGAGGGCACAGGAGCACATGCCCGAGTCAGGGGAGTCCCCCGGCCCCAGCCCACGGCACCCGAGGCCATGTCGGGCCCAGCCCTGAGCCCTGCAGCCCTGCCTCCACTGCCGGCCGGGCCAGCGTCCACCCCAGGCGAGCTCCAGCTGCTGCCCTCAGCTCACTCCTCCAAACCCACCCTCTGGGGGCCACGTCCCCCTGCCAACCCCTTCACCAGCTGAACCACTGAGGGGGTCTGGGCGCCCCAGCCAGGGGCTGGCGTGGCACCGCCCGGTGCCCCAAAAGGGGCTTCGGCCCATCTTGGCCCCAGGCAGCCAACATGCGCCCTCGCCCGTAACACAGGACGAGAGGAAGCAGACACGTCCAGCAGCATGGAGCGGCCGCCGTGCCCGGCGCCTGAGGGCCACACAGACGCAGGCCAGCGGCCACCCACCCGTACTCAGCCAGGGCGCGCCACGCCAGCCCCAGCCCAGCCCTGCTCAATGGCTGCTGCTGATGTGCTCCCAGGCGCAGCGCTCAAGTCCCAGCACGTTAATCAGCCAACATTCAGAGGCTCAGAACTCGGAAATTTGCATTTCCACAATGGCGGCTTTGAAAACAACCGAAACTGCACGAAACTGCAGAACCCTTCAGAGAATCCCCAAAACAAACCATCAACGCCCCATTGGCGGTTTCCAGAGCTCTTCATGGGAGGCATCCTGATTTCTAAAAGACAAAACACAATCTGAGGTTTCTTTCCTAGAAGTAGGTTGAAAAAGAAGTTGTACATCTCCGTGATTTTCCAGAACAAACCTGATTACTGAGCTGGACGAGGACAGCCGAGGCCTCGCCCCGGGCCAGGGTCTCAGGCCGGGAGCAGCCCAGCATTGGCCCTGGCGCCCACGGTCCTGCGCTCAAAAGGTGGTCGCTCCCCGGACACTGGCCAGCCTGCTCCACCAACCCCTGGCCACTCGCAGGCCCAGAGAAAGGTCACGGGTGCTCCTGTCCAATGTCACGGCTGCCCCGTCTTCTTCAGGCCTGGCCACAGCTTGGACTTCAGAGGCTGCGGCCACCACCCCTGCTGGAAGCGGGGCCTGGCCCGGGTCTCGGGCAAGGCCACTCTTGGCTCCCAGCTCTCCAGGCAGCTCTTGAGGCTGAGGCCCACATGCCGCCTGGCACCGGCTGCCCTGAAGAGACCCGTCCCCACTGCCAGCAGGCCCACCGCCCCCGCCATCCCCACGCTCCTGGGCGCAGCAAAGCCCAGCTTCAGAGGCGCAGGGGCTCCCCCAGGCAGCTCGCGGAGAGGAGACCCTGGAGCCTCGGCGCTGGAATCAGGCCCGCGAGCCAGGGAGAAGATGGTCCAGCCAGCTGGGGGCAGGAGCACCCCCACCAGGGCCTGCTGGAGTGGCCGGCAGCAGACCCTGCGCTGGAGTGCTGGCGAGGGCCCCCAGCGGCTCTCGCGGCGGACAGTGTGGGCGCAGACCGCCGGGCCAGGCCCAGGATGCCGGTCTCGGGAACGCTTCCCCTCCTCAGTCTGCGTCCACGGAGCTCACGCACCTTCACCGGGACACGCAGGTGCCCCAAGGCAGCTGCGGCTCCGCCTCGGGGCCGCTCCACCGACTCCCTGTCCAGGGCATCGTGGCAGTGGCCACAGGCAGGACCGGGAGCCATCACGGGCACCGGTGGGGCGTTCGGGGCTTTCTCGAGGCAGAAATGCCCAGCAGGCGGCCACAGCCCTGACGGGCAGGGGTGTCAAAATCCTGCCAGGGACAGCAGGTGACCAGCGTCCTCGGCGCCCGTACCCACAGGCAAGGCACAAGCCGGGCCCACCCCTGGGCGTGGCCAGGACCCACCCGCCGACCGAGGCCGCGTCCCCGTCCAGCCTGCCCGGCCGGGGAAAGGCCCGGGCAGCAGGCCTCCTTCAGAAGCTTCTTTCACTTTTCCTGCTATCAAAGGAGAGTGCTCTCAGGCTAGGAATCCAGGCCTTTCCTCGGCCTCCACGTCCTAGAAGCAGTCATTCGGAGCAATAAAACCCAACAGTTAGCAGCTTTTACGTCAGAGGGCCGGGCCTGGCTCAGCAAAGTCCAGGAGAGCGGCCATAAAACGCACCTGGCTCAGCAAAGTCCAGGAGAGCGGCCATAAAACGGGGCGCACGCAGCCCCCGCCCCCAGGGGATTGCAGCCAGCAGTGGCACTCGGGAGGGGCAGGGAGCCCCGAAGGGGGCGCCACCAGGACCCAGGCTGCCCAGAAGGGCTGCCCTGGGAGCAGACAGACAGGAGGCCCAGGAGGCCCAGCCTCTGCCCCCACACGCACCCTGAAAGCGCCAGGGGGCCGGGCGGGGCTCGAGCAGCAGCCTGCAGGAATCGCCTGGGGACCAGCTTCCCGCAGGGCCGGCACAGGACTGGCGGTGGGTCCTGACCCCCAGGAGGAGTGCAGGGCAGGGGCAGGCACCACCACCACTTGGGGGTGGGCTGCAGCTCAGGGGGCTGTTCCAGAAGGCGGGGTGACCCCTGGAGAGACCTACGCATTAGAGAGGAAAGGGGTGCACAGCCCCTGCAGGCCCAAGCACCCACACCCCAACGCCCACGCGGAGGTGAGCACAGGCGCTTGCCCGGCCACTCGGCCCGCCTGGCCCCTGGTGCGCGGGGCGGGCGGGGCGGGGGGGCGGGCCCGGGCCGGCGCACGTGCACCTGACAGCGGCCAGCGCAGAGGGAAGGCGAGTCCGCCGCTCCCAGCCGGCCATCAGGGAGCCACACGACCTGGGGCCAGGGTCCGTCGGCCACAGGGCCGGGCGTGCCGGGGGAAGCAGAGAAGCCCGCTCTAAGACACCGGGTCGCGCAAGAAACCGCCGCTAACGTCTTAGCCCGAACGCGACCAGCGACCAGACTCGCGTGTGGGGGGCATGGCGGACCGGCCGGAACTGCACCCTCACGCCACCGGGACCGGCGGCGGGCGAGGGGGCACGGCGGCTGCAGGGGTGCGAGGGGGGACCGGCGAGGACGGGAGCGCGTGCCAGAGCGCCCACGTGCAGCGTCGGGGTGACCGAGCGTGACGCGCAGTGACATGCAGGCCGGAGGACGCGCAGCCCGATCCAGAGCTGAGCCCGCACATGCGGACGACCGGCGGCCCCGCCTCCCGGAGCTGCCCCGCCCCGAGATGCCCCGCCCCCAGAGCTGCCCCGCCTCCCGGAGCTGGCCCCGCCCCGGAGCTGCCACGCCCCGAGCTGCCCCGCCCCCCGGAGCTGGCCCCGCCCCAGAGCTGCCCCGCCTCCCGGAGCTGGCCCCGCCCCGGAGCTGCCACGCCCCG
>JAGFMF010012051.1:693624-758091 GCA_019455555.1 Galemys pyrenaicus
AGCTGCCCCGCCCCCAGAGCTGCCCCGCCCCCCGGAGCTGGCCCCCCACGGAGCTCACAGGGCACTGGCACAAGGCAGCGGCCAGCGACTGACCACTCTGTGGGATGCTGCAGACAGATCTGTCCACGCGCAAGCAGGCCCCATGCACACACGACCCCAGGCGACGCCGTGTCCCCAGACACCCCATATTCAGACTGGACACCACCTGCCAGCCCGGCCACCGTCATCTCTCCCGCCAGTCGGCACAGGAACGCTCGGGTCAACAGGCCCTGCAGGCCAGATGGGAGCCTGCGCGGGACGGGAGGCCGGACGGGAAGGGCCTGGGGCGCCCCAGACGGAAGGGCCTTTGCTGGGCTCAGCCTCCACTCTGCCGGGCCACACGAACAGCCCTGGGCGCCCTGGGTGCCCAGGGCCCCGCACGGCCGCCGGGGGCCTCCGCCTCCCCTCGGGGCTGGCGGCGGCTGCCCTCGGTGACTGCCAGGAGCACCCCGAGGCGCGCGTCCATGGCCAAGACCAGACGCGTGGCTCCGAGCCCGCCTGGCCTCCGACCAGCTCCCCGACCAGGACAGGCCGCTCCGCCGTGGGTCCACCCCACCGTGAGCTGGAGTGCGTGGGGAGCGCTCGGCCGGCGAGAGCGACCTCAGGGCCCGAGGGACAAGCTAGGCCGGGGACCCGGCCCAGGGCCACCCCGCCTGCCCAGGCCACAGAACCTAGTACAAAGGCGCCTCTCGGGACCCGTGACCCTGCACCCCTCGCCTGCCCAGCCCACCCTCCTGGCCTCAGAGGCGGCGCCAGCCACCCGGTCCGGCAGCGGGTCCAGCCCAAGGCGGCCCTCCTCCAGGGGGCCGCCCGGCCCCGCCGCGACAGGCCCACACGCGCAGACCGCGCCGCGCCGCCTCACCTGGGTGGCTTTGGGAGCTCATCGCTGGCAGCGTCCACACCTCGGAGCGACTCGAAATGGCTCAAAATTCCCACGTAAACAAACGCTCCAGACTCCAAAGTCCCCCGACGCACGGGCAGCCAGGGCCACGCGGCCGCCGGCCGGGTCCGTCAGCGGGCTCTGGGATGCAGGCCTGCAGGCAGAGAGACGGTCAGGGCGCGGGCTGCAGGCCCGTGGAGCGCAGGGACCAAGCGCAGGGGGGCGCGTCCTGGGAGCAGGGCCTCGGCGCGAGCTCCCCGAATTAACTGGCACGCAGGGACCGTGGCCGAGGCCCTCACCCCAACGCGCCGCCGGCTGCTGTCCCCTCACTCCAGTCCCACTTTCTGTGAGGCCTCGCGTGGCTTGTAGTGGTGCTTCCTCGCAGGCCGGGCGCCGGGCTTTGGTGGCCCCAGCCAGCACCCCCGCACCCCCTGCTCACGCCAAGCAGGCGCTCCCAAGGCCCCCAGCTGAGGGTGACCCCAGCCCCTCGCCCGCCAGTCCTAGCGGCCCTGGCCACAAGAGCCCACGCGGGGTGAGGGCAGCCCCCGGCCTCTCCCCAGGCCAAAGCCCGCGCCCACCGCGTGAGCACGCCCAGACGCCCGACGCACGTGCAGCAAGGCCCCATCAGAGCCCAGCATGGCGGACGCCCGAGGGGCTCCTGCGGCCCCGCCCTGGGGGGCAGCCTCCCGCCTAGCCAGCGAACTCAGCCCCTTGCCCCTGCTCCCGCCAGCCCGACGCCTGGCCCACTGTGCAGCGGGAGGGCCCCAGCGCGGGGCAGCGGGAGCTGAGACGGAGCGTAGCGAGAGGAGGCTGCGGGGCCGGGCAAAGCCAGAGGGCAGCAGGCCGGCGGGGCGGGAGCAGCGATGCTGGAGAAGCCGCGCTCCTTCCGTGGGAGACTTGAGCAGGCACTGGGGACACGAAGGACACACGGACGGGGACAGGTGTGGCACGAGGCCCATGGGCGGGGCAGCGGTGGCCTTTCCTCGGCTTGAGTTTTGACTCTGCTCCTGCTATCCAGAGGAGCCGGCCCCTCTGCCCCTTCCGCGGCCCCAACAGGAGCCGGTCCCCGCGGCAGCGCCACGCCCCAGCGCCCCAGCGCCCCAGCGGGGCAGCCGTCTGGCTGGCAAGTGTTCTCCTTAAGGGCGGGTCGGTCCGGGCTGTCTTCTCTCCTTCGCCCTCGACGCGCACCGGCCGGGGCCGCCCAAGCTCTTCCCGGCAGTCTTACATGCCAGAGCACGCTGTGTCTTGACGCAGCAGACGGCAGAATCCTCTAGGGCGGGCAGGCCTGGGGTCCCCGGGCGCCCCGCACCCTGCCCGCAACGACCGCTCCCCTGTTGTTCCCGCAGGAAACACGTGACTCGTTCGCTGCAGCCTCAGACTCTTCCTTGCCTCTAGGTGGAAGCGGCGGCTCTTCCTGCCGCTTGGGCACCTGCCCAGAGGCTCTGCCCCTCCCGCCCCAGGCTGGGTGTAAAAGCCTTTAGCCCCAGGGGGCTCCCCCAGCTCTGCAGGCAACGGGGCCTTTGAGCTTTGATGGCGTCCTCCCTCACGGCCACGTCAGGGCTCCGGGGCCTCCCGCTGACCCACGTCCGCTGGGAGGCTCTTCCTTCGCTGCGTGCCAGAACTGAGCGTCCAGCACCCGCGCCCTGTTGCTGCCCGTCTGGTCATGCCTTGGCTCTGACGCGCCCTCAGGGCCGGAGCCAGGCTGTCCTGAGGGGGCCCGCTTGCCCGCGGGGCTCTGTGGGTCAGCTCTGCCCTCCATGCTGCTCACGCAGACGCCCCACACCGGCCTCTGCCCTCGCCGGCTGCCGCCTGGGACCTTCTGGGCCGAGGCCTCCTGCCAGCCGGGGCTTCTGAGGACGTCTCCTCCGGTCAACAGCAAGCCCTGCCCAGCGGTCCACCTGCCTTCTCGCTTCGGGTGTCTCCCCACACACAGGCACCTCTTCAAGGCCGGGGCGACCTCCACGCTGACCCTCACGCTGGAAGGGCCTGCGTGCAAAGCCGTGTGGGCGACGGGACGTGCATGCCGCCCCGGGGGCCGCGGGCGCCAGGGCCGGTCAGCCCCGGCCAGCCCCTGCACGGGTGTCCGGCGGCTCCCGGCAGGCAGCAGGCGCGGCCCAGACGCTCCGGCCGGCCGGGACGGGCGCGTGTCTGAGCGCCGAGCAGGAGGCGAGGTCGGGGCGGACGACCCAAACCGCGGGAGACGGCCTGGGCGGGTCAGAGAGGGCGACACCGCGACGCGCACCCCTCCGGACAGCGACGCAGTCTGAGGGTGAGGAAGAGTCGGCGCCCCAACGAGACCCGGGACAAAGACCGCGGAGGAGGAGACTGGGCCCACCCCGGCACCAGGGCGGCAGAGGCACGCGGCCAGGCCAGCGCAGAGCGCTGGACACGCCGCCCTCCAGGGGCCGCGCAGCCTGGGGAGGTGGGCGCCCGCCCGGGCAGCGTCGCAGAGACAGCTTCGGGCCACCTGCCCGGGCCTCGGCCCGCCCCGCCCGCCCTGCAGACCCCCGGCCCGTGGGGCCAAGCCTGCCGGAGGGGCCCCCTGCCAGCCCCGCTCCCCGGCTCGGGAGTCTGCAGCCTGCGCCCGCCTGGGAGAGCCGGGCGTCTGCACCGGCCGCGCAGCACACGGGCGTCGGGGCCCGGAGGCGATGTGAACTCGGGCCGCGTGTCCACAGGGCGGTGACCCGCACGGCCGGCCACAGGAGGGAAGGGAGGCCAAGTCGGGCGCTGCGGCGGACGGCCCGGAGGCTCAGGACACACGAGCTCTGCCCATGGAGCTGGCATCCGGAGCCATGCCCCACCCGGCAGCTCCGGCCGCGGCTCCCAGCACCCCACGACACAGGCGGCCGCGGGGCGACGCAGCCAGCACAGCCCGAGACGGGGCCTGCCAACGTCTGCAGGAGCCAGGCTCACGGCACCCACTGCCGAGACGGCAGCCCGAGGAGAGGCCGGCAGGAGGACGCACAGGGGTCGGCCAGACCGAGGTGACCTCAAGGGCCGCCCCGCCGTCCAGTGCCGCAGGCGCCAAAGGCACGCGGTAGCTACGGGGCACGTCCCAGGCCCAGCCTCGCCGCGGGGGCCGCCGAGCCCCAGCCACCCGCACGCCACGAAGGCTCCGCAGGCCCTGGCTCCCCGCGCCCGCCCCGCCCGCCGCCGTGAACTCAGAGCCCGTGTGGAGCGGCCAGCGGTGCTGAGGCCGTCGCGGCTGGGGAGGGGCACGCCAACGCTGGCGTGGCCGGCTCCCGGGGACACGCCTCACTCGCGGCGCCCACCCAGGGCAGCGCTGCCACGGCCCTGCCCCAAGCTCTCTGCCCTCAGCCCAGCCCACCAGCCCGAGTGCGCCCGGGCCCCACAAACACCGCCGCCTGGGTTGGAAGCCGGAACAGACCCAGTTGCACAAAACAAGCCTTGACCCTTCCAGAGGGAAGCCACAAGTCTCTCAGGGACATTCCTTTTAAACCCTGTTAGGGGACCAGAGAGGAGCGGCGAACCAGGGGCCGTTTCTGCGCCGCGGCCCCCCGCAGCAGACCGGGACAGCGCGGGGCACCACGGAGCGCGGGGGGCACCACGGAGCGCGCAGCCGCTGGACGTGGAGGCACGGGCAACTCGCAGCTGCACGCCGCTCCCCCAGCAGGGAGGACCCCGGCGCCGACCCCTCCCACGGCAGGAGTCGCTGGCCAGGCCACAGCCGGACAGGAGGCGAAAGGCCTGAGAGCGGGAAAGGAAGTGCCTCGGGCAGCACAAGCACGGCCGTCAGCCTCTGCCCTTCACAGCGGGCGGCCTCGGCCAGCAGCCAGACGCCGCCGCGCAACGCCAGCCGTGAGGAGACCCACGCGGCCGCTGTGCGCGCCACCCGAGGGAGCAGCACCGCGCGGGAGCCGGGGAGAAGCGGCGGGGGACCGGCCAGAAGCCAAGTCAGTCTCCACGGGCCCCGGCACCGGACGCCGTGCGAGCGCAGGCCGTGAAGGCGGCGCCTGGCCTGCGCTGGCCGGGCTGCCCCTTCTGGACACAGCCCGTCCTGAGGGTCAGGCGCAGGCGGCACGTGGAGGGAGGCCGGGAGGCCGGGACGGCTGCAGGTCTTCTGGGAGATGACCTCAGGGGACCCTCTGGGGGCTGAGCGGGCGAGTGGTCAGTTGATGGAGACCCTCCGGAGCTGTCCGCGCCCATGGGCAGGAAGAGGCCCCGCGCCAGCGGGGAAGCACATCTAAAAGCTAAGTGGCACCTGGGGCCGGCCAGGCCGGAGCCCAGGCCCCCTCCTCCGCCCGATGGACCGGCCACATGCACGGCGCCGGCGCCACGCCCAGCCCACCCGGCGAGCGCGGCAGCGGGGCCAGGCGGAGCACGGCGAGCCCAGCGGTCAGGGCGCCGGAAGGCAGCTGGCGGCGTGGCGCTGCCCGCACAGCCCAAGGGGGGCACAGCCGGCTCTTCAGAGACCAGGTGATTCCCAGTGGCCGCCCGCCGCCCCTTCCAGTCCCAGCCTTCCCGCCGGGGACGACGGGCTCGACTCCCACCACTGGGCGGCAGGACCGTGGCGCGGGCGGGCGTCCAGGGAGGCGGGCCGGCCCCAGACGGCCATCGGTGCGGTGCCTGAGCTCAGCTCTTCAGTCTGCTGAGGCCGGCGCACCACAGCAGCCGGCCAAGCGGTCCTTGGGCTGCATGTGGGCCGGGCCCGGCACAGGCTGTTCTCCACGAGGGGCACAGCCCCGGCCCTCTCGGGCGCCGGGACCCACTGGGCGGCGGCCAGGGGCAGTCCTGCCGGCGGAGGGGCGCAGGCCTCCGGCAGCTGGGGCAGACCCTGCCGGGACGCCCGGAAAAGGCGGCCAGCGGGGCAGGCGCACTGCCTGGAGGGGGCAGCCCAGCCGGGCAGCTCGCGAGCACACGGGTGCCGCCGGGTGCCGGGAGGGAGAGCGGGCCAGAGGCACCCGGCCCTGCTCCACAGGGTGTCCGGCCAGGGCCCCGACCACGGCGGCCACAGCCCGGCCAGGCCAGACGCGCGGAGAGGCCGGCACGGAGCCCCCGGGCGCGGCTACTGCGTTCGCCGCCTGCGTGGGAAGCGGAGGTGCCGGCCGGGGCGGGCTGCCGTACAGGCGGCCAGGCGAGGGGCAGGCCGGTGTCCTGCCGCCGCGGGCACTCCACCAGGCCACCCTGGGCCCGGCCAGCAGGCGGTGCTGGGACAACTGCTGCCCCCGGCCCGGCCCGGCCCGCTGAGCTCTGCCGGCCGAAGCGCCTGGACGCAGCAGCGACCAGAGGAGCCGCGGCACAGGCCCCGCGGCCAGGGAGCCCCGGGCTGGGGCAGCCACGCACGGCCAGGTCCCGTGGGACACCGGGCAGAACTCAGGGGCCTGCAGCCCTGTGTGCTGACCGCACCGTCGAAACGGGGTTCATCTCAACGGCTGAGGCACAGCAACCCCTCTCAACACTGCCGGGCGAGCTGGCCCCGAGGGAGCCCCTACGCGCAGCGCGCACCCCGCCCCTGCAGGCAGCCCCGGGACGGCTGGGGCGTGGGCGGCTGCAGACACGCGCGGGGCACACGCGGGCGGCGGCCTCCTCTGCCAGCGGCGCCTCTCCAGGCCGGCTCTCGGGCCTGCTCGGCGCCCCTTCCTCGGCCCCCTGGGCCGGCCCTGCCTGGCCGGCGCCCGCAGGGAGGGGGACACGCCTGCCGCGACAGGCCGGCACCTCTGCACCGAGCGTGCGCTGCCCCGCCCTCGCGCAGCGGTGGAGCACCCCGTCTGAGAGCATGCACCCCTAAACCGGGGCCCTGGGTCCCTGGCCGCCCACCCTTCGTGCGGCCGGCTGTGCGCGGGAGGCGCGAGCGGGCGCTCCCGGCTGCAGGCCTGCGCAGCCCGGCTGGCCACCGCAGGGGCTGGGGTGGCCGGGGGTGCGCCTTGGAGCACGCACCCCTCCCCTGGGCCCCTGGGAGGCCCTGGCCACCCGCGCCGGACAGGGCGCCCGTGCAGGGGCAGCAGGCTGAGACCAGGGCCCGCAGCGGCAGCTCCTGCGCACAGGCCGTGGCCCGAGGGCCAGGCTCTCTGGCCGGGGGTGCGTCGGCGTCGCCCGCACCACGGCCTCAGTGTGGGCCCTGGCGGGGCACCCACGGGGCGCAGCACTCTCCTGTCCCCCGCTGCCCCCCGCGGTGTGTTCCAGGGGATCCGCCTGCTCTGCCCCCGCTGTCTCTGGGGAGCTTCTCACCACCCACCTCCGGCGACACCCCACCCTGCGTGCAAAGAGATAAAATCTTGGTAAACTTCTAGGAAAGGTGTGGACCGGAGTGTGCCGCGAGGCCGTCCCCACGCGAGGCCCCGTCCCCACGCAAGGCCCCTTCCCCACTCGAGGCCGGCCCGCGGAGCTGCCCCAGGCGGCGCCGGCCTCGCTAGGAGCCGGTGGGTCGGAGGCGGGGCCGACTCCAGCTCTGCTTTGCTTCGGGCTTTTCCTTTGGTTTACTTGCTTCCGGGGCTTGCGTCCTCGGCCTATGCTCTGACTCTCCCTTCTGCCTCCCTGTCTGGGCTGCTCCGCGGTGCCTGGCGGTGCGAGGAGGGGCAGCCCACGCCTCTCGCAGCGCGCGTCCTGGGAGGAGTCAGGCCGGCTCTGCGGCCGCAAGGACCCGCGCGGCCTGCCTGTCTGCCGCTGCCCTGCGGCGGCCCCCGGGGCGGGCACGGACGCCGGCAGCGCCGCGGCCCAGCGGGGCGAGTGGGAGCGCGGCGGGTCTGAGCGCCTCGGCGCCTGCGCCGGCCGCCTGCTGCTGGGCTGGGCGCGGGGCGCTCAGGCCAGTCGGGGTCTGCGCTTGAGGAGCCAGCATCTGGTGATGGGTCAGAGAAGTGAAGGCTTGGCCTCCGCCTGGGTGGCAAACCCAGCGAGCGCCGGGTGCAGTCGCTTCTCAGCAACACGGCACCGCCTCCCAGAAACCCAAAGCCGAAAAATGGGTCCTTGGCAAGGGGTCTGAAGGGGCTCAGCAGAGGCCCGGCGACACCCCACGAAGCCCCTCCGCCCGGCGCGAGGAGGCGCAGCGCTCGGGGCTCCGATGGCGCGGCCGCGCGGGGCTGTCCGGAGAAGGGCCCAGCGGCTGCCGAGGCCGGTGCTGCCGCTGCGCATTCTGCGGAGCCCGGGGCCTGGCGTGGGGCTGCGCGTCGATTTCAACCGCCGTGACCCTCTAACACCTTAAGTCGTAACGTTGCACAAATGCCTCGTCTATTCTGTAATCACGTTTTCGACTTTGGCTGTCTCAGACTTTTGACATCTGCAAAAATCAAATCTGGAGAAATTAACAGGAGAAAGACCTCAGTGTCCACTGAGCCGGAAGAGAAGCTTTCAGTTTGCTTGATGTGACACTTTCTCTGTGTCTCAGGGACAGCGGCCTTCTGCCTCTGGCCGCCTTTCGCCTGCAGGAGGGGACGTCGCCCTGCTGGCCCACGAGTCGCAGGCTTTCAGGCACGTCAGGGCTCTCTACTTAGAGAGCTGGAAGGTTCGTTAGCAGAGTCGCACTGGAAGTTCTCTGGGGAGCTGAAGTTGAGCAGAGCTGGGAGGAGAGGGGCCCCTCCAAGGGCCCTGGGCCTCGCCACCGCAGGGAGCGGAGCGGCCCGCAGGCCAGACCAAAACCAGGCGAGCCGGGCGAAAACCAGCCAGAGGCACAGCAGCTCAGGTGCAGGCGAGCGCGGCCGCGCCACGGCCACAGACCGTGTGGCACAGGGCTGAGCCCGCGGCCAGCCTGGGAGGGCGGACGCAGCGGCGCGCTGCAGGGCTGCCCTCCCGCACACCCCTGGGCGGGCTCGAGCCTGCTGCAGCCGTGCCGGCCGGCCAAGATGGAGGCCGGAGGACGGTGCGGTGACTGAAGCAGCCCCACCCGCTGTTGTTCCCTTCTTGCTCTGGGTGCTGGTCCTCCTCAGTTCGGCTAACAGCCCCAGTTTTCCCTCCGGCTCGGACTCCCGCCTGTGTCCCACAAACGGAGGGCGTCACCACGCTGTGACCCACCCTGGAGCCCCAGGAAAGACGGTCTCCCGAGGTCACACCTCCAGCCTCCGTCACTGTGGGAGTGGGGGATGGCCGGGGCGCAGGGTGGGCAGGCTCAAGGAGGGCGCGGGCGGCCGTGGAGACGCGCGGGGCACACGCGGGCGGCGGCCTCCTCTGCCAGCGGCGCCTCTCCTGGCCGGCTCTTGGGCCTGCTCGGCGCCCCTTCCTCGGCCCCCTGGGCCGGCCCTGCCTGGCCGGCGCCCGCAGGGAGGGGGACACGCCTGCCCGCGACAGGCCGGCACCTCTGCACCGAGCGTGTGCTGCCCCACCCTCGCGCAGCGGTGGAGCACCCCGTCTGAGAGCATGCACCCCTAAATCGGGGCCGCTGGGTCCCTGGCCACTCGCCAGCGGCCGCTCAGCCTTCATGCAGCTGGGCTGTGCGCAGGAAGCGCGAGAGGGCGCTCCAGGCCGCCCCGGCCAGGCCACCGCGGGAGCTGCCAGGACCCGACGTGGGCGCAGGCTCCGTGCCCCCGGCTCCTGCTCTCTGCGCCCCCGCGTGGGCGGGCGGACCCTCCCGGACGGGCCCTCCCTGGACCTGTGAGCAGCAGCCCCTGAGAGAACCTGCTCGCCAGGACCACCAGCAGCGGTCAGGACACAAGCACAGGTGTCTGGTGTTCAGTACCCACCCCAGGGAGGGAGCGGCGGACCCCCATGCGATGAGAACACCCCAAGTCCTGGGAGGCCCGAAACACCAGGCCCTGAAGACAGGCGGGCGCGTGCTCCCTGGGGCGCTGAGCAGGGACGGCCCTGGGACAGACGTTCAAAGGATGCCACTGCGGACACCTGCCCCCAAACCTGGGGCCAGGCCGCTGGGGAGGTCACGGTGCAGGGCTGGGGCACGGAGCCGCCGGCTCCCCAGTGGAGCTGCGGGAAGGCTGGACTGGCCTGGCCTGAGGGCAGGGCCTGGGCAGGGCACAGTGGGCCTGGGCCTGGGCAGGGGTGGGGTGGCTTGGGCAAAGTGGGGGCAGGGGCTGGGCAGCATGGGGTGGGGCTTAGGCAGTCGTAGGCATGGCTCGGACAGAGGGGCGTGGTCTGGGCATGGTCATGGCAGCGGGGTGGGCGTGGTCTGTGGGTGGGCGTGGTCGGGGGCAGCGGGTGGGCGTGGCTTGGGCAGGGGCGGGGCAGGAGGGCGCCTCTGCATGCAGGCTGCCTGGTGCCTCCTGCGCCTCGGGGGCGTTCCTCTGCAGGTGTCACTTGAGCCAGGCAGGCAAGGCCGCCTCCCTGGGGGACCGACAACACCCTGGCTGAGGACCAGCTTTCCGGGCAGCCGCTGTGCAGTCCAGGGCACCTCCCCACGCACTCGGCATCGCCCCAGCGCCCAGCTGCTTCTTGGGCCACAGGGCAGAGCCTGGGCAGGGCTATGTGCAGAAGAGCCCCTCGGCTGCCAGCCGCCCAGCCCCGCATGTGGCTGGCAGCTGCTGCCAGGCCCTGCACAGGCAGAGGCACACGCACACGCACGCACACGCATGCACCCGTGCACACACACCCCGCCAGGCGCGGGCTGAGGCCCAGCATCCACCCGCCTTGTCTCAGTACATGCCCACAGGACAAGGGGCGAGACAAGCAGGACACAGCAGGGAGGCCCCACGTCCACCTGACAGGCCGGAGGCGCCTGGGCTTAGCACGGCACAGTGCAGGATGCAGCAGGCTGGGCCAGGCTGGCGCAGGGAGGCTGCGCTCCCCTGGGGGCCAGGCGGGGAAGCTGGGCGTCTGCCCTCGCTGCTCACGGAGGGGCCCCACGCTGTCCTCGTCCACCAAGCCGCCGTTACCACAAACACTGGCAGCACAGAGGGGCTCGGGCTGGGTCATCACCTCCAAGGCCAGCTGGGCTCCGCCAGGAGTCGGGCCCACAGACACGGCGCCCCTTCTGCCCCTCCTTTGCCTGGACAGTGCCCTGGCCCTCAAGCTCCAGCCATTCCTAGGGGCCCTCAAAGCTTGCAGGCCACTCAGAAAAAGCCAGATGCTTGCCCTTCCTCCAACAGCACTACCCCCCAGCAGCAGGGAGTGGGACCGGAGACCCCAAGAGCAGGGGGCACTGTGGGGGGTGGTCACGCCCTGCAGAGGCTGACTGAGGGCAGCTGCTGCTATGCAGCTGGGAGCGCCGCAGCCACTGCCTGTGCCGCGGTCAGCCACTGGGGTCACTTCCCAGCACACGCAAAGAAAGGCAGAGCCACCACCCGCCGGCCCTGTGAGCCGTGCACGCTCAGACACACCCGTGCACTCGGGGAGTGGCTGCTGCTCCCTCTGGGGGGGCAGAGTGGGCACCTGTGCTCACTGCAGCGTGGGGGCACTCCCAGGGCCATCCATCAGGGACCCCACAGAAGGGCTGTGTGGACAGGGGTCCAGTGCAGGACGGGCGCCCCCAGCGCACAGCAAGGGGACGCCCTGCCCCTGCAGCAGGCCCACGGCTCAGGACGCCGGGCACAGCTCAGGTCAGGCATCTCTCACCAGTCAGAGCGTTGTAAAAGCCACTCTGGGCCAGAAGCACGTGCACCCACGTGCACACACCCAGAGAGGTGGCCCAGTGTGTCCTGCATGGCCTGCCCCTTCCTGGTCCCCACCTCCCGGAAGTGCGCGAGTGCCCGGACCCCACGGCAGCCAAGCGGGAACCGCCAGGAGTCATTTCCAGCAACAGGGCCGCTCACCAGGAGAGGCAGGGCCACCGCCTCAGGACGCGCCCCCGGCCACCTGCTGAAGCGCCCGGCATCCGCCCCAACAGGGCCCCCGCACACAGGGCAGGTTAGAGGGACGGGCCCGGCGGCCAACCCTACCCGCCGAGACCAAGAGCTCGGCCCCACAAGCGGCCCGTGGCCCAGGGCCCGGCACAGGGCCTGCAGCGCCGCCCTGGCCAGGCAAGGCCTGGACGGGCCGCAGAAAGGAGCGGGCAGCCCCCACCCCACCACACAGCACGCGACAGCCTCTCCCGTGGTCCCGGGGCGCGCTCTGTGCCGTGCTGCTGACACCGGGCCACGCGGAGGCAGGCCTTCTGGGGCTGAGACCCATTTTTCAAATTTGAAAGAGGAAGGAAAAGGAGAGAAGACCTTTTTACACTTTATTCACATGCAAAAGAAAGCTGCCTTGCCCTGGCCTGGCCAGTGAGGAGGGCCAGCCCCAGCGGTCTCAGTCACTGCGGAGGGGACGAGGCTCACAGGGAGCCCCACCCAGCCCAGGGGGCCGCCGAGCAGCTGTGAGTCGGCCAGCGCCCCTGAAGCTGCGGCCCGGGCTGCGCCGGCCGACTCTGCTCAGCAGCCGCCTCCCGGCGAGGCAGGGCCCGCACCCACGTAGCAGATTAAAATTAGGCCCCTAATTATTAAACTGTCGCTGTGGAAGCCGGGAATACCACGCTAAACGACGAACAGGAGCGTTAACGGACCCTCCCCGCACACTCCGCACGCTGCTGGCCACTGAGACCCTGGCTCAACCCCCGGGCCTGCGCAGCTCTGGCTCTGCAGTCCAGCAGCAGCCCAGGCAGGAGGTCAGTGGGGGTGGGGCCCCCAGATTCCTCCAGGGTCCCAGTCTCCCCAAGGGGCCGGCGGGAGCCAGGAGCCCTCAGCAAGAGCGCAAGCACCAGCTGGCGAGCCGGGCCGCGCCCACTTCCACACGCGTGCACTTCATGGACCGGGTTTGTACAGCTGCCCCCCGCTGACCGCACCCCTTTGTCCTGCTTCCCTGTGCCCAGGAAGACACTCCACTTCCTGCAGAGCCCCATGCTCCAGGCCGAGCGGGCGGAGGTGGCCGACAGCTGCCCCCTGGCGGCCCTAGGCCCACCTGCCCTGCCCCACCCTGGCTCTCCGGCCAGCCACGCCCCTGCAGTCACGTCTCCGTCTCGGCTTCGATAACAAGCCCTGGTCGCCCACACTTGCACGGCAGGCCTGACAGCCGCGAGCAGACCCCGGCCTTGAGTCAGGGACCCTGAAGCAGGAGCCCAGCCGGCGGGCCGGGTGGCAGCAGGACAGGGCGGGCAGGGGCAGGGGCAGGGGCAGGGGGCGGGCCGGGGCAGGGGACGGGGCGGGGGCGGGCCCTGCTCGCAGGGCTCCGCACGTCCATGGGAGGCCAGTGTGAGGCCTAGGTCCCAGTGGAGCCGCCCATGAGCTGGCGGCCAGGTCAGCGAGCGCCTTCTGCCCACACGGAGGGCCGGGTGCGCCGCCGCAGCGACCCTCAGAAGGCTGGGGCGGACACCCCTCCTCCGAGCCGCGGGACTCGCTCCGAGGCAGGGCCGAGATCCGGCCGAGCCTCCCGCCGCGCGACGAGGAGCCAGACAGCTGCACTCGCGGGGGTCTCGCACCAGCACCCCACGGCGGGTGGGGCGGGGAAGCAGCCGGCAGCCCGTGGGCTCGCGGGGCCGGGCGTGGGAGGGACCTCCCAGCGCGTCGTGTGCGGCCGGCGTGTCCAGGCGCATGCGCCGCGGAGGGCCGGCCAGGCTGCCTCCTCCCTGCCGCCGCCCAGCAGGATTGAGCAGCCACCCCGGTACCGCAGCCTGCCGTGCCACCCGCCCCGCGCCGGCCAAAACGGCCTCCTCCAGCGCAGGGTGCCAGTGCTCGCCCCAGGGCCCCAGGGCGCAGCCCAGCCGCAAGACAGCGGGCCGACCCTCCCAGAAGGGACCTGCAGCATCAGAGGAAGGGGGAGACGGCGAGTCACCCATCAGCCCGGCCCTGGCAGGCGGCAGGTGGCCGCTTCGGGCCCAGGGGTAGAGACCCAGGCAAGGAGATGGTGGCTCAGGGCCTCTTCCTCACCCACCCGCCAGGGGGCTGGGGAGCCCCAACCCCGACCCATCCCCAGCCCACCAGCGTCCCGGCCACAGCGGGGAGACCTGCAGACAGAGGGTCTCCCCCCGAGCGCAGGCAACGATGGGCCAGCCGACACGCCTGCGGCCCTCCCCAGACGCGACCGCGCTGAGGAAGCAGAGGAGGGGCACACACCCGCTCGGGCCCTAGGCTGCCCCAGGGCCGCTGGGACACTGGACGGTCCTCACGGGGGCAGGAGGTCTGCTCCCGGCACGCAGGGCTCGGCACCGGCTCCGTCTCCAGAGTGGCGGCCCCCCGCCCACCCTTGCACCTGGCCCGGCACACCCAGCGCGGAGACGCAGCATGCCCGGGCGCCCGCTGCCACGGAGGTTGCGGTCAGGGCCTCACCTGACCCACCAGCGCCCCTCCCGCCGAGGCCACGGGTGCCCCTGGCCACCGCGCAGGGCGGCTCTGGGAGCGGAGGGCTGCAGAGAGCAGGGCTCCTTGGAGGGCGCTGCCGGCTGCCCCCCGCCACCACCTCCTTCCTTCTCACCACCTCCACTGCAGGCAAGCGGCGCCGGCCGCTGTGGCCGAGACCGGGGCCCGCAGCACACCTGCGCCTGGCTGCAGGGACGGGCAGAGGTGCGCGAGCGGCCTCAGCCGACCCAGCCGAGTGAAGCCGAGACTGTCCGGGGCGAAAGCCCTCTTTCCTGGGGTGCCTGTTGTCCGGGTGCACCTCGCGGGCAGCTGGCAGACCCCCTCAGGGGTCTCTCCCAAGGCAGAAGGAGGAGGTCGCCTGGACACCGCCCCCCACGGCTTGCTGAGTCCGCAGCACACTGCTCCTGAGGCCGCCCCGGGGCTGCGGGTCCCGGGAGGCCACAGGCGTCTCCTGCCCAATGGGGGCCGTGCACAGAAGCCCTTGCCGAGGGCACCCCGGTTCCGGGGAGGATACGGTCTGGTCCCGCCTCCGTGCCCTCCAGCCCAGAGGCAGCCTGGCCTGACTGCGGTCCCACCCGCCCTGCAAGTGCAGCTGTGCAGGGCTGGCCACTCCCAGCGCCCTCCTGAGGCCTTCGCAGCCCAGGGGGCACTGCCCATCATGCTGCCCCAGGAGCCAGCCCACGCAGCCATGGACGGAGGTGGCCAGCGAGGCGCCCGGCTGGTACGCAGGCGAGAACACAGCAGGGGCGGGGCGGGGCGGCCGCACCAAACCTGCAGCAGGCCCGGGGCCAGGGCAGCCCTGCTCCGCGCCCAGGAAGCACTGTGGGCACTGGAGGCCCGGCGCCTCTCCAGCACCCGACCGCTCTCAGGGTGCACCCCAGGGCCACGGCGCTGGGCACACGCGGCCTTCAGAGGCGCAGGCGCTCGCCGTGCCGTGACAGGCACCACAGGGCCAGGGCTCTGCGGGCACGTGGGCACTTCGAGGCCCCGCTCTGGGGGAGGAGAGTCTCAGCCAGCCCAGCTCTGCGGGAGAGCCAGCCCCTCTCCTTCCAACATAGGGCGAACCCAGCAGCCCAAGCGGCAGAGCCAGCGGCCTCGGGAGGCGCCCAGCACGGCTCAGCACGGCTCAGCACACGCTGCGGTCGTCGGCCACCCAGCGCGGGACATGCGTCTGTGCGAGCCCCAGGCCCAGGGCCCAGAGGAGCCGGGGCCCAGAGGAGCCGGGGCCCTGGGCCCGGCCCGAGGACCACAGGCCTCCGCAGGCCCCTGCTCCAGGGAGGAGACCCCAGGAAGGAGTCAGGGGCCCGCACATGCTCCCGGGACTGCGCAGCCCATGGGCTCCGGCAGTGCCCCAGCCGCCGGGGTGGCCCAGCCACGCGACCCTGGGACTCCGGCAGGACTTCAGTGGGGAGGCCGCAGGCCGCTGCCCTCCACGGTCCCTCCACCCCACGGGGCGGGGCAGGCCCAAGGCGCAAAAGCAAGGCCCCAGGGACGGCACTGAACGCCCGCGTGGCCCTTCTGTGCAAAACAACGGTGCCCCCACTTCTCTGTGAAGATCCAGGGGCTGCGGGCGGCCGGGAGGCCGTGCAGCAAACAGTCACCGCGGCCCGGGGCCCGTCACAGGCCTGGCAGGGGACTCTGAGCCAAGCTGGAGGGCCCAGACGCCTCAGGAGGGTGTGACCCCTGAGCCACGGAGGACCCCGAGCCGCCCTGCACTGGCCACGATGACCGGCCACCTGCGGGCCGCTCTCCACCCATGCTCTGCTGATGCGGGCTGCTGGCAAGTGCCCGGTGGAGGGCCAGAGGCCGCTCAGAGCCCTTCTGTGCCGTGCTCCGCGCTGACCGCCACAAAGCACGCCCTGCCAGCCGTGCTGAGGAGCCAGGACCTGGGCTGTCCCTGCACAGAGCAGCTAGGGGCAGTGCAGCGGGGAGGACGCCAGGACCACCCGCCCCGCCCCCGCCCGCCCAGCTCCTGGGCCAGACCCTGGCAACAGCACTGTGGCTGTCCCCGGGGACCTCCCTCCCCTCCCGTGCACCTCCACACAGAGCTGCCCCCTGGGCCAAACCTGAGTCCAGTGCGTCACCTCACCAGGCACCGGACAGCACCGTCACGTGCACAGCCAGACGTCCTCCCAGGCACGGCCAGTCCCAGTGTCCTCCGGCCTCCAGCCTGGCGCGGGGCCACCATCCAGACATGCTGGCTCTCTCCCCCGCTCTGCCCCAACTTAGCTCTGGTCACTCCCGTCTCCCCTCCCCACCTGGGCGCCCCGTCCCCAGCCCCCAGGCCTGTGGTACCTGGCACCCCTTTTCTCTTCCTCCCTGCCCCTCCCCCCCCGTGTCCAGTGTTGTGGGCAGAGCCTTGGTCCCACGGGGAGTGCGGGTCCTGAGTGGCCCCCGGGGGCCCCCCCCACAGCTCATCAGTTGGGAACTTTCATGAAACCCAGCCCTCGCACCGCCCACCAGGCAGGCCAGGCCAGGCCGCAACAGGCGCCCACACGGGGAAGCCCCGCCCAGCGAGGAGCTTCCCGGACGCCGCCTCTCCTGCACTGGCTTCCAGGCCCAAGAACGGGCTCGTAGCTTCAAGCCCCGGCCCCGACCCCACACGAGCGACCCCGCAGGCGTCAGACTGAACCGCTGGAGCTGGCGCCCACATCTCCCAACAGCGAGGTGGGAGCCCACCCACGCGTCTGGGCTGAACCCCGCGGTGAGGAACGTGTCTCCCTGGATGGCACAACCAGGCAGGGCAGCTCTCCTCAGAGCAGTGCCCGCTCTGGCCCGCTGCCGAGGCGCTGGCGGCCGCACAAGGCCCCTCTTCCTTCCTCACACACCCGCTGCACCGCAGGCCCCTGGCCCCTGCATGTGTGACCCCACTTAGAAGCACGGAACCTCCAAAACCAGGACCAAGAAGCTGCCAGATCGAGGCAGGCGGAAACAGACATTCCAGAGCACGACAGAAGCAGGCGGCTCGCAGCCGCTCCTTCACCCCCTCCCGGAGCACCCGCCTGGCCAGACACTGCACCTGAGGCCAGGCCCGCAGGAGCTCCGGCCCACCCTGCTCTGTCTAACCCGAGCCACCCAGGTGGCACGGGTGGCCCTGCCAGGAAGAGGACGCCAGGTCACAGTTCCCGGGGCACCAGTCAGCCCGGCCTGGTGGCGCGGGCAGGGCAGCTCCACACCACTTGGACGAGACGAGGCTCTTAGGGAGCCCGGGCCGGGGGACAGCCAAGGCCAGGGGCTCTGAGCCAGGGGGTGAGCGAGCCGACCGCACCAGGGCCGCCAGCGCCGCAGCAGCCCCCTCAGGCTACGGCCGGGTCCGAGACAGACCCCCAAGCCTTGGACGCCGAGCGTGCTGATCAGCTTCCCAGGGGCCTGGTCCTTCCCCTTCTAAGTAGTGGGGACAGAGAGTACGTCCCCCATGGAACGCGCTTTTTAACAACTGTGCCTTCTTTGAAAGGTGTCACCACTAAAGACGCTGGCCTCGAGCAGACACAGACACGACTACGTCTGAGCCCCTCGGGCCCCTCCCTGCCGCCCGGCCCGCGGCCACCATCACCGTGAGAACCAAGCACCAGCGTGGGGGTCCGCGGGGCTTGGACGGCGCCCGGCCACGCCCTGCCCGGAGGGGGAGCCCGGGATGTGGCCACCGCAGCCGCTCTGGGCAAGGGTCCGGCACTGGTCATTCTCCCCGAGGCGAGGTCTCCTGACCGCCGCCGGCCCGACAGGGGCACTCGCGATGCTGACATGTACAGCTCCCGCGGCCACCAGTGACCGCACCTGTCTGCGCGCCACACCTGCCCGCTGCCTCAGCGTCAGCCCACCAGAATGCCGCCCGCCGGGGTGTCCTCGAGCCCTGCCGCGGCCGAGGTACAGGCATGAGGGACCCCGCCGGCCAGGTCCTCACGGGCGAGCCCTGGAGCCGGCCGCCGGGGCGCGTGGCACGGCTGTGGCCTCCGCTCCGCCACGTCCCCCTTGCTGCTCTGTGAGAGCGCTTCACGCCGTGACTGCCGAGCGCACAGGCGGGTGTGTTTTTCTTTCTCATTTCTGTCTCAGCCTCACTTACAGAACCTCTTGCCAACTACAACTTTCTTTAATTCTTATCGTGTTAACCCTGTCGGTTTTTTTCCCCTAAGGTTTCTGGCTCAGCGCAAGAGTAAGAATAGATGGAATCAGTGATTTCTTGACTTTTTTGGTCCTTGACATGCCGTCTTCAGTCTAACAAGAAGTCCTCCCAGGCTGGGCAGACGGAACAGAGAGGGCCAAACGGCTCCAGCTTAAGTGGACGTGTGAACCACCTGCCCGTGCAGCCCAGCCCAGCGCAGGGGCCTTTCCGCACAGCCCCGTGCCACAGGAGACACCAGACACGCCGCCCAGGCCCCACCGGAGCTCAGGGTCAGCGAGCGAGCTCAGGGTCGACGCAGCGCGGAAAGCGCCCAGTCATCCAGACTGCCCTCCACGCAGAGCCCGTGGGCCCCACGCCTGACAAGCGCCCGAGCGTCAGCTTCAGGACCGGGCGTGGTGCGGACACAGCGAGCAGCACCCCCGGGGCCCCACACACCAAGGCCCAGAGCTCCACTCTCTCTGGCAAAGTGGACAGAGCCAGGGCCACCCCGAAGGTGGTGAGGAGTGCGCAAACACAGCACACACTCACCACAGCGCCTGGCCAAGGGTGGGGTCCTTCAAGCCCAGGGAGCGGGCTGCACCACAACCGCTTCTGGCCTCTTCTGCCAGGAAGAGGGTCGCTGTGTTTCTACAGCGCTGATGCTGACGAAGGAGGACACTAACCGGTCCCCAGGTTCTCAAGGTGACAGTGGTGGCCCCTGGCCAGGGCCCTGGCCCTGCCCTCCAGGATATGAACAGCAGACGTGTCAGGCAGCAGAGAGGCCACTGCCCACCCTGCCCTGCAAACAGACTCCCACCCCCCGCTGCACTCACAGAAGCCCAAGAGAAAAAACTGACCTGACGTGGCCTCAGTTCGGAGACTGTCCCCACAGACAAGACGCTCCAGAGCTCCCCATGCAGGTGAAAGGCAGCCTCGCCTGGACCTTGCTGGAACGCGGGCCCTTGCCTGACCTGACCCTCCCCTGCAGCTTCCTCTAGTCGAGGCCAAAAGCCCGAGTCCGCCACACGCCACGGCACATGCTCACCACCCAGGAGGAGACAACAAGCCCCTCCGAGATGGGCCCCAGTGCCCAGCTGGCGCCGGGCTGCTCCCGTGGGCCAGGGCCTCGCCCGCTGCTGGCACAGCGGGGCTCAGGCTCAGCCTGGCCACAGCAGCCTCAGGGCAAGTCCCGAAGCCCCCACGCAGGCTGGGCTGGTCCATCTTCCCGCTGCAGTCGCAGATCCTGGTCCAGGGAATGAAAGGCCGCCACGGCCTGTCGCCCACAGCTCCCAGCCAAGGCGATTCTGTCTCCCTCTCTCTCTCGCTCTCTCTCCCTCTCTCCCTGCGTCTCCCTCGCTCCCTCCGTCAGGTATTAATCTATTACTCATGGCAGCTCCTGAGCGATGAAAGCCCAGCCGTTCTCAATAGAGCACGGCATGGACGAATTCTACAGGAGTGATGAGATGTTTCTTCTGCTCTGGCAATTAAGACGGCACAAAGTCTCCTCTCCTCTGGTGCCACCCCCAGCATCAAAGGATGAGAATTCAAAGCCATTCATGCTGCATTGAAACCTCACAATGAAGCTGGAAAATGGAAGTCGATTACTGGGCATAAATATGCAGTAGTTAAAAGGAAAGAGTTATAACGAAATTAAACTGCAGCCACCCCACAATGTGTGGAAACTTCCAGAACGAGAGTCCTCCTTGTAAACATCAAGAGGGGCATCCTTCTGGAGCAGGGTTCTGACCGCCAAACGCAAGAGGCAGACCAGGGCCAGGCGCCCGCTGTGCTGAAGATCTTGCTACAGTAACAGCCCCCAAGGCCTCTGCGAACAGGGTTTGGAGATTTATTTTGCATGGCTGAGAAGCTGCTGACCACAGAACATTCTCTACAGCTCAGAGCTGCTCGGCCACATCTGCCCCGGTCCCCGGGCCTGCCGGCCGGGGCTCCAGGGCGCCCCCAGCGCACACCGTCTGGGCTCCCCGGGCGAGGGAGGCGCCGCCCGCGGCCGGCGCGCTCCGGGGTCGAGGCTGCTCCCCAGGAAGGCGCGTGAGCTCTGGACGGACAGCCCGGCACGGAGGACGCCCTCGGGCCGCCCGTGCGTCAGGGCGCGTTTGAGGCAGGAAGACGCGCCTCCCACAGCCGGCCCTTCTGGGGGGATGCCGCGGACCCCGGGAGGGCGTCTGGGGGCTCGTCGGCAGTACAGACAGGCCCGGGCGCGGATCGCGCGCGGCGGAGCGGCCGGCAGCCGCGTCCGTCCGCGCGTTTCGGCCCCAGCTCGGTCCGCGGAAACTTCTGGCCGCGCGGCCCGCGGGGCGGCCTGCGCGCCGGCGGCGGCCGGGCAGGCGTTGCCATGGCACCGCAGGTTCCGCAGCAACTTTTGGGCTCCGCGGCCGCCGCGGTGCCGGCTCGCGCGCGGGCGCCGCGCTCCCCTCCTCCGCTCGCCCGCGCCGGCCCCGCCCGCCGCCCGCGGCAGCCGCCGGCGGCCGCCCGGGCGTCCCCGCCGGCGCGGGCGCGACCCCTCCGGCCGCCGCGGCCCTCCACAAAGGAAAGCGAAAGCAGGCCGGCGGGCGGGCGGGCGCGCGGCGGGCGGGCGGGCGGGCCCTCGGGCGCCGGAGCTCCGCGCGCGGCCGCGGCCTGGCGGCCTGGGGCGGCGGCGGCCTGGCGGCGGCGGGCCGCGGCCGCGGCCGGGCGTTTCTGCAAACTCACACCACAAAGTTACGTAAACGGCCGGGCCCACCTGCGGGCGCGGGCGCGGGCGGCGCGGCCGGTCCACCTGCCGGGCGGCGCGGGCGCTTACCGCGGCGGCGGGCGGCGGGCGCTCCGAGCCGCATCTCCTCGGCGGCGCCGCCGCCTCCACCTCCGCGGGCGGCGGGCGGCGGCGGCGGGCGGCGGGCGGCGGCGACAGCGGGGCCGCGGCCGCGGCGCGCCGGGCCCNCGGCGGCGGCGGCGGCGGCGGCGGCGGCGGCGGCGGCGGCGGCGGGGCGGGCGCGCGGCTCCGGCTCGGGCGGCGGCGGGGACGGTGCTCCGCGGCGGCGGCCCCACAACCTCCCCTCCTCATTCACAAAAAATTGACCCACGTTGAACCATGATGCTGCTCCCCCCGCCAGCGCTGAGGCGGGCGCCGATAGGCCGGCCGCGCCGCCCGTCAGCCGGCCCGGCCCCGCCCCGCCGCCGGAGGCGCGGCCGCCATTGGCCGCGGCCGCCTGGCCTCACCGCCCCTCGCGGGCCCCTCCCTCGCGCCTGGTTTCTAATGAAGAGCTCGTCAATTACGGCTCGGCCCCGCCCCCTGCCCGCCCGCCCCCGGCGCCCGGGCGGCCTCCCATTGGCCCGCTGGGGCCCCGGCTGCAGCCCGTCGGCTCCCGCCCCTGGTCCCGGCACGGCCAACCGCCGGGCCAGACGCCTTAGGAACGGCCGCGAAGCCCCACCTCCGCCCGCCTTCCCGCGCACGTCCCGGACTCCATTGGCTCCCCAAACTGCCAATCCCGGGGCGGGGCTACGAAGGACGCTTCAGGCGCCACTCGCGGGGCGCTTCGTGGTGGAGAAAGCGAAGGCAGTTGGGGTGGGGGTGGCTGTAAACAGAGGCCCCGGCCGGTCCCCCTCGGCAGCCCAGAGGGGCTGCCCCGCCCCGGCCCCCAGTCGGGACCCCTGGGCTGGACCCCTCGCGGGCGCACGCCCCGGCGCGAGCGTTGCGGGAGAGCCGGCCAGGCCGGGCCGCGGCCACCATTTTGGGTACTGGCAGCGGGTCACGTGGTGCTGCGTGCGCCCGGAGACGCCAGGGCCGCGCGGAGGGCCAATGCGCAGGCGCGGCGGGCCCCGCCCTGCCCCGCGGCGGGAACGCGGCCTGCGGGCGCCGGCCGGCCTCCGAGCCCCGGCTGCGCGCGGCGCGGCGTCTGCGGGCTGCCCAGCCGCGAGGCGGGTGTGCAGGGCGAGGCTGCGGCCGACCGGCGGGGCGCCCGCTGGGCCGGCCCTGGTGGAAGGAGACGTGCGCCGCGGGCAGCGGGCGCCGCGCGGGGCTGAGCCTCGGGCTCTGCGGCTCGCCTGGGTCCCGAGGACCTTACGCCTCTGCCGCCCCAAGTCACCACAGCGCGGCCAGAGAGGGGACCCGAGCCCCGCGCGGCCGCTGCCCGCGGCGGGCCCTGGCGGGGACAGCGGCCGGCTTGGCGTCCCTGCGCTGCGGGCCCCGAGGGCAGAGCCCCCGACCCTGCGGGCGCGGAGTCCAGGCTTCGCCAATGTGGCTGCCCTGCAGCCCGCGCCCCGCGACGCCCTGCCCCCCACACGGGGTGCTTCACGGTGCTGTCCAGGTGGCCCAGAGGGTCCCCAAGAGAGCGAAAAGGTGGTCCACACCCTGCAGGGTGGAGAGACTCCCCGGGTCGGCCCTCAGCAGCCTGCGCCCGCAGCCCGCGCCTTGACGCCCAGATCCCAGCGAATAACTTGGCCTTTAAAACGGCTTTTGAAAACCAGAACCCAGACAGGTTATTTAAGAACGACTTCAGGCGGCCTCCCTGGGGGCGCAGGGGTGAAGTCAGCACTGCGAAGCGTCAGGGCACTGCAGCAGGAGTTGGATGCAGCCAGGAGCTGACCCACAGGGCACAGCAGACCCCTCCTGCCTCCCGCTGCTCCCCTCAGCAGTGTTTCAGGGGGTCCCCCTGTTCTGCTCCCCACTTTTGTCCCTGGTGAGTCATCTCACACAAACACACCACACCTCTGGCCCTCACCCCAGCTCTTGTATGCATAAATAAAATAAATCTTTAAGAAAAACTACTCCAAACGATGTTTATTTTTTTCTCCCGAAGTGTCCTTACCCGTCAGCTCAGGTCTGGTGACCTGGCGGTGAGCGTGACACTGACCTGCTGGGGCTGCGTCAGGCTGGAGGACAGGAGCGTGGCCGTCTCCAGGACATAGCCGTGAAGGAAGAGAAACCAGTGAAGTTGCCAGAGAGGACTGAGTGGAAGTGCTGAGTTAGAGGAGCGTCTGAGGCCCGAGCTGCCCAGCTGCCGACCAAAGACCCCTGTGTCTCTGCTGGTCACTAACATTTGAGCTTTTCCGAGTGTTATAGCCTGGATGCTTTTTCAGGAGAGCAAAGTAGAAGCATTTCTGCTTTAGTGAGAGTCGCTGCTTTGTGGCGGCACGTTTTTAAGTTTATTTTGCAAAGAAGAATTTTTTTCTCTGAACTCTCCAGAACTAAGGGGGAAAATCAGAAAACTGGTCTTAGACTAACTCTGGGGCGAGCAGAGCTGACAGCGCCTGTGATGAAGCCAGTCTGGTGTCCTAGCAGAAGTGCGTGTGTAGCCAAGATCTGTCCCTTAGAAGTGAGCAAAGGTTTGTTACAATGCTGTTCTCATGAGTGACTCAACGAAGAAAAAAAACATAGCTGTGGATAACAATAGAATTTTTTGAATGAAAATGTACAACTGTGTAATAGTTTAAAGTCCTGTTGGTCGTTTAATAGTTTAATAGTCCTGGGTGCACCATTTAAAATAATAAATAATGATACGAAAACCTTGGGCGTCCTACCTGGGAATGCCGACCCCACGACAGCCTGACTTCGAAGCTGATGGGTGGTGAGCTGCGCAACTTCAAAGCAAAGAGGTAGCAGAAGAAAATGACCCGTGACCTGGGAGGGCCTAACCGATGAGCGGGGGGCTGTGCCTACCGAATTGTCGTGTAACATGAACAGGGTCAGTGACGGGCGGTGTTTAGCCTATAAAAACAGGTGAAATGGAGTTCACAGGCTTATATTAAGGGGGTGCGATACCGGGATGGTGATGCGGGGCAGCCCCACATCCAGCGTTAGTCTGACGTGCACGTGGGACGTACACACCTGAAGAGAACGTCAGCAGGGCGTCGGGTAAGTCCCGGGAACGTCATCGTCTTTCACTCAGCGGCGAACAGCCTGTTGCTGTGAGGCAGGTGCCGTGCTGAGCGCTTAGACGCTTTGGTGATGCACCGTGGACACTCCATCGCCAGCGGAAGAACATTTTAAATACCCGAGTCGTAACATTACATCCCAGCAACCTCAGGCATTGAATTGGCCACGTGGCTGTTTGTTCATCTGGAAGAGTGAACGTTTGAGAACAGTGAGACAAGAAGTGAGGGAGAAAGGATCCCCAAAAGCAAGCCCTAGCACCCACGCCCCGCGTGGAGCAACCAGGTGTTGGCCCAGAACTCCGCAAAGTGGAAGAAGATGAAGAGCCGGTCAGACTCGGCTGCCCTCGGCCAGCACACACCTCGGCCGGCCTGCCCCCGCCCCCGCTTCCTCCCACCCCCCAGTCGTGACTGAAGAGACAGGACAGGAGACCTCACCCTCATGTCAGTGAGTGGGGACACTCGTGGCTGCACCTGCTAGTCACTTGCAGAGAATGTAGGAGGCCAGCTCATCGATGGGGTGCAGGTGAGGGGGAGACAAAAGCCGTGAACACAGAGACGCAGGTGCTCGCGGACATTCTGCGGTACGAGGGGCAGAGAGCGTCCCAGCAGCGTGCAGGGCCCGGGCAGGGCCCGCCACATCAGACCTGGGTCCGGTCAGCAGGAGCAGCGCGGTCGCCCCAGGAGGCGCGGCGAGCCGTAGCCACAGCGAGCACCGAGGGCCACAAGCGCCCGCAGTCCCCCAGCATCACACGCCTGGGGCAGGAAACCCCTCGGTGAGCAGGAGCCCTGATCAGAGGCCCAGGGCCGAGGAGGACCCGAGCCCTGCAGAGGACAGGCCTGCAGCAGGGCCGGAGGGGCCGGGGCCAGGAGAAGGCCGCCAGGTCCAGACCCGCCCTTCCCATGGCCTGCTAGTCGCGCCCTCCCAGCCCCTCCCCTCAGGTGTGGCCCGGGCCACAGGGCGCAGGTGAAGAGCGGGGTGGCCTGAGCGGGTCCAGGGGGTGTGGAGGGCGGGGCACGCACCTGGCTGTTCCGTCACGCAGGGCCTGGCAGGGGGCTGGGGGCTCGCCCAGCGTCCAGGGGCTTCAAAGAGCGCATCGAGCACAGACTCCTTGGCCAAGGGCGCCCCTACGCTCCTGCTCTCCAGCACCTGGGATTTCAGGGTTCCCCCGGTTCCATGCTGGTGGGCAGCCCTGGCCTGGCCATGCCCCTCGCTGCAAGCCCCAAGGGGTGGAGCCCAGCGGAGGCCGAACTGGGGTTCAAAAATGGGTCCTGCCACCTGGGCAGGGAAGCCTGCGTCCCCGTTGCTTGGGACAGGAGCTGGAAGGCAGAACTGGGGCCCGACTTCTGCCGGGGAGGGCGGGCGGGCGCCGGAGCAGCTGTCCCGGAGAGGCACTCCGGGCCTCCTGCACAGCCCGGGGCACGGCGCAGAGCTGCAGAGCCGGCAGAGCAAGCCTGCAGGGGCAAGGCGGGCGGCGCGAGGGCGGGGCTGTGGGCAGCCCTGGGACAGACGCCTCCACCCAGAGGCTCCCGCTGGGCCTCGGCCGGCTGCTGGCAGCCTCCCAGCCCGACGGCGGGTGACCAGGGCGTGGGGTCACCAGGACCTGCTGGAGGGCGCCAGCAAGCCGCGGCCTGGAGGCAGAGCAGGGCCCGGCTGTCTCGGGCTGGGCTCTGGAGCAGGCCCTGGGGCCACGCGGGCGCGGCCCCTGGGCCCTGGGCATCTCCTGGAGCATCCTGGAGGGCAGCTCTGCTGCCCGGGCCGGATTCCAGCCCTCTGCTGGGCGCCCGCCGCCGCAGCACCGGCCGTGGCCACTCCCACACACAGCCGTGTCCAGGGGCAGGCGCGGACTGCGAGCACAGCCTTCAGGACCGCCCTGGTGCGGAGGGCCACGGCAGCCAGGCGCCCCACCACGGGTGCAAGGCGGAGGGGCCGAGGGAGCGGGGTGCCGTGGGGCTCGCTGGGCCCGTGGGGGCCGCCTGAGCTGGGGGGCACGGGGTTCTGGGTCCTGACCTGGAAGAAGGCGCCAGCGGGCCCAGCAGCGGCAGAGGCGCTGCACGGCGGGGCGCTGAGCGCCAGGCCTGAACCTGCCTCATGTGCGACGGTCAGGCCTGGCTGGGGGAGCGTCTCTGGGGCCGCGGGTCCTGAACAGGGGCGGCGGCACAGCCCCCAAGACAGAGCAGGCCCCGCGGGCAGAGGTCTGCAGCCTGCAGCCAGGAGATGCGTTGCTGCCTCATACATATTTAATCACAAAGACCCAGCGCTAAGGGAAGCTGACGTCAGCCCTCACCGTAGAGCCCCGCCCTCGGCACCGACAGCCGGCCAGGTCCGAGGCCTGCGGCTGCAGCGTCGGGGCAAGCGGCCAGAGTGTGCAGCCAGGGCACGGCAGCGTGTGCCCGCCTCCCACTCGGCCAGCGGCCCTTCTCAGTGTGCAGGCCCGGCGCCGGCCAGGCGGACCTGGCGGCAGCAGCTACAGGCGCTGCGCTGACCAGTAGTGGCCAGGCCAGCCCGCAGGCTGGCCAGGGTGTCTCACCGGGGTTCGCCATCGCTCACTTTGGAGCCGTGGCCACACACTTAGCAGCTCAGAGCGGTCCACGTCCACCACCTCTCGGGTGTACGGAGCCCACGTGGTCACTGAGGCGTCCAGGCGCCTTCTCAGCGGTTCAGGCTCCGCCACACTTGTCCCTGGGCGGGAGGGCCGGCCTGAGGCTGCACAGCTGCCCCTCTCGCCTGCGGCACATTCTGCGCTTTACAGAACCACTCTTGGCCAGGTGGCTCCCTGAACGGCCTCGATGGCCCCGGAAGGCACCTGCTGCGTCAGGCACCTGCGTCACCGGCACCGGCCCCCAGCCCAGGCCACCAGCTCCGGGCGCCATGGTCTCCGAAGGGCCTGGAGACCCCTCTGCTCCCCCACCTGCCGGCCTCTCTCAGAGGCTTGTAGACCCCCCAGCAGCATCTCCACCCCATACCGAGCGTGGACGACACCACCTCAGGGCGGCCCAGCGCACGGCCAGCAGCCAGCAGGTCCTGTGGGTGCCTGGAGAGCAGCCTGCAGGTCGGGGCGCCCCGGTGTGCGGGCAATGACGGAGGCTGGGTGGGTGTGGGGCCAACAGCCGCCGCGTCTCCTCCTTGCCCTGCCCTGCTGGGACAGCGAAGCAGCTACACGAAGTTGAGGGTGCGCATAAGTGGACGTGCCGAGCGGGCAGACGGGTGTGGACAAGGTGGACGCGTCCCGGGCGTAACAGCAAGGGAGCAAGGGGGCGGGAGCGTGGAGGGCGGTCCCGGCGTTGTTGGGACATTTCACTCTAGATTTTTAAGTGAAGAGTATTTGTTATAAGGAAACACTAAAGGGCTTGGCCTAGAATGTCAACCTTCCAAAGCAGTAAGGGGCGGGTTGGGGGGGACATTCAGGCCAAGGGAAGTTAAGGGAGAAAACAAGAAGCGGAGAGAGCAGGGGGACAGGAGGCCCAAAATAAAAGTGAGAGATAGGCCCAAATGCATCCCCACACAATGCATGCAAATGGGCAGATTTGCCGGCTCAAGCAGAAGGTCAGATTGGGCTGAGAAAACAAGTTCTCTCTCTGCTGTCTACAAGCAGCAGCCCAAACACGAGAACACCAGAGCCTCGGTGGCCGGCAGGGACAAAACACGGTGTTTCCGGGCGACACCAAGCAGAGAAGACGCCGTCACCGCGTCACCCACCGAAGCAGCGGGCGGGAGACGAAGGAGCCGTCCCCTCCTGACTGCGGGCTTGCAGAGAGGGTTGCCGCAGACTATTTTTGCATCTGTAATTTAACCTCAAAATGATACTAAAGAATCATAAACAAAAGTTCGGTTACAACCCAGAACGGTGCAGGACACTTGTCCTTGAATAACTGACAAGACCCGAGGACTAACTGACGCCAGCGAGCTCACGGCAGGCGGCCTCACGGCGGAAAGGAGCCTGCAGCACTGCGCCCGCCGGCTGTTCCCAGGCGTGGCCGGGCAGAGCGCGTCCTGGCTGTGACCGCACACCAGGACGAAGCAAAGCCCCACACATCCACGACCATCGCCACCCGGACCGCTTCCTTCTCCAGGCGGTGACCGAGTCGGACCCAGCTACAGTGCACCCCGAGCACCCGCGTCCCAGTGTGAGGACCGGCGGGAACACAGCAGACTGCGGCGCCGGGGCAGGGCCCACTGCCCCGCCGTGGCCAGCGCACACCGCCGGAGGGGGAGCCGTGTCCCCCGCAGAGCCGGAGATGCCGGGAAACTGACCTAACCAAAGCTGCAGATTTAGGAGGGCAGTGATGAAACTGCACCAAGATGACCAAGCGCCCGGGCACCCGGAGACGCGGGCCCCACGCGCCCCACTCGGAAAAAGTATGCGTTTTTCACGCGCCCAGCGTCTCAGAGAGCATATCTCCCTTAGATTGGCAGCGCCCGGCTCCCGCCCCGGCCCAGAGCTCGCCTCTCCTTTGCGCGGCACGGCCCCGGCGAGGAGCACACTGTGCCTGTGGGCGGGGAGACGCAGAGGTAAAGCGGGCCTCCACGCTGCTCATCTTGCACCTCCAACTTGCGACTCTCCGCAAGACGTCCTCAGACGCACTGACCGCTGAGTCCAGAACGGGCCGGCGACTGTGAGGTGCTGGAGGAGCCCGCCCGAGACAGGAGCTACTCACTTTAGGAATCGGCCGTGTGGCTTTGGTGAGACGAGAAGAGAGTGACCCAACGGAGTGCGGACAGCACATGGGGGGCCTTGGTCCTTGACCGTGGCCGCGTGAGAGCAGAGGAGGACACGGCCGGCCAGTGCTTGGCCAGTTGGCCACTCACAAGGCAAAAGGCCAAGTTCCTGCCACAGTAGCCTCATCAACTTGTCAGAAAAGTGTCTATATGGAAAACACCACACCCTAGAGTTTTAGAAATGAACACAGGATGGACAGGGTTTGTTTTTAAGATTTATTTATTTGTGCACACAAGAGCTGAGGTGTGGGGGTGAGAGCACCCACCAGAGACAGAGCGGGGAGCAGAACAGGCGGATCCCCTGAAACGCACTGCTGAGGGGGCAGCGGGAGCCAGGAGAGGGCTGCTGCGCCCCATGGGTCCCTCCCTGGCCGGGAATTGAACTTGCACTGCTGTGCCGCGGATGCTTCACAGCTGCACTCACCCCGCTGCGCCCCCAGGGAGGCCTGGAATGTGGAGTTTTATGGTCCACATGAGAACAGAAACTTAGAGCACAAAGGACGACAGCGGGGCTTGGGCAGCGTCACTCAGCATCCTCAGCCACGGAGGAGACACGAGCCTTGAACTCAAATCTACTGCGACGCTGAAACAGGGGCGAGGGCATGGGGGGAGGGCAGGGACAGGGGGGCAGGGGGCAGGGGGCAGGGCACAGGGGAGGACACGGGGAGGGCAGAGCAGTCTCCACTGGCGTGTGGCTGGCAGCACAGCCTTTCGGGAAAACAGCTGTGTTGGGAGGGTCAGCGCGCCCTGTGACCAGTGGCTGCCGGCACCCGCAGGGCTCGGGCGACACTCCTGCCAGGAGCCGCCTGTTTACAGGGCCGGCCCCGCACTGGACCAGCATGAGCATCTCCGACGACTGGCTGATGAGGGTTTGTCTGTGCCGCCGCGCGGCCACTAAGAGAACGGGGTCCGTCACGGACGTCGATGGCCATGAGTGTCCGTGGGCTGCTGAGTGCCTGGGCAGTTAGCGGCATCTCAGACCAGGCTGGGCGCTGTCTCCCCCGGGAGCCCTGCCTGTGGTCTCCTGCCAGCGCCACCAGCTCCCCGGGCCCACGTGCCCCGCACGCCCTGGGTGCACCGCGGCTTTCCCAGAGCCAGTGTCCCCCTTGACCACACTGGTCAGCCAGTGGAGGAGGGCACCGGCCGCCCAGGGAAGCTCTGGGGTGCAGTGAGCTCTGGGGTGCAGGCCACCCCACAGCCGCAGGGCCGGCCAGGCTCGCTTTGGGGCAGGTCTGTCTCTCCAAGGGACTGCAAATGCTCCCTCTTTGCCATTTCGGAATAAACCCATCTTGTAGCATGAAATCGGTCACTATTGCCTGAGGTCCACGATAGGGGGCGTGGAGGCACAAAACCAAGCCACGTGACCGGCAGGGGCAGGGCCGCCCCCAGCCCCGCCCTGCCAGGCCGCCCTGTGCGTGCCTGCCCCGCCGGGTGCCGCTCGCGGGCATTTCCTCTCGCTCCCGCCCCGCTTGCCCCACACTAGCTGCTGGGCCAAGTCCACGTTGCAGCCCAGAAGGCCCAGGGCCGCGGCAGTCGTGGTGACCCGCAGGACTTGCTCTGCACGAGGCCAGAGCCCTGGGCATCCCGGGCGCCCCGCAGACGGCGCCGAGGCGGCCACCTCTCTGTGATGGCCACGCAAGCGGCCTCCGCGTTCTGTTCTCAGATGCGGACGAAATCCCGAGCGCCGCGCTGAGGACGCCAGGGCGGCCTGGGGCACACTCCGGCCCCGCCGCCTTGCAGCGAGCCGGCGTCTGGTCGGGCCTCGCCTTCGCGTGGGACAGGCCTGCGCTGGCCCTGCCCCTCCGCGGCTCGCGGGCACAGGCCGGCACCTGACCGCCGCCGGCCGCCCTCGTTTGGGCCATCCAGGGAGGCGCTCGCTCCTGCCCGGGAGGACAAGAAGCCGAAGAGACCCCCGGGCCGCGGCCAGCGGGACTGGGGGGGGGACACGTTCCGCCCCCGTCAGCGCAGCCCAGCGCTCCGCACCGGGCACAGCCAAGGGGGCGCACAGGCATGCACGCGGCCGCGCCCCACTCACCCCCCGCGCGGGTCCAGAGGCGCCCCGCAGAGTAAGGTGACCACCCTCCGCTCCTGGGGCAGAGCCTGGCGACCCCGCGGCCAACCGGGAGAATCACGGACACGAGGTCTCCCGAGTGCCGGGCCGGCGGCGTGCGGGGACCCGCGGCCCTCGCTGGCGGAGACACCCGCCCCGCGCGCGGCCCCGCGCCTCCCGAGCAGCCGGCCGCGCGCGTAAACACAATAATGGGGCATCTGTTTTTCAATTTTAATTTTATTTTTCCCCACTAAGAATTCAAGTGAGAAACAGTTGGAGATTTATATTCAGGGCACAAGACCAAATGGCATCGGAAGCATCTCTTTGTTAAGTGTAATTAATTTTTCTTGGCGGCCCCGTCGCGGGAGCTGGGGCTGCCCGGCCCTCCTGTTCTGAGCGACGCGCCTTCGGGGCTCCGCGCGGACTCGGGAGCAGCCCTGCAGTCACTCGTGCGGCTCCGAGGACGAACGCCAAACCCGGCGCAAGCTCAGCCACGCAGGTGGCGGCGCCTTCCAGCGGCCAGCGGGAGGGGACGGCGTCCACGCGGGCTCCCGAGGGCCGCGGCGAGTCGGGGGAGGCCAGGAAGGCGTGGCTTTAAAGTTCTCCTTGATATTTTTTCCTTCGAAAAAGGACCCTTTCGTGGAGCACAGGCCCGCGTGCCCCACAGCTGGGCGGCGAGGGCGGGGAGGGTGCGGCGCAGAGCAGCGTCTCCCCGGGGCCGCCCGTGTCCGGGGACGCCTCGGGCGTCTCCCCTCGCCGGCGTCCTCGCAGGGACGTGCCCTCGACGCGGGGACACCTGTGCACGGCTTCCTGCTCCGCCGTTCAGCGCCACTGCCGGACCGAGCCGAGGCGGCGGGCTGCAGGCGCTCGGGACGACTCCGCGTTGGCGGCTGAGCGGCCTCTCGGTGGTTGGGTCCCGTCTGCCGAGGCTCGGTCGCTGCGCCCAGCCAACCCTCCTCCCCTCTGGAAGACGCGGCTTTATCTGCACCCTTGGACCTCAGCCAGCGCCTCAGCAGCCCGGGAGGCCGGGACGCAGTAGACCCAAGGGGCTTGACGGTGGGTCCCTGCTCACGGGGCGTCTGGGGAGCGGGCGCCCCGGTGTCCACCTCCAGCCAGGCCCGACCGAGGTGTCCCCACGCTGCCTGCCCGCCGCAGCCTTTGGCCCGCAGGAGGGCCAGGAGAGCGGCCCTGCGCTGGGGGTTCTGGCGATGGGGGAGGGGCGCGCACACATTGCCTCCTCCCTCCCGCAGGACCTCCTGGAGGGTAGGCCATAGGAGGTGCGGGGCCCAGCTCCTAGGGAGGCTGGCGCGAGGGGCTCCCTCAGCGTGTGGCCAGCAGGAGGACCCTACTCCAAAGCCAACTCAACGCTCCCGCTGATGGAAACTCAGGAGCGGCCGAGCCCCGAAGAGCCAACAGAGGGCTGCTCGCCAGGGCCCACTCCCCTTCTCCTCCCCGGCCCTCCGGCCCACCCTGGCCTTCCGGCCCTCCCCCTCGCCGCTGGGGCCTCCGTCCAGCAGAAGGGCCTCCCCACCGGCTGTCTCTGAGGTAGGCGCCTCCCCGGCTCGGGCACACCTCTCTGAGGTGCATATCTGTCTACGCCCTGGCTCTTCCTCCTGGGCCGCAGACGCTGCGGGGGCCGGTGTCCGGCACGTCCTCGTCCCGCCCAGCACCGTCAGGACAGGTCACCACAGACCCCGGGGGGCCTGCGATGGGTCGGTGTCTTTTTTATTTTTAAAGGTTCATTTATTTATGCACACAAGAGCTAGGGTGCAGGCCAGAGTCCCACGTGAGAGGATCCCCAGAGACAGAGCGGGGAGCAGCTCAGGCAGATGACCTGAAGCCCACGGCTGAGGGGGCAGCGGGCGGCAGGAGGGGTCTGCAGCGCCCTGGGGTCCCTCCCTGGCCGGACTGAACTCGCGCTGCTGAGCCGCGGGTGTTCCACAGTGCGGCACTCACCCCGCTGCGCCCCCAGGGAGGCCCCTCTGGGTCATTTCAAAGCTCACCGGGGAGCTAAAGGCGCAGGAGGACTGCGAACCCTGTCGGGGCAAACCCTGTCGGGGCGCCCCCACACCGCGTTCCTTGGCGGGAGCGCGGAGGAGGAATCCGGCTGGGCGGCCCAGGAGAGGGGCGGGGACCCCGCGGAGGCCGAGGGGAGCGGGGTGCGCAGGCTCACCGCCTTCTGTCGGGAGAAGTGGGCCCAAGGGGCAAGCCCAGGCGCTGAGAAGGGCCGAGAGTTTGACTTGAAAGCAGCCAGGTTCACTCAGAGGCGCGACGCCGGGTGGGCAGTGGTGCTCCGGTGGTGCGGGGTCCTGTGAAGCTACCACCAAACCCGGAGCGGAGACGCCGCGTAGCGCCCGCCGGCGGCTGCCGCTGTCTCTGCAGTGGAGCCCGAGCCACGACCCGACGGAGTGTTCCCGCAAGATCGTGTGGAAGCGCCCCGGGGCGCGAGGGCACAGGGCCTGAGGGTGACCCGCTGGAGAGCAGCTGGAAGGCCAGTGCCCGGGGCCCTTGCTCTGGTGCAGAGCTGCCTTGACGGCCTGGCCCTTGGGCATTAAAAGCAAACAGGAGCTGCTCCGGTCATTAGCTCGAGGACAACTGCAGCCCAGGGCAGGAACAGAGCTTGACAGGGCGAGCTTCCACGGCAGCCCCCAGGCAAGCCCCACACATAGAGAGATGCCCCAGGCTGCCCTCCGCCTCAGGCTGAGCGGCCCCCTGCGCACGTCTTCTGCAGTTTTCCTTGAAATAAAAGTTTCCTCTCTGAGACCTTCCTATAGACAGTCCGTGCAGGGGGCGGGCTGCGAGCAGGAGCTCCCCCGTCCCCCCGCGGCGCCCTGCAGAGGGGGAGGTGATCTCGGCAATAAAAGTGCGTTTTATCGTCAAGTGTGTCTGCGCCACGTGAGGGCGAGGCTTGCTGGTCTCAGAAGGTGGCACCGCCCGTGCTGCACCCTGCCCAGGCTCGCGTGTCCGTTTCCCGAGGGGGCCTGCACGGCGGGCGCCCAGCGGGGCTGCCTGGGGTGCGGCCCCCAGTGGGTCCTGCAGCTAAGCGCATGAGGGCCGTGCCCCTGGGGTGCCCTGCCGCCCCCAACAACTTGTGGGCACTGCTGGCGGGAGCCAGGCGGCGCCCGCAGGCCGGTCCCCACACACGGTGCACGGGGCGTCTGTCCCCGCGGCCGCTGCTCACGTGCCCGCGCGAGCTGCAGCTGCCACTGTTTATTTTGGTCGCGGACTCAAAGGCCCATTTCTGCCCTGGAGTAAACAAACAGCAGAGCAGCTGCGGAGGAAGCCCGGCGCCATCACCGCCCTCTGTGCGCATCCCGGCTGCAGACTGAATGTTCCCACGCGGGGCCCAGCGGGCTCCCAGGCGAGGGGCGGGGGCGCCCCGCCGGGGGGCGGGGGGGGGGCGCCCCTGCCGGCACAGAAGGTTGCAACACCCTGGTCCCTGGCTGGGGGGCCGCAGCCCTCACCCCAGGCCCCGCCCAGCGCTCTGCTCCGCGGGCTGGGTCAGTGCCAGGGCTGGGGAGATGCCGGCCACTCCGAGGCCGCTCGGCCCCCAGTGCTCGCCGGCACAGCGTGGGCCTCAGGCCAGCAGGAGACCCGGGGGTGCAGGAGGTCCCGGGGACTTCCTTGTGCTGCTCCCCGCCAGGGTGGCTCATAAGGAGCTTTCCCCCACCACCCGCGTTCTCGGGGTTTGTCTCCAGTGTTACAAGGCAGGCCGAGGCCACCCCAGAACCCCAAACCTGCCGGCTCGACATGGGTTCTGCTGCCCACCGCCTCGAGACAAAACGGGCTCCGTGTGACCCGCCCGGGAAGGAGCTTGAGCACCGTCCACGCACCTGGGACCGCAGGGGTCACGCTTCCAGCCCGTGCCGGAGCCGCCCTCGCGGCGCCTCGGCCTCAGCTGGCCAGAGCAGGCCGCGCACCGCGGTCTGAGGCGCCTTCCCGCGGGGCCGTGGGCAGGTCAGAGGGCTCACCCGAGTCTGGGGGAAAGACGGCGTCAAGACCGAGGTGAAAGCCGCCGCCGCCACCCCGCGGTCTCCCGCGTCTGTTCCGCCGGGCCGGGGAGAGGTGGGCGCGGGGCTCCACGTCCCCGGGGCCGCCGCTCCGCTCCTCCTTCCCGGCTCCTCTCCAGCTTCCTCGACGCCTCAGCTGCACCCTCCCTTGGGAGGGGCAGGGAACCTGGAACCCCCCTTTCCTGGAGACCCCGTTAATGCCACGGCACTTTCGGCAGAACCAGTGCCCTGGCTAGGTGAACGCTGCGCTGCAGAGTGGAGACCCCTCAGAAAATACGCACAGCAGGCTGAGCTTGCGATCCATTTGGGGGGCACACCCCGAGGAGCTGGAAGGGGGTCCTGCGGGGTGTCCGCCCATGCGTGCTCACCGCAGCCTTGCTCACAAGCCGAAAGGTGGGGCGACCCTGCAGTGGGGCACCACGCAGCCTTAAAGAGGGGGTGGCTCTGGCGAGCGACACCCGACAGTTCTCAAAGCCATCATGGCAAGGGCGGAAACCAGCCCAGAGGGGACCCTGTGCCCCGCCTGGCTGCAGCTGACCGCCGTGGACCAGAGTGCAGGCTGCGGCTGGGGAGGGCGCGACTGTGTGGTGGGGCCAGTTTGGGGTGACAAAGCTGTCGTGGTGGTGGTCACGTGGAAAATGTGAATGTGCTTACCACCCCTCAAAACGGCCCGAGGCGTCACCCTCATGGAAGGGTGTTTTCCTGCTCCGAAGCCGTGCCAGGCTTGGCGTCGCACGGCAGGGGCTGTCGTGCTTGGCATCGGCTTCCTCCTCTCGGGCTGCCTGGCCACACCCCTGGATGGGGATGCCCGAGTGAGGCCCCCAGGGTCGCCGGGAGCTCCTGGGTTGAGACAGCAGGCCCCTCGGAGCCTGCGCAGGCCGTAGACCGGGCCACAGCCCCGCGTCCCTCCCCGGCTCTGCCGTGGCCACTGGGGCTGAAGCCGGCCCTGTGGGGCTCCCGGGCACGGCCTCCAAGCGGCGTGCAGCTCTGTCCCTGGGGAGCGGCTGCTCTTCACCCCGCATTTCCGCGTGCGATGCCTGCACCGGTCCAGGGTCCACGGGAAATCTCGCTTGGATGCTGGGCAGAATTTTGTTGAGCTGAAGGTTACTTTAGGGACAGGTTGGTGACTGGGTTTGTTTTTTTTATTTATGCATACAGGAGCCACGGTACAAGACAGAGTCGAGGTGAGACAGAGCGGGGAGCAGACAGGCGAATCCCCTGAAGCACACGGCTGAGGGGGCAGCGGGAGGCAGGAGAGTCTGCTGCGCCCTGGGGTCCCTCCCTGGCTGGGGGTCTATCTCGCGCTGCGGTGGCTGCGGGAAGCTCGACAGTGTGGCGCCCAGCCCCTTGCACCCCCAGGGAGGCCTGACTGTGGATTTGTTTTCTGTTTTCTCACGGTCGGCGCCCCCACGCCCCACAGGCTGAGCGCCCCCTCACGGGGCCGGCCCTAGCCACCGTCTCAGGCCCAAGCCCTGGGGGCCCCGTGAGCGGGCAGCGGCCGGCAGAGGCCGCCTCTGTGGCAGGGCAAGCCGGAGGAGCCACGCCCTGTCGAGCCGCTGCCCGCTCACTGCCCCGGCCGTGTGCTGGCTGAGGGAGCGCCCGGTGCCGCTCACATGGGAGGGAGTGGCCGCGGCTCTGCCTGGCCGCAGGGACAGTGCGGCCCCTCGAGCGCGGCGCTGCCTGGGGTTCTGGGCGGACATCTCCCGCAAGGCTGCCTGCAGCTGGGCGCGCTTCGGGGTCACCCAAGCCCTTTACTTGGCAAACACCGAGGCGCTTTTCCCCATCAGACGGTTGTTGTCTGGAGTCGGTGCCGGATGCGCGTCCAGTGAGGGAGCCGCGCAGGGAGGCCCGCCACGGCCCCGGCCTGCCCTAGCGCGTCCTCCCTGGCAGAGCTCCTCTGTGTCCACCCGTGCGTGTCCAGCCTTGGGGCGTGGCCAGCACTGGCCCTGCACCTCGCCCCATGGCCGGGCCAGGTGCTGGGACAGGGGTCGGGATGCGGCAGGCCGGGGTGTCCTCGCGGTGTTTGGTGGCAGGCTGCGTGCTCGTGCGGGCTCTGCCTTCAGCCTTCCTGGTCAGAGCGAGGGGGGCGCATTGTGACTGACCTGCTCCCACGGGCGCCGGACACTCTGCTGGCGGCTTCCCGTCCGAGTGTCCGGTGGCGGTGTTCGGTCCCTCACACGTTCAAAGCCTGGACGGGCCGCTCACCGCAGAGTCTGCGTGGTCTTCCTCCCCCGTCACTCCCTGCTGCACGCGGCTGTGCCGCTGTCCCCTCCCTCCGGTTCACCCCACTCTGTGTGTTTGGGGCACAAGTGGCGCACGGAGCAGGCGAGGCCTCGGGGCGCCAAGGCAGGCAGCGCTCCCACTGCCCCAGGGCCGGACGCTGGCCCGGGCGGGCTCCGCGGCGGGACCTGCGGCCCCCACAGAGGGTTCTGACCTGGTGACGGACGGGCACCCCTCCGGGCTCGCTGCAGTCCCCGATGACACTTTGAAATCAGTTGAGCAAAATGTGTTTTTGAAGCACAAGAGCCTTTAAAAGCAAAGTAAGCGCACTAAGCGCTGCGAGGCCCTTGCACATGTGCGCACACGCGCTCGCACACACACCAAGGAGGGCACCGCCGGAGCCTCGGAGCCGTCGACTCTGCTGGACTCGGCCGTGGAGCCGACTCGGGCGCAGGGCACATGGGGGTGTCAGCGGGACGCGTCTCTCGGTGCCCGCACCTGGCACTGCCCAGGGCCCTCGGGCCTCTCTCCGTGTGAGCCACCCCCGAAACTCAACCCCCCCACACTCAGGTCCCTGGAAACTCAGCCCCCAGAAATTCAGGCCCCCCCACACTCAGCTGCCCGGCACTCAGCCTCCCAACACTCAGCCACCCCCAGAAAGTCAGCCCCAGACACAGCGCCCCTGGCACTCAGCCCTCCTCGGACACTCAGCCCCGGCACGCAGCCGGCAGGGACTGGCCACGCACCGGCCCGGGGACAGCCGAGGGCCCCGCCTGCCCTGCAAGGCCGGGCGTGCCCTGGGCGTCTGGGGCCTGGCTGCAGGCAGCTTCCTGAGCCCGAGCTCCGGGTCCTGGACCTGCGGGGCAGGGGAGCGCGTCCGGGGGAGGTGCTGGAGGGAGCGGGGCCCAGTGCCCGCTCCTCCTGCTGTCCTAGGGGTTCTGAGACACTGGTCTGTCCGGCTTGTCCAGAGAAATCCCCAGTGTGCAGCTGGACGTCCCCCCAGACAGCCTCCGGGGCGGCCCCACTCTGGCTTCGGGGTGCCTCCCCGCTGTCCCGCGGAGGCCGAGCCGAGCCGAGCCCCGGGCCCTGCATTCTGAGGCGCCAGTGAGAGGGCGTCTGAACGCGTGCTCCACGGACACCAGGGGGGCGGGAGGCTGCGGGGCCAGCCTCACCCCTGCCAGCCTTCTCCACGTCTGGCCTCCCGCCTCACGTCACAGAGGACACCGACTCCGACCTCTCACTGTCGCTCGGGAGGAGAGACGGGGCAGAGAGTGGTCTCCGCGAGGTTCTGTCTCTGGCGGGGACCGCAGGTGCAGCCACCACCCCCTGGGGGCTGCTGGACGGCCAGGCGGCCGGACGGCTGCGGAGGGCGGGGGCGCGTGCCGGTGGGGCCTTCAGGCTCTTCTCCGGCTCGCCCCCAGAGCAGGCGGGTCCTCTCCTGGCCAAGTGCAAATTAAAACGACAAGCCGGGCTTCAACAGTAGAGCCTTAGAAGAGTGTTTATTCAAAAAAAAAATTCGAGTAAGTGTTGAAGAAGTGGGGATCCCACGAAACACGGTGGTTCCTGGGTTTCCTTGAGGAATTTGGACGACTGTCCCCCAGCCGGGGCAGAGTCCAGTTCTGGCGGTCACCCCCGCGGTGCCCCCGCCCCGCAGGGCTCCGGGGCTGCCTGGCCCCCCACACCCACATGGGCCCTCGCCTTCCCGGGCTGGCGGCCCCGGGGCTCTGCCACAGCCTGGCCCTGGCCGCTGAGGGCCCTGCCCCTCCCCGCCGGCCACGCACGCGAGCTCTGACCCTGTTTTTCCTCAGTGATCTTAAAGGCGTCTGATTGAAAAAATCCTCCTGGATCTAGTCCCGGACGAGAAGGTCACACTGTGGGAGGACGGGATGACTTCACCGTGGCCTCCTTCCCGGTGCCTCGGGCCTCCTGCCTGGCCCCACGGGCCCCGTGTGGCGCCCGGCCTGTGGGCACGTGGGGGGCAGCGCCCAGGGGAGCGTGCGGGGCTCGCACCTGGAAGCCGCGTGGTCGCTGGGCTTTGGCTGGTTTAAAGCACTTTGCTAATTTTCTTCTTACATCGCTGTGTCCCCATCGCTCTCCTGTCATAGTCGCTGAGATCTGCCACCACTGTCCCGTGCTCTCCTGCCTGTCTGGACCTGCCTTCCCCCGGGCCCTGCTAGACGCCCGCGCCTGCCCTCACCTGCTGCTGTTGCCTTTCCCCGGCCTTCTGCTGGGTTCCCTGTGTCCTGCACGAGGTGAGACCAGCGGTGTCTGCCTTTCGCCTTCTGACTTACTTCACTCAGTGTCACCCCGCTCCCAGCGCCCTCTGAGGTGCCGTGAACGGCTAGGGCTTGTCCTGTTGACGGCCAAGTAGTAGTCCATGTGTCTACAGCACACCTTCCCAATCCCGTCACCGTCTGGGGCACTTCGGTGGTGTCCACATCTCGGCCATTGTACGCAGAGCTGCAGTGTACACCAGAGTCAGGGTCTCTGTGTCCTTGGGGTAGACCCCAGGAGCGGAACCGCCAGGTTTTGTGGTGAGGGGAGGGTCCTCGGAGGCCTGCTGAGGTGCCGGGCCAGCCTGCACCCCAGCAGCGCAGGGGGCTGCGGCTCTGAGGCATGTCAGCCGAGTCCTCGGGCACCAGCCCTGGCTGCTGCCTCCGGCCCCGCCTGCCCCGGCCCAGGACTGTGCACAAGGCTGGTCCGGGCGTCTCCGGCTGCCCTTGCGTCCCTGACCCCGCCCAGGCATTAGACAGCGCGGCTCTGACCCTCACATTTGCCGGCAGGGGCCTGGGAGTCGGTTGCCCTGTGGCTGCTTCGCAAACGCCTGGCGGCGGTTACTGCCGAGCCGCGGAGGTTTTACTTCACGCACGCTTGCAGCCTCTTGACTCCACGCTCACTGAGAAATAAAACCTGCGCCTCACATAACCAAACCCCAGTGCACAGAGAGAGTATTATTCAGCGACATGTTACTGCCTTTAAATGATCGTGCCTCATGGAAAAAATATCCTGGTGATGATGAGCAGCCTGTTCTGCCTGACAAAGATTATTCCTTCTGAAGAATGTGAAGAACTGGAACGTAAAGAATTATTGGGATGATTACTGTCTCATTGCACAATTACGCAGAGCAATTATGCAGTCACTGCCAATAATTATATTTCGACTGAACTGCAATGTCTAATTGAACCAAAGCATTATATTAGCTGAGCCTGTTTCCAAACAGACATACCGAGGTGAGACCTCCCGGCCGCAGGGACCGAGTGCTGGCAGCCGGCTGGGCGGGAGGAGCCAGGTGCAGGGAGTCCTGCGCCGGGAAGGGTGCGTCTGGCCACCCGCTGGGCAGTCCTCCGCCTCTCCCGGGTTCCAGAAGCGCCTGCGTGGGCCTGGATGGCGGTCAGGCCCGGGGTGGGCCGCCGCCCCAGGCCCCACGCCAGCGCCCGGAGACCTCCGTTCATGCAAATGGCATAAGTGGAAGAGCAGCGCCGGGCAGGCGGCGCAGGGAGCCGGTCCGGCCACGCGTTTTCATTCTGAGTGATTTCCCCAGAAAATCTGCAGTGTTTCTGCAAATGTGGAACTAACTGGCTTAATCCTAAATGTTCTGGGGAATTGGGTATTGAAAGTCAGAACTTGCATGATGTCTTAACACGGTGTTCTGCCTTTCGCTTCCTTTGGGATCTTCTCTAATGACTGTGTTTTCCTCCGTGAGAAAAGCGAATGAACAGGAGCGAGTGAGCGGAAGAAGGGCGCCCCCCGCCCTGCATGCACCCCCAGACACTCCCGCGCACAGGGCTGTGCTCAGAAGCCCGCGTCCTGCCCCTGGGGCCGGTGTGTGGCCAGCCCCGGGGAGGCGCGGAAGGCGCCCTGTGGGGCACCCGCAGCCCCAGGGCTGGACCGCATGAGGGCCACTGGGGCCGGTCTGCCCCCAGGGGCGGGGCCTCTGCCGGGGCGGGGCCTCTGCCGGGGCGGGGCCTCTGCCGGGGCGGGGCCTCTGCCGGGGCGGGGCCTCTGCCGGGGCGGGGCCTCTGCTGGGGCGGGGCCTCTTCTGGGGCGGGGCCTCCGCTGGGGCGGGGCCTCTGCTGGGGCGGGGCCTCTGCTGCGGCCAGGGCGAGGCATCAGAGCAGGGTGTGGCCCTGGGGTGGGGCGGTCCCGAGCTCCGTGGGTGTCCCGTGGCTCCCCAACCCCCTCCCTGCCCCTCCTCCGTGTCCAGTGCTGACCACCAGCACAGCCCCAGCCCAGCCGATGGCCCGGGTGAAGTCGCAGCCCAGGGCATGCGTGCCCTCGGCTGCGCCGCAGAGGATGGGGCGATGGCCGCCTGCCCTGGGGACCCGCCGCCTCCGGGGGCGGCGCTCTGGGGGCGCACACGTCACAGGCCTTCTTTTCAGAAGAAGAAAAGAAGCCGGCTCTGCCCGGTTGCCCTCGCCCCAGTGGGGCCAGCGCTGCTGTGAACTCTGCACCCCCTAGGGGAGGTAGGACCAGTCTGGCGCTTTCTGAGAACTGGGAATGGAGAGCCTCCAGCTGAGTGGGGTCGCCCGCTCCCTGACCAGGGATGGGGGGCCGACACTGCCAGCAGCAGCTTCCCAGAGCCCCCGGGGCAGCTGGCCAGCATGACAGAAATGAACCTGCTGACCTATGCGAGCTTTTGGCACGCGCTGAACAGCCGCTCCCTAGCCCGGTGCCCGGGTAGGTCCCTGGAGACTGCGTCTGGCGGTCAGGGATAACCCGGCTGGCAAAGCTGCGAGGAGGCTCCAGCGGCTCCGGGACACCCTGGTGGCAGCTCACACCAAGGACAGGGTCACCCCCGTGACCTCTGCATGCCCCGGCGGCCCCACACGAAGGGCCCCGGGGGCCAGCGTGTGCAGGGAGCTGGGTGCATGGTGGGGCAAGGCCCGGGACTGGCTCCCCTGCCGTCTCCAGGGGCTGGGCAGAGGGAACAGCCGTGCGGCCGACTTCCTCGCCCCGGCCAGGAGCTGGGCAGATGGGGCTTCCCAGAGAGGACCCGCGGGACAGACCAGCTCCGTCAGCACCCTGTGCCTGCCCTGCCGGTGTGCCCCACCCGCTTCCTGGGGAGCCCGGGACCCCCTGCAGCTCTGCCAGCGTCGGCGGTGCTGCAGCCCAGAGGCCTGGTGCTGCCAGGTCTGGAGGGAGGCCAGAGAGACTGCAGGGGTGGGAGCCACGCCCCCAACCCACTGTGGCTTCCCACTGGCCGCTCCCCACACGCAGCTCGCTCCGCCCGCAAGGCTGTCCCAGCAACTGTTCTTTGCAGTAAAAGCTCCACGATCTGCCCACAGCAAGGCTGGCCCAGCGCAGCCCATTCCCTGCCGCCGCTGCCCCGCAGGGCCAGCCCCGGCATCCGGCCGAGCGCCTGCGCCCCAGGCCCCTCCCTCTGTCCCCTGCCCTGACTGAGCCCTCCACTCCCGGAGCCCACCAGGGACACCCGAGCACCCCAGTGGGGCCTGTCCCCCTCCCTCCAGGCCTAGCCCTGCCCGCAGCCCCCCCCACCCTGCCTGCAGCGCTCCTTAGCCCACGCCCCACGTGAAGAGACGGGGACCGGGGCTGAGTCCTCACCCAGCGGCGCCCCAGCACCCAGAAGAGCACCGTGGCCAGGCCCCTTGTCCCTCGTGCACGCCTCCACCGAGACCCTGGGCACCCGCAGCATGGGCGCCTGTGCTCACCTGCTGTGGGCCCCGCGGCCCTGACCCGGCCACAGGACCGTGGGAGACGGCGGCCAGCTCGCCCAGACGGCTGACCACCGGGGCGGCAAGTGGGTCCTGTCCCTGGCCCCAGCTAACCTGCAAGTGTCCAAGCCGCGACAGGCAGGGCGCCTCCTGGGGAGGATCCCCCACCCGCCGCCTCAGGTGGTGCCCCCATGAGGCCGGACTGTGGGGCGCCAGGAGTGCCCCGGGCACTGGGTCCCGAGAGTTCAGGAAGTGCTGCCTCGGTTTCCCCAGCTGCCAGTGGGTAGCGCCCCTACCTGCTCCATCGCGTGGGTGCAGTCACTCTGGAGAGCCACTGTGGGGCAGGAGCCTGGAGGTCCTGCTGTCACCGCAGCCCCGCCTGCTCCTGCGCACCCTGGCCGGGCTCGGTCTTCCTCCAGCGCTCGTCTCAGGGGGAAGCCCAGCGCTGCCGAGAGAGGGCGTCCTCTGGGGGTGCGCTGCTCTGGAGCTGCTGCTGGCGCCCTGCTGAGGACTGAGGCCCATGCCCCCCCATTGCTGGCATGGGCCTCTCGGGGTCTCTCCGCCCCGCTCCCCGTGCTGCGCCCTGGGCCGCCCCCGAGCTCCGTGGGTCTGCAGCCCCCCGCGGCCATGCCCAGCGACTCCTCGGCCCCACCTTGACTTGTGGTGCCTGCGGCTGCATTTTCACCTTCTCTTTTCCCGCATTTTTTCCAGCCACGCTCAGCCTCGAGTGTGGTAGACGGTGCTCCAGCGGCCTCTGGTTCTGGCTTCATCCCCTCGCGGGGCCCGAGAACTGGCCTCAGGCCTGCCCCTCGCGGCCCTCCACTGCCCGCTCCTGCCTCGTCCACTGGTCTGCCCGTCCTGCTCCCTGCCTGCCGGGATGCTCCCTTCCCTGGAGCACCGATGCGGGCACCCTTGGGCTGGCCCCTGGGGGCACAGAGGGGCCTCCTGGAGCAGGCGTGGGACTCTGGGGCAGGCACCCCCTTCTCAGCCCCAAGCTTCCCTGAGCAGCACAGGCACGCGCATCTGGGCGCAGCCCTCCAGGGTGGGGACTGACGCCTCAGGGCTTTGAGCTGGCCCCGGGAGGCGGGGGCTCCTGCAGCCCTCCTGGGCCTCCTTCCCGGCAGAGCCCACCGCACTGCCCGTTGGGAGGGCCGGGAGTCCAGCTCCGGCCCCGACGGAGCCCCCAACGCGCACACGCTGTCCCCATGTGCTGGGCGTCCTGCTCCCGAACCATCCGCTTCCCGCCCTTTGCGGTGAGGCCCTGAGGTCGGCATGTCCCCGCCTGCGTTTCCAGCTCCTGCTCCAGAATCCTTTTCTTTGTCCTTGAAGGAAAGTTCAGGACGTTCTTCAGTGAGAGTCTCCTGGTGACGAGTTCTCTGTTTCTCTGCCAGGGGGTCTAGTCACCGCTTTGCTGACCGAGGGCTCGTCTCCAAGGCTCTCGAGCGTTTCCACGCGCAGCTGCTCAGCACGGGCTCTTGCCCTGTGTTGCAAGCCGCCCGGGCCCCCCCCCCGCCGCCCTGGCCACTCTGCCCGGACCAGAGGCCGCCCTTGCTCGGCTGGGGAGCTGGCTCTGTGCGTCTGCATGTCCCACGTGACACCGGCTCAGCTCCCTTTCCGTCCACCTGGCGTTCACGGCGCTGCGCGGTCATCTTTAAATCGCTGTCGCTCTCCGGAGCTGAGCGTTCTCAGTCGCGTCCCCGATGTGGCTCTGTCTCGCTGCTGCTCACGCCTGGAGCGCGTCCGGCTCTGCCCGCGCCCATGCCCTCCTCCCCGCTTTGTTCTGGACGCTCCTGCGGGCCATGCCCAGCCCCCTGTCCTCTCCCGCGTGCCGTTCTGCACCTCCACGCAGTCCTGGCGTTTCTGGAAGCAAGCTCAGTTCTTTCCAAACATAAAGAAGCCGAGGTGGCGACAGCACTTCAGCTCTTCCGAGTGTCCCTGCTGCCGTCCCCCCGTGACGTGGCCAGGTTCCGGCCGAGTCTCAGCCCCAAGCCCCTGGCCGTCTCCCTCGCTGGCCTCCGACTCTGGCCGGACACGCGGCTGGCCAGGCGGCTAGGGCATCTTTTGAGGGCGCCCCGTGCTGCCTGGCTCTGCCGCGTGAGCTGGCCCAGTGGTGCATGGGGGCACACCCGGCTGAGCGCTCGGGCCCCCGCTGTCCACGCCAGAGGCCTGGCTCCTGAGCCTCCTGCTGGCCTGTGCGGTGTGGTCAGCTCCTGGCCAGAGGTGGGGGCTCTCGGCGCCGCCCACCCCCCGCTCCCTGTGTTTCTCGGCAGCTGGAGTGGGGGCCCTCGGGGCAGGCGCCCTTCCTAGCACTTCTGCTCAAGGCCCCAGGCTGGCCCATTTCCTCGCGTCCAGGCCCGACCACAGTCAGCTCTGGGTGCCTGGCTGGGGGTGCCAGCTCTGGGTGCCTGGCAAGCCCCGCTGGGGTTGCGGAGGGCAGGAGGCCTGTCTGGTCTGGCCCAGAGAGCTCAGAGACCAGAGTCCCTCTGAAAACCAGGGGCACCTTCTGCGCCCTCGGGGCCTCTCACCCAGCCGGGTACCCCTCACGACTGCCCACTGCCCGCACACACCTCAACACCCCCTCCGGCCTCCGCCGCCATCCATCAAGGGAGGCGGAGGCACAGGTGTGGGGCGGCAGCGACCCCAGAGCCCCGCCCCGGCCGCCACGCTTGGCCTCTGCACAGGGGCCGCCGGCGGGGTCGCTGCCACTGACCAGCAAGGGACTGAGGCTGCCTGGCCCGGCGCCCTGCTCAGCGGCCACGTCCCGGTGGGGACGCCCGGAGGTGCGGGGGCACGTCCCGCAGCCCCGCCGCAGATGCCCCGGCCTCCACAGGCCCACTGACATCCACGCACCTGCCGGCCAGCTCCCCTCGCCGTGGCGGGGGCTGTGCCCCACGGCCCGCGTCCCGGGCTGCTGCCGACAGACTCGGGGGGGCAGGTGTGCCAGCCCCTCGGCCCCTGGCGAGCTCCCGCTGGCGCTTGGGCAGACGTCCAGGCGGCCGCTGGGACAGCTCAGAAGAGGGGTGAAGGCGGGCAGAACCTGGAAGCAAGTGGCCCGAAGTGAGGCCTGACCCCGTGGGGCTGGGGCGAAGGCCACTCAGGCCCTGGGGGAGGCGCACAGAGGCAGCGAGGAGGCGAGGCCCCAGCATGGCCCTGACCCGGGAGGAGCAGGCTGACCGGGGGCGCAGCTGCACTCCGGCCACGTGCCCGTGCCCTCGGGCCAGGAGTGAGTGTCCACGTTGCCTTGGCTGATGTACAGTCAGCACTGACCTCCGGTCACGTGATGCCCACCGTGGCCCCCAGGGTGTCCTTGCAACAGCAGGCCACATGCCTGGTCCCAGGAGGGCCCCGCCTCCGGGGGGCGGTGTGAGCGTGGGGTCCGGGAGGACCAGCCTGGGCCGGGGCCAAGCTCCCCGTCGTCCTCCTAGAGAGAATCCAGCGCAGCAGGAGTGGGGTGAGGGGGCCACCCCCGCCGGCCCACGGGGCACCGGAGAGGCGCCTGCCCCGCCCCACTGCTCTTCCAGGCCTGGCCGCAGGTTGAACAGACGCTCAGAGACAGGCGGATCCCTCTCAGGACGACATTCGGGGTTCTGGGACGCGCTCTCCACCCCGAGCCCCGGGGACCCCGGAGCCCCCGCCCTGAGCCCTGGAGCCCCCGCCCCGAGCCCCGGGAACCCCGGAGCTCCGCTGCCGCTGGCCCTGGCCTGGGCCGGACCTCGGCCTGCAGTGCCCGCAGCTGCCCAGCCCCCCACCCCACACCTGTGCCTGGCGAGCATCTCCTCCCCCAAGGCCCCGTGCGCCCGGCCCCACGCCCCGACGCCGACCCGCTGTCTCCACCCGACGCTTGAGACTGACTCGAGCGTGCCGGCTGCTTGAGCTCAGGCGCATCCAGTGTTTCGGGGCGCCCGGCGCCCGCGACTCGCAGCCAGGGGCCACCGCGGGTGCTGCTGCCCTGACTGCCTCGGAGCGGGCTGCGGGTGGAGGCTCGGGCCGGGCGCGGCGCTGCCTGCAGTCACCAGGGCGGGTGACGTGGTCGGGCCGCCCCGTGAGGGGCACGGGCGCTCTGGGTCAGCGCCGCGGCGGCCAGGCGGCCCCCGGGCCGGCGGCTGCGGAGTCGAGGCCGGCGCAGCCGTGACGGGAGCCCGCGGCACCTGCTGCTGCGTCGGGCGGGGGTGCGCGCCCCGACGTGCTGGGGTCTGGGCTCCCGGGGGGCCAGCGGCCGGGAGAGAAAAAGCAGCATGAAGAGCATGGGCAGGAGGCGCCAGCGCGGGTCTCTGAAGCCCCGGAGGGGCCGCGGAGAACCGGGGCCTCGGGGGCAGGTCCCGCCTGAGGGGTGAATCGCACTTTGACAGGAGGAGTGGGGTAGGCGAGGACGGGCTGGGGGACCCCAGCTGTTGCTGACACCCCAAGTCCGCGCTCTCCTGCCTGTTCTGTGAGGCCCTTGTCCCCAGCAGGGCCAAGACCCTCCTGCTTGCGCTGCTCTGAGCTGGGGCTGCCATCCGCGGCCAAAGGCCCCAGAGGCTTCGGGGGGCGGGGGAGGCTGGGCCCCCATGGGTGGGTGCAGCGCCGTCACCGCGCCGGCACTGCCCCCATGGGCTCGCCGGGCCGTCCCTCTGTCTGCAGGGCCTCGCGCTGGCCCCCTCGCGCTCGGGGCCTCCGTTCCGTTGGCACAAAGCGCCATGTCCCGCTCACTGGTCCGGACTGCCCCACAGCGGCTTCCCGGGCGCCAGGAGCTAGGGCACCTGAGGGGCCCGGGCTGTGGGCTCGGAGGAGGACAGAGACAGTCAGAGGACAGCACCAGCAGCTGCGGGTCACGGGAGGACAGCGCAAGGTTAGCGGGAGAAGCCGCGCATGGGGCCGGGTCCTGTGCCTCAGCACACTGGGCAGCAGTGTGGGCCGGGAGGCCCTGCCGGCTGCCAGAGCCGAACAGGCGGGAAGGGGGCTGGGGCGTGGCCTTGAAGGTGGTGGCCGTGGTCTGGACAGGCTGGGGCAAGGACGGCTGAGGGAGCCACCCTCAGGCAGGAAGCTGCCCATGGGGGAGCGCAGAAAGGGGTCAGGCGAGCATCAGTGGCCTCCGGGGCGTGTGCTGGCTGCTGGTCACCTGCGCCCGCCTCTCCGACGGGCCCATGTGGCCAGTCAGCCGCAGCACCCACAGGCACAGCGAGGGCCTTGGAGCCCGGCGCTGACCAGCACTGACCAGCACTGACCAGCACGGGACTGCCAGGAGGCGCAGTGTTGCCGAGGCCGCTCCAGCTGGGGCGTGGAAGCCGGCGGCCGCCGGGTGGGCACAGGACGCCCGCACCTGGCACCCTGGGGGCGCCCTAACAGTGCCCACTGCACACGCTCCGCAGCGCGCACCCGAGGCCCCGCCCCTTCGCTGCCGGCCGTGCTCTAGTCCGGCCGAGGTAGCTGGTGCTCATTCTGCCTCAAGGCAGTGGACGGGGACGGCCCACGGTGTGAACAGAGGGGTCCCGAGACTCGGACCATGGCGCCGGGCGCGCCCTCGCCTCTGCTCTTAGCCCGCGCGGGCGGGGTGGGGCTCGGAGACGGGCGGGGGGGGGGGAGGGTGTCCCTGCGGGGGGGTGCGTGGTCCCCCAGCTTCTGCCCCCGCTGTGGCTGAGCGGCCGCGGGGTGGTGGTCCCGNGGGGGGGGGGGGGGGGGGGGGTGTCCCTGCGGGGGGGTGCGTGGTCCCCCAGCTTCTGCCCCCGCTGTGGCTGAGCGGCCGCGGGGTGGTGGTCCCGGAGAGCAGCGTGAGCAGCGTCCTGGCAAGCGCGGCCCGACGCCTCCCCACGCGGCGCTGCCTGGTGCGGCCGGCAGGGCCCCGTCTCGGGACCGGCCTGCAGATGGCGGCGCTAGGTTAGGGTTAGGCATAATTAAGGGAGCAGATGGGAGATTCAAGTTAAAATTCAGTAAAATTTTAATTAAAAAATTATGTTTTCCTCCTAAGATCTTTGAAAGATGAGCTCAGGCTCCACGCCGCTCCCCCCCACAGCAACAACCGCGCCTCGGGGCTGAGTGGTGTGAGCCCTGATCCGCTTGGCTCCTGGGGTGAAGGCCCTCCCCGCACCGCACCCCCACGCGAGTGGGACCGGCCGTCCCTCTTCCGGCCACTCAGCCCTGCCCCGGCCTGGACCGCATCTGCTGGGAGGTCGGGAGGTGGCGCGGGCCTGGCCGGGCAGCAGGCAGAGGCCGGGTCAGCTCTCGTGCCCGCTGGTCTGTCCTGCCTCCCGCCAGCTCAGGCGCCTCTCATATGCCGGGTGCCCCTCGGCCGGCCGCCGGGGCCTGCGGGAGGGCGCTGTCCCTGAGGTCCTCGGCCCTGGGGATGCCCCGCGCCTCTGCCGTGGGCCCCGGTGGGGGGCCGGGGGGAGCCTCTCGGTGCCTGCGCCCACTGCTGCAAAGGGCCGGCAGAGCCCCATCCGGCAGTCAGGCTGCCCCTGCGGCCGAGCGCCCTCGCCCTGCACCGCCTGAGCTTCCCCCGCGGTGTTCTTCGGTCTCCCCGGCAGGGCCCTCTGGCCCTTCACCAGGCGCCAGTGGCCGGCCTGCTGGCCCCTCCCTCACTCTGGACATCCACGTGCGGGGGCGGCTCTGCAGGTTAGGCCGGTCAGCGGGCTGTCTGGGTCGCAGTTAACGGCTGCACCACCGTATGGGAGCCATGAAAGGCCGCCCGCCCGCCCAAGGCCCTCGTCCTTGCCACCCCAGGGTGCAGCTGAAACCTCAGCAGAGGGGTGGAAGGAGTTTCCTGGGCGGCTGGACGTGGGGGTGCTGCTGCAGGGCCTGCCCAGAGCCCACGCCGGCTCTTCCTGAGCCAGCCTCGCGCTTATTTGTTCAGATCAAGTCGGGAGTCCCTTGGTCCAGTTTGCCCCAGATCTGACCGGCATTTGTGTCGGGACCCCAGGCGCACCCCACCGGCCTGGGGCCTCCGCAGGGCCTCCCGGAGCCAGGACGGGTGGCCCGGCCACGGGGTGCAGGACGGGGTTCTGCCTGCGTGCCCGCTTCCCGCCCGAAGGCTCGCCGTTCTTCAGTGACGGGACTCGAGCCTGGGGGCCACCGTGGCCAGGAGGGCCAGCTTGGGGTCAGCGTCGGCCACACACTCAGGTTTGCGCCAGAGCCTAAGGGGCTTGCGAGAGCTGTCCAGCTTGCTCCGGTCAAGTGGCCCCCGCTGGCCGGTCATTGCCAGCCAGTCTTTGCGTCTTGACGGGGTCTGGACACTTGCACAGGAGGCACTGCCCGCAGGGAGTGGCCCAGCTGGGCGCCCAGCGAGCTGCCGCGGTGGACAGCCCTCCGTGTTGCTCATGGCTGAGGGGGTCCAGGGGCAGGACCGTGAGGCCGCGGGTGCAGGCGCCGCACCCTGTCTGCCAGGGGCCTGTGCCCCGACTCCAGCCACCGCTGGGCCTGCAGCCCAACCCCAGCCGGTCTCGGCCAAGTGGCCTGCCCTGGCGTCCCTGCTGCCTCGAGGCTCCTCTGTGCTGAGCCCATGGCTTCCCCCAGTGAGGCCCCTCCTGCTCTGCCTCACCAGCCTCATGCCGGGCGGGTGCTGCCCGGCCCGGCCCGCCCGCCACTCCTCGGCGCCTCTGCGGGGCTGCCCGTCCAGATTGGCCTCCATCCTCCTCCTGCGCCGACCACTGCGCCAAACCCCGGGCGTCCCCCGGAGGCCCCGCGGCCATCTCTCCTGAGCTCCGCGCACGCTGGCCGCTGCCTGAGCCGGACACTTGATGTGCCCTTTACCTGGAGGCCACCCAAGGGAAGCTTTCTCAAAGTAGATTTTACTGCTTAGAGCACTTTCAGGTTTACAGAATATTCGCCCAGAAAGTACAGGTCCTGCAGCACTGCCCCTGCAGCCCCGCCCCGCCCCCCGCGCCCCCCCAATCCTGCCGAAGCCCCGCTCCCTGCAGACCCACCAGAGCCCGCCTGCTTGCAGTAGCCTCTTGCAGCATCATGGTCCAGGCGCCGGCCTGGGCTCTGTGCCTGCTGACGTCCACCGTCTGTGCTGGGGTTCTCTTCGTGCTGTACCGTTCCCAGCGCACGCCTCCACAGCGGCGCCCCGCCGCCCCGCCCCGAGCCCCACAACCACGCACGTCCTCGGTCGCTGTAGTTTTGCTGGAGCGGTCGCTGGGAGGAGAGCGGGGCCTAGGATGCGCGGGGGCTGTCGGGACTCCCGGACAGAGGGGTCCTGATGGAGCTGCGCGGCCCGCGCCAGGAGCCTTCGGGAACGCATGTGCGCGCGAGGCGCCCTGGGACCGCAGACCCGGGCTGGGAGGCAGGAGGTCCTCCGACACATGGCGTGGGGTAGCCTCCAAGGCCGGAGCCAGTCCGCTGGGCCACGTGAGCGACAAGTGGCTGGGCCCGGGTCTTGGGGGGCCAGGGTCTCCTGCGGGGTCACGCTGCTGGGGGGGGAGCTGTGCAGCTGCAGGACGGAGGAAGGACCACCGCGAGCCCGGCCGTTTCCCTGACCCCACTGTGTCCAGTGCGCCGAGAGCAGACGCTTCAGGGCAAAGGTGGGGCTGGCCTGGCCGGAGCAGTAGGGGCCAGCAGCAGCCCTGGACTTGCCCTGGCCGAAGGGCCCTGGCGCCCTCGCCCGGAAACGCATGCCCAGCACGGGCGTCTCCTTGGGGAGCATCTTTCCAAAGCATCCTTTCGGGGCTTTTTTTTGGGGTAACATGTTGTGTTTTCTCGAGAGCCATATTCCTTCCGTGTTATTCTGCAGCGCCCGCTCAGAGCCAGATCTATTTTTTAAAGAGCAGTTGGCACCACGAAGGGCTACATGTGGCTTCAGGGAAAACAGCAATATGCGTGATTCAGAGATGTCACTCCGTGCTAGGGTCGGGACGTGACCAGCCTGCGCGATGTCCCCACGCGGACTCAGACGTGCGGGGCACAGGGGCGTGCGGGAGAGGGGGCCTCACGCCCTCCTGGTGCGGACCCCGCTCCCGAGCGCTGCTCCCCGACGGGGGAGGGGCGAGGGCACCCTCTCCTGAGCACGGCTGCTGGGGCGCGCCCATGGGGTCCCCGAAGAACCCCAAAGGCAGCCGTGCGGCTGATGGGCCGGCGGCCCCGGCCAGGCGCTCAGCTCCCCCGAGCGAGGTCTCTCCAGGGGCAGGACCTGGCCCCTGCTCGGCGCCGGCCCTGGCGCCTCTGCGGTCGGCTGAGCCCTAGCCAGGGTCCGGCGCCAGCCCCCGCCCCCCAGGTGCGCCGCCGGAGACGCCGGAGGAGGCAGGCGCCGGGCCAGCGTCCCAGGGCGCGCGTCCGGCTGCACGCGGCGCCGCCTCACCTGGGGGAACGCGTCGCCGTCGGGGAGCACCTGGCGCAGGTGCCGCCGCCGCCGCCGGCCTCGGCGTTCGGGTCCGGCGCCCTCACAGGGGCTCGGAGGCCGGCGTAGCCAGCTGCCCACGTTCTGGATGGGCGCCTGTGACTGGGAGCGGCCCGTTCCCCTAGGGAAAGGCCAGCGACGGCGCCAGCCCTGGACACTGCCCTCAGCGAGCCCACGGACAAGTCCTCCTGCGCACGGCTTCTGCAAGCCAGCCAATCAGAGAGCCTGCCCTCTGAAATCCAGCCAATCAGAGATCCCTCACTCTGCAAGCCGGCCAATCAGAGAAGCCCTCCCTCTGAAAGCCAGCCAATCAGAGATCCCTCCCTCTGCAAGCCGGCCAATCAGAGCAGCCCTCCCTCTGCAAGCCGGCCAATCAGAGCAGCCCGCCCTCTGAAAGCAGCCAGTCAGAGCAGCCCCCTCAAAAGACAGCCAATCGGTCATGACAGACTATTCTTGAGCTCTCAGTGCGTGGAGGACCTGCTTCTGGGGGTCCCAGCAACACCCACTTGGGGACGCAACCCCAAGGGGCAAAAATGGGAGCGGGCGTCGGGGCGTCCACAAGCGCCACGGAGCGGCCGCGCTGGCCGGCACCGCCGCGCAGGCAGAGCTCTGCGCCCTTCCGAGCCCCCGCCCCGCCCGCCTGCCGCCGCGCCCTCGCCGCTGAGGGCGCCCAGCCCGACGCGTCCGCGGGTCACGGCGCAGACGGGCGCCCGGCGGCCCACAGCGGCCCGCCGCCGGACTCCGCGAGCCGGCCTGGGCGCCGCGCAGCCGCACGGTCAGGCCGGCCCGCCCGCCGCGGGTGGCGGACGCCCACGCCCAGCCACGCAGCGCGACGCGGGCGCGCCCTCCCCCGGGCTGGGGCTGGGGCCTGGCCCGCTCCCGCCCGCGCCGGCGCGCCCCTGCTGGCGGCGCTGGACCGCGCTCCGCGGCTGGGCCGCGGCGCCGACCCGCCCGCCCAGCAGCTGCAGTTCTTGAGGAAACAGGCTCCTGGCGGAAGCCCGGGACGCGGCCGAGCAGAAAGCACGCCCGCGCCGCCGTTGCCGCCGCGGAGAGGCCAGCCCCGGGCCCCGGGAGGGCCCGCCTCCGCAGCAGGCCCCCGGCCCTCTGCGCGGCCGCTGGTTAGGACAGCTCCCCGGCCGGGCGGCTCCGGGCGTGCTGGTGCCGGGAAGGGCCGGGCCAGGCCGGCGCCCACGGAGGGCGATTCTCCCGCGTGGACGAAGGCGGCAAAGCGGGGCACAGGCAGGCTCGTGTGTGCACGCTCGTGTGCACGCACGCCCACAGGCCCGCGCACACGTGTGCCCGCGCGCAGACCCCGCACACAGGCCCGCCGCACACACAAGCACAGCTCACGCCTGTGCGGGGACGCCGGGCCCTCCTGCACGGCGTGCACACGCGCCTCACACTCGGCGCGCCCGGGCCCCCCCCTCAAGCGGGGCCCTGGCGCCCTCCCCCCGGCCCACCTCCCCGCCCACCTCCCCGCCCGCCTCTCCCGGCAGGCCGCAGGCTCCGCATCTGGGCGGCTCTGGGGCGGCGCTGGCTCACGCCGCCTCGCGGGGAGTCTCCGCAGCGTGTCATCCGCAGCAGTGCCGGGTCGTGGCTGAATGAGCCCATCACGTCTAAATTATCATTTTCAGGGAAAAAAATCTTGCCGCGTGCCAACTTGCAGATTCCATAAGTTTCTGTTTAATCATATACTAAATTTAAAGAGGATTTAATTAGCAATTCACTGCTTTCTCTTTATTGTGTGTTCTCTTGAAATGAGATTTGAAATGAATTCTATTTTTGGCCCAGGGCACAGAGTCAAGGAGGATTCACAGCAGGGGCCTGCGGGCCTGCCTCCAGGGGAGGGGCCTCCCTCTTCCATCCAGAGCACCCCTCGGTCCTGGCCTGTGCCTGCCAGCCCCGCCCTGCCCGTCCACCCTCACCTGCTCCCCGGAGGCTGGGTCTCTGAGAGGCACTGGCCGCAGCTGCCCCGGCCACCCTGCCAGGGCCTGCTGTCTGGCTGACCCGGCCACTCTCAGAGCGGCAGCCCCTCTGGCCAGGGTCCCCCGGCGGCCCCATGGAGAGACCAAACCCGGGGCCTATTTGTTGCTGTGCCCAGGGAGCACCCCCAAGGCCAGCTCCGCCTTGGGCAGAGTGAGCTGGACCCTGCAGGGCCGCTGTCCACCGCCGGGGTCCCCCCAGCGGCCAGTGGGCTCTGGCCATGGCCATGGCTCAGCGGCTGGAGCTCTGGGATCCAGGCATCTGCAGACAGCCTGACCGGGCCGCCTCACCCACGTGGAGAGAACGAGCATGAGTGGGCGTGTGCACGTGTGTGACACACGCAGGTGTACAGGGGCTTGGACACGCCCTCCCACTTCAGCCTGGCCTGCAGGCCTCTCGCCCGTGTGAGCTGGGGGCTCTAGGCCTAGGGCAGCCAGGTCGGGGCACACCACCCCGCACGCCCCCACTTCTGGGCACCCCCAGGTTTTGTCTGGGTCGTCTGCTCCGTCTCAAGCTGCTGGCCTTCTCCTTGCAGGGCCTGAGCTGCTGCGGGTGAGGCCAGACGTTTATCCCTGGAAACCCTTTGCTGGTCTGTCTGGCTTGCTCTCCTGAGTCCTTCTGCACAAGTGCGGCCTCCCTGGCTTCTCCAGCCGAGAGCCACCGGCTGTCCAGTGCCCACTGCCGGGTGCCCTGGGCCGCTCCGGGCCCCGCTCCTGCAGGCCGGGTCTCCCACCCACAGGTCTGGGTTCGGGGCGGATGCTGCCAGTGCACATCCACCCCGTGCGTGGTTGTGCTCGCCGGCCCGGGATACCCCTGCGCTCGGTGCAGGTGTGGGGCTGAGCCCCTCTCCCCAGCCCTGCCGGGGGGCCCGTGCTATTACTGGACCCTGGTGGTGCAGACGCCCCTGGACCCCGCCACCCCACCTGGGCCCCTCCCCGCCCGTGGGCACAGCCTCCTCACTGCTCGCTCTGCTGCGATCCGCAGTGTCCAGGCCCTCCTCCCCGAGCTGGGACGTGGCAGTGACCATCGAGATGAGGACATATGTGCAGGGCCCTGCTCAGGGTCAGCCACTGACCCCGAGCGGCCTGGGACCCGTCTCCAGTCCCGCTGAGGCCCGTCTGGGCACAGAGCAGCACCCGGCGCTTCTCCTGCCTCTTTCCCACCATTTCCTCTTAGAGAGTCGGTCCAGGGACAACTAACGTGTGGGGGGCCAGGCCAGCGCCCCCCTCACCTTCCTCCTGGCTCAGCCGGTCGGGAGCATGTAGGCGCCAGACAAGTCTGGCCCAGGAGGCTCTCCTTTCCTGGGGTTGGGTGCTGCGCCCCCTGGAGGGCAGGTGTGGGCCCTGCAGCAGGTGAATGGGGCCTGCGGGCCGAAGGCCCCACTCATCCTCCCCAGGGCCGGCTTCTTCCCTGGAAGCCTGCGCTGCGGAGACCTGGGGGGCCTGCGTGGGGGCGTGGAGGCTGCCCGGGCCGGGGGGTGCCACTGGGGTGCCGTCCAGGAGGCTGCAGGCAGGTGACCCCGTGTCGGAGAAGAGCAGCCCCACGGCCGCTCCTTTCTGGGGGAGGACACCGCCCAGGGAGGTCTCACAGCTCGGGCCCAGAGGACACCCAGGCGGTGGGCAGGTGGACCGCCTTGCCGAGAGCCCAGAGAGCGGGGGTGGAGAGCCTACATGCACCCCCTCGGCGGCAGCAGGCGACCTGGACCCCATGAAGGTGGTGGGGGGTTGGTGCGTGAGGGAGAGTCGCCCCAGATCGTGCCCACCTGGAAGCTCAGACCGTGACCATACTTGGAGATAAGCTCTTTGCAAATGTTTGTTGAGGTTCTTGGATGAAGCCGGCCAAACCCAGCGCAGGGCCGCAGACGTCAGAGGAGGGGGCTGTGCGAGGACAGAGGGGGAGCGAGGGGTGAGCCCACAGGTGCCAGACTGCAAGGGGCAGGAAGACCCTCCCCTGGAGCCTGTGGAGGGAGGGGGAGTTTGAGATCCCAGCCTTGCGCTGAGGGGAAATGTTCCTGTTGTCCTAAGGCGCCCGTTAGGGCAACTCCAAGAAACTAGTGCGGGTAGGCCCAGCTTTGGGGGAGGGGCGAGGTTGGAAGAAGCCTGGGGCTAGTGGGGGGGACCTGCCTCAAGTGCTGGTTCCACCGATGCGGGGGACCTGGTGAGAAAGCAAACCTGACCTGTGGATGGACTCTCGGAGAGGGGCTGAGCACAGGGAAGCACCTTCGAGGGCACAGCCGCGGGGGCAGAGGACAGTGGGGAGCACATTGCTGACCGTCAGGACACCTTTGGGTGCCTTGAGTGCGGGTTACTGCTCACGGCTCACGGGGTCCTTCCTGCCACTCACCTGCTGTGCGACCTCAAGCAAGTGACCTGACCTCTCTGTGCCTCCGGAGTCTCATTTGTGGACGGATAACAATAGCTGTCTTTTGGACTTTTTGTGAGGAGCAGGTAAAACTGTACTTGTAAGGAGCCTGGAACAGTTCCCGGCAGATGCAAAGTCCCAACGTCGGCTGTTTCTATCGAGACAGGAGAAGCAAAAGTCAAAGACGTAGTGGAAGAAAACCTCCGGGTGGCAGAAAGGCCACGCATTCGGACTGGGAGTGTGCCCGTGGCAGAAGAGAAGCACATCCAAGCAGCTCTGAACTACAAAGGGCGAAGCGCATTGGGGTGCCCACAGTGTGCAGTGCGCAGAGCTGCTGCCCATAAGCTACAGCCACACACTGACCTGAGTCACCTAAAGAAGCTGTTGTGATGGCACAAAACAAGGTGCAGGGAAAACACAGACTGACTCAACTGTGCAAAGCCCAGTGCTGGCCTCCTGCTGGACAGGTGCTGGGCTCCAGGAGGTGAAGACTGGGGTGGGGGCTCAAGGTCCTTCCGACCAGTGCTGTAGCTCAGGGCCGCCTCCTGCAATACCGGACAGCCCCATGGCGGTGGAGGGGGCAGCGCGGCCTCCTGCTCATCTACGGGGGACTCGGCTTCCCGAGCGGCACCGATGCCAGCCCCTTGGGAGAGCCAGCTTTCCCTGGCGTCCGGCGCTCCCGGTGGGAGCCTGGGAGCCAGGGCTGGCCTTGTGGTCCGGCCACACCCCGGACTTTAAGCTGGTTGATTGTCCAGAAAGCAAAACCAAACCAAAACCCAAAGGCCCCACTCTCAGCCCATCTCCCCATCTCTGGCAGGGAAGATCTTTGGTTACCAAGCAACGGCGCCCACACACTGGAGCAGGAGCTGGGCTGGCCTCTTCGCTGGACACCACTCTCCACCTGTGCTCCTGACCAGTCACTGACCGGTGACCGAGCGAGGCCATGGCCCCAGACCTCTGCCAAGACGTGCGCGTCGGGGTACGGCCCCTGCGTTTGAGAACCCCTCCTGCTCCCGTCACACCCCTCCGCCAGCGCCCCGGGAAACGCCTCCCTGAATTATGCATTTCTATTGCCCTCTGCAGACCACTCTGCCCTCTTCGAATGTCACTTCACACAGGCTGAGACTGGCTGGGGGACTGGTTGACGGAGCATGGCCTGCAGGACCACCGTGCCCAGCGGGACGGCGGCCCGGCAAGGAGCTGTGGCCAGAGGGCCCCGGAGCAGCCAGCCTAGAGCCTGCGGCCAGCAGCGCGTTCTTTTTCTTACAGAGCCTGTGGTGTGCACCCGTGTGGTGCACGTGGTGCGTGTGCACATGCGTGAGTGTGTGCAATGTGCGTGCCTGTGTGCATGCGTGTGGTGCACGTGTGAGCATGTGTGGTGCATGCGCCCGGGGCCATGGTCTGCAGAGCAGGTGGGGAGAAGTGGCCTAACTGAGTCTGGGGGGCTCCTGGCTGCTTCGTGCCTACCTGCAGCCTTGACATTAGTCTCCCCACACCCCCCAACTTCAAGCACCTCTGGGAGATGCTGGGGTTCTCTGAACCTGTCTTGTTTCATTTCATAAAAGGGGAAACTGGCCCCAGCAGGGACATGTCTCCTTCCCAGGGGGGCGGGCGGGCGGGCTGGGGGCTGCTGCAGGGAGGGCAGGGTTATGTCCGACGGCCCCAGGCGCCAGGAACTTCCCAAGCCCAGGTCAGGCCACTGCGGGAGGAGTCTGGAGAACAGGAAGAGGCGGCTCTTGCTTCCCTCCCTTGGGAGCACAGCAGGGCAGGGGGTCTGCAGCGGCGCGCAGCTGAGGGCAGCCCCCGCGGGGCGCAGCACGTCCCCACTAGGCTTGTCCCTGGACTGGGCGGCACTCAGCCACCTGAACGCCCAGCAGGAGCCCCGCCCCGGGGCGCCACGCCCCTCACCCCGCAGGGTAGGCCCCACCCGAGTCCCGCTGTCTCCACACGCGAGCCCCCTCCACCTGGCCCCGCGCGGGAGCGCAGCTGCTTGAAGGAGCGGAGTAGGTGGCGACAGCCTCTCCGCCGGGGTCGGCGGGGTGGGGCGGGGGGCAGCCTGGCCTCTTCCGCAGCTCGGGGTGCGGCCCGGACGCCTGCCCGCGCTCCAAAGGAGCGTGGATGCGGCCGAGCTCAGCTCCGGGGGCACTGAGCGCCCTGTGCGGACGGTCCCGAGCAGGCTTTGCTCTGACCCCCGCTGACCTCTGTGCCGTCCAGCCCTGGGGACACTTTGGCCCCATGTATCCTACACCCCTGTGGCACATGGTTTCCCCCATCGGGCACACCCCCTCCCACCAGACTCTCAGCAGCCGTCTGTAGGGTAAAGGTTGATCAGGTATTTCCACCCCCCACCACTGAGGATGGACACCTGCGGTGCTGCGAGCATTCCAGGGTGGGCGTGCGCAAGTGGGCGCACCCGTGTTGGACACGGGCATAAATGGGCGGTGTCATGAGGACGCCAGAACTGTGAGAACTGCGAGCACCAACAGACAGAACTGCGAGAACTGACAGCAGCAGCAGCAAAGAAGCAGCCGAGAGGGTGAGATGCGCTGGGGACTGGGAGGCCTGCCAGCCCCCCAACCCCCCAGCACCCATGCCTGCCATGTACCTGGCCACCTCTACTAAATAAAGTATGAAAAGCCACCGAGGGCTCCAAGAGACTCTCCTTCCTTGACCCGTCTGCCCAGAACCATCCCGAACCTGCCTCCAGTGCCGCCACCTTACACCGTCCCTTCCTCCAGGAGCCTGGGCCTCTGGGTGTGCCCCGTACGTCCAGGGCGCCCAGCGCAGCCTACACCTGGGCCTGGCGGCGCGGGGCGGGGCCTGGCGGCGCGGGGCGGGGCCTGGCGGCGCGGGGCGGGGCCTGGCGGCGCGGGGCGGGGCCTTGCTTGCCCTGGGGGCGGGTCACCTGCTCGCCTGAGGCCGTCCAGGCTGGGCAGAGGAGCTGCCCCCAGGCGCCCTGCAGCCAGCACCCAGCCTGGGGTTGGTGAGGCGAGCGGTTCCGAGTCCTGCACACAGAGGCCGCGGGGCTGAGTGGGCAGCCTGGCCAGACGCACTTCAGTCTCCAGGAGCCTCCCAGCAGTGGGAGCTGCAGACTGGGAGGCCAGGGGGAGGCCGTTAGTGCACCCCAGGGAGCCAGGAGGCTGAGGACCCCAGGTCCTGCTTCCAGCTGTGTGCTGACCAAGGGGCTCTCCAGCGTCCCACCGGCTGTGGATTCTGTGTGTCCGGCGGTTCTGTGGGGGGATTAAGGGCTGGCTGGAGCCCCCTCTGCGGCGGCCTCTGGCCCGGTCCACTGCTTGCCTGGAGCCTCCGCTTTGGGGGGACGCGTCACAGGGCTTCAGACCGCTCAAACCCCTGTGCCCTGCCCCGGAGTCCTCGGGAACTGGGCCACCCACAGCTGGCTCACAAGACCCCACTGGCCGGAGGGCATGTGCCCAGCCCCACCCCGCTGCCCCAGCAGGAGGCCAGCCTGCCCCACCAGCGCGGGCACCCCAGCCCTGCGCGACTCTGCGGGGCCGCCGTCCCGCTGGGCACGGTGATGGACCGGTCCAGGCCCACAGGCAGGGGTGGAGTGGCCGAGGCCGCTCGCTGCCAGGGAGGAGGGGAGGGCGCTGGACGGCAGGTGCTGCCGGCTCGGTGAAGCCAGGGCAGCTGGGCCCACCGCGCTCCAGGCGTGGACGTGAGACTTGGGCGGGCTGCGGGTGCACAGGCCACAGCGGTGGGGGCCATGCGTTCTCCGCCAGGTGGGGCTGAGCCCAGTGTGTCTGCACGTGCCTGAGCGTGCTTGTGTCTGCGCGTGCCTGAGTGTGCCTGAATGTCTGTGCCTGCGCGTGCCTGAGTGTGCCTGTGTGTCTGCACGTGCCTGAGTGTGCCTGTGCCTGCGCGCGCCTGAGTGTGCCTGAGTGCCTGCACGTGCCTGAGCATGCCTGCGTGTGTGTCTGTGTCTGCACATGCCTGTGCATGTCTGAGCATGTCTCTGCGTGCCTGTGTGTCTGAATGTGAATGTGCCTGTGCGTGTCTCTGCGTGTCTGAGTGTGTCTCTATGTGTGTCTGAGCATGTCTGAGCGTGTCTCTGTGTGTCTGGGCGTGTCTCTGCATGTCTGGGCGTGTCTCTGTGCGTGTCTGAGTGTGTCTCTGCATGTGTCTGAGCATGTCTGAGTGTGTCTCTGCGTGCCTGAGTGTGTCTCTATGTGCCTGTGCATGGCTGAGTGTGTCTGCGTGTCTGGGTGTGTCTCTGTGCGTGTCTGAGCGTGTCTCTGCGTGTATGAGTGCCTTTGCGTGTCTGAGTGTGTCTCTGTGCGTGTCTGAGTGTGTCTGCGTGTCTGAGTGTGTCTCTGCGTGTCTCTGTGCATGTCTGAGCGTGTGTCTGCGTGTCCGGGTGTGTCTGTGCGTGTCTGAGTGTGTCTCTGTGTGCCTGAGTGTGTCTCTATGTGCCTATGCGTGTCTCTGTGTGCCTGGGCGTGGCTGAGTGTGTCTGAGCATCTGCGCGTGCCTGTGTGGCTCAGTTACACAGATGCAGCCACGGAGTGTGCACCCTGGAGGTCTTGGGCTCCTGGGAGCTTCTCCCCACAGGGAAGCGAAGCATCTGGAAGATCTTGAAGACTCCTGAGCACGCCACGAGCACCCACGTGTGCGAGGCTGCCCCTGAGCTCTGAGTCCGCGAGCCTCCCTTGCCGGGACCCCTCGATCCCCGGGTGCACTGGGAGAGAGGCGGCCGCGGCACGCGGGTGATGGAGGGTCCGCGGCCTCGAGTGTCCGGTGTGGCCGCGTCCCAGGGCCCGTCGGTCCTGTTTTTCCTGCCGCTGCTTATCTGTCCCGGGCAGCCGGGACCTGGGCGTGACCCTGCGGCTCAGCGAGGAAAAAGCAGATTTTTCACCAGTTGGCAGGCTGTGTCCTTGAGGCGACCTCCGCTCCGCGGCCTGCCCGGGAAGCAGGGGGTCTCTCCGGTGGGGGCGCTCCGGCGGGGGCGCCTCGGGTGGGGCTCCGCGTGGCGCCCGGATTCGGCCTTGGCAGGCTCGGCGGGAAGCGCCCACCGGCCCCCACCCAGCGGCGTCCAGTGTCCTTGTCCGCAGCCCACCCCAACGGAGGTGCGGCTGAGCCGGCCAGGCCTGCACTCCCTCCTCCCACCTCTCTGCCGAGCGCGGGTCGCGGGGCTGCGCCCCACCCACACCCTGTCGGAGCCGAGGCCTCAGGACACCCAGAGAGAGCGTCACCGGCGGCCGACAGCAGGTGGCCACGAGCCGTCCACTGCACCACTCGGCGCGCACCGAGGGGCCCCTGCGGGGGGTAGGGCATGGAGTGAGGGGTGACCGGCCAGAGGAGGCTGCAGGCCGGGCACCACCCTGAGCACGGCCCCCACAGGGGCTGACGAGGGGCCCCTTCTCGGGCACCCTTCCAGAGCCAGAGTAGAAGCTGCCCGAGCTGTCCTTGGGGTCCATGCTCTGCCGTCTGGCCCCGACATCGTCTATTCAGTGACAGCAGCGGGCAGGGCAAATCGGCTGGTGTGCCCTCGCCGGCCTGCTAGGTGGGGTCCAGCCAAGGGGCTCTGTGTGGGGGATCACCAGGGAGGCACACGAGAGGGCGCAGCATCTCCTGTGGTCGCGGCTCCTAAGTCACACACCAACACATTTCTATGGGTGACAAAACAGAAGGTCGAGGTCAGGCAAACTGCTTGGGTTGCACAGTTAAGAAGTGCAGAGGCTGCACAGCCAGCAAGTGCAGAGGGTGCACAGTTAAGAAGTGCAGAGGCTGCACAGCCAGCAAGTGCAGAGGGTGCACAGTTAAGAAGTGCAGAGGTTGTACCTCCAGCAAGTGCAGAGGGTGCACAGTTAGAAGGCAGCAGAAGTCACACAGTCAGGAAATGCAGAGGTCACACCGTTAGGAGCTAGCAGAGGTTGCACAGTCAGGAAGTGAGGCACGGCCCGCCCCTCCCCGCGCCGCGGGAGCCCTATGCTGCTGGCCCTCCCCCACATGCTGGGTCACCCTTAACTACAGTGTGAGCTTGCAGGAGAGGCTGGCCCAGGCCCCAGGCCCACCGGCCTCACCCTCCGTGTCTGAGGCTGAGGGGAGGAGCATCGGCCACCTGTGAAATTGTAGCTGTCTGTCTCCAGTGCTTTCTGGGCCACAGTGTCCATCGTGTGTGTGTGTGTGTGCATGCGCGTGTGCGTGCGTGTTCCCCCCACCCGCCTGGGCCTTGCTGCCCCTCGCCCGCCCGCCCATGGACCCTTGTCCGTCCACACTTCCCAGCCCCTTCCGCCGCATGCAGGGAGCAGCGTCTGCAGCTAAGGCCAGGGCCAGCCGCTCCGCTCCTGCTGAGATGCCCTCCCTGGCCCGGCCGCGCGTCCGCAGGGGGCGGCGGCAGTGGGGAGGCTGGCGCCCGGCACGGCCGCCCTCACGGCCAGCCTGTCTCAGGTCCAGCCGCGGAGAGCCAGCGCCCCGGACGTCAGTGCTGGCCGTTGCCTTCCTGGGCCACGCGCCTACTGGGGCCAGGACGGCTGCACGGGCTGAGCTCTGGGCTCCCGGGCGGGCCCCTCTGCCGACCCACCGGGCCCTCCTGGCCGTGCCCGCAGCCTCCTGTCCTTCGCTGTCCGGACTCAGAGTGCGGATGGACCTGGGTGCCCCCACGCCACAGCAGAGCTGCGCGGCCTGCTGCAGGCAGCGGGTCGCCGGGCCCAGCCGTGGGCCAGGGCCACTCAGGCGGCGGGAGCGCTGGACAGCACTGGGCCAGCACCACACACGGCGGGCCGGGCGTGCCATGGCCTGGGCGGGGGCGGGCGGGCCCTCGGGGTGGCTGAGAGGCCCGGCCGGAGCCGCTCAGACCAAGGAGTCGGGTGAGGACGCGGAGCCCGGAGCAGGCGGGGCACCGGGTGCTGGTGGGCACGTGGGCGCAGGGCGTACTGGCAGGCGGAGGAGGGGCTGGACTCGCCGGGCAGAGGACGGTTCAGAGACGCGGAGACGACGCACCCACTGCGGGCACCCAGAAGAGCAGCCCCTCCCGAGGCCGCGCAGCTGCCCCAGCCCGGGGGGCGCGCGGGCCCCTTTGTCCTCCTGTTCCTGGTTTCCAGCACCCCAGCTCCCGACGCCCCACGGACCTTCCTCCCGGCCCTCCCAGTCTGGCCAGGCGCTTGGCAGCTGGGCCCTCCGGAGGCCCGAGCGCCAGTCCTGGTCCTGTGCGGCACCAGCCAGCCCCGGGCCGGGGCAGCAGGTGGGCCCCGACAGCCGTGCGGACGGTGTGCAGGAGCCGCGGGGGCCGGGGGGGCACGGCGGGCTGCAGCAGGGCGCTGGCCACGCTGGCCCGTGGAGAGGGTGCCCGGGCCGGCCCGCACGCCCTCAGCAGGGAGGGGCCGCCCTCAGGGCTGGAAGAGGCACCAGAACCCCCAGAATGCGGCCCGACCCTGCCCTGCAAGGTGCCCGCTGCGGCTCCCTGTCTGGAGAGCAGCAGTGACCGTGGGGCCGCGGGAGCTGGGGCCGCCGGCGCCCACGGACACTTGGATGCTGCCAAGAGGCGGACAAAGTGGGGCAGGAAGGCGCCACGCCCGACTCCCCCAAGAGGCGGACCGCTTCTAGAACCGTCTCTCACAGCAGCCAGCGTCCAGGGTGCACGACCAGCGTGGCGGGGGCGCCTCGGTCCCCCAGACCTTGCGACTGGGACAAAGCAAGGACCCCGCAGCGCCTGCCGTGCGCCCCAGCCCCGCGCACGGCCCAGACCGTCCGAAGCACCCCGGAGGCACCTGACCTCGATTTCACAATTTCCTCCCTGAAATTCAGGAGGAGCTCCGAGCTGCTCCCCATTAGCCTTTCGCCACGCAGAAGAACTAAAGTCGAAACGGCGATTCTCTGTGGAATTTGCATCTGGTCCCAAACATCCGGGTTTAATTGCTCACTGATTCTGGAGAAAATTGGATCTCTGCATCACACTGTTTTCATGCTCCACGGCTGGGAGGGGCTGCAGCCACTGCAGGGTAACCAAGTCCTGGTCTCAGCTGGGAGGGCGGGGAAGCGGGGGCCCAAGTCCGGCTGGGAGGGCGGGGTCAGGGCCCCAAGTCCAGCGGGGAGGGTGGGGTCGGGGGGCCCCAAGTCCAGCTGGGAGGGCGGGGTC
>JAGFMF010012051.1:771872-801650 GCA_019455555.1 Galemys pyrenaicus
GGGGGAGGGCCAGGCGAGGGGGGGGGCCAGGCGGGAGGGGGAGGGCCAGGCGGGAGGGGGAGGGAAGTCCGCCAGGACCTAAGCCAGACACTGGGTGCCCAGGCAAGGACTCGTCACAGGAAGCCCGGGGGGGCGGGAACGGCTGGACCAGGGGCTGGCGGGGACGTGGCCTCCACAGGCTCCAGGTGGGTCCCAGCGCACTCTGCGCCGCCCCAGCTGCCCCTGCAGCGGCTGCTCCTGAGCTCAGAGCACCCGCGGCCGCACACTCGTGCGTCTGGACGTGGCAGGAGCTGCTCTCTGCAGCAGACAGCACGTCGGGGACGTAGGCGGGCGCCGGGCGCGCTCTAGAGAGACGCAAAGAGCACACGAGGTCCAATGAAGAGGTCCTGGAAAGCGCGGGCTGAGCGACGCCACCTAGACAGAAAGAGAGCGGGAAGCAGGCGGGCCGCACATCAGTGAGCGCAAGGCCGCTTCAGATGTGCGCGGGCACGTCCGCCGAGCAGCTGACGGAAGCCGCAGGAGAGCGCGCTGAGAGGCTGCGCCTCTGGGAGCTCGCCCTGCGGGAGGGTCTGTTGAGGGAGCACCTATTTTTAACTAGGTAGTTCTGCGTTCTGGACCAGAATGGCACGCAGCTGAGGAGCTTACAACTCTGCAGGATCTAATTATGGCGAAACATTCAAATGAGTCACAAATACAACTTTTGACAAGTCTAATCTTGTATTTGTCAAAGACGTGCTCTGGGAGGAAGCAGAGAGGTGTCTGTGGAAACACTTGGCCTGGCACGCGCGCACGTCACGCAGCAGGACGCGGCCTCCGGCGGCAGGAGAGCGTCTTCTCCATTGGACACACGACGAGCGTGAGCAGTCTGTGTCCACGATTCCCGATTTAGTGACACGAGTTAAAACTTTGAAGACTAGTTTATGGAAAGGTAAGAGCATAAAGCTAAAAAGGCAGATTTCGTGGTGCGTGTCCGGCGTGGCAGCGGCCGGGAGCCCAGGCCCCGCGTGTCCGCGCCGCGCCGGTGTCCAGGCCCGCCGGCCCTCGGAGAGCCGGCCCGGAGACCTCTGGCTTGCGCGGGCGAGTGCAGACGCGCTTCCCTTTCCAGAATCCCATCTGCGCCTCTGTCGTGAACAGGCCGCCCTGGGCCGGCAGTGAGATGTGCTCGCTCGGCTGCTCGTCGGTTAAGGCCCCGCTGCTGTGGTGCAGGCGGCACCCCTCACCACGGCCCGCCTGCGGTGCCCTGGAAGCCCAGCAGCCGAGACCCTCTCACAGGCGGGGCGGCGCTGCCTCCCCAAGCAGGAGTCCGCCGGGCAGCCCGCGGAAGGCCAGCCCCGGGCCGCGGAGCCTCTGACGGGCGTGTGGCCAGGAGGCTCGTGCTGATGGGCCGGGGCCGTGTGGCTCTGAGGACCCCGGCGCCTCGGAGCAGGGTGGGAGGCGAGGCCCGGAGGCGGTGGGCGAGACCCCTGCCTCTCGGAGCTGGCCGTGGTGGGGCCTGTCAGTCTGACCCGCGGGCGGGCGGCCGCCTGGGGAGCCGGGAGCTCTGGAGGAGCGCGAGGCACCAGGAGCTCCGCAGGGCCCAGCCTGGTGAGAGCCAGAGGGCTGGGGAGGCTGCGGGGGGCACACTGGCTCGGTGGTGGCCAGTGCCCCTCAGGAGGGCAGTGTGCGCCGGGCTTCGAGGGGAATCAGGAATTTCCGCCGTCAGGTCAAGGGCCTGGACGCTGGAAATGCAGGCTCCTCTCAGCCACTGGCGGCCAAGTGAGAACCGGAGTTCCCTTCTGGCCATGGCGGGGGCCTCTATGGGGGCGCCACCTGCCCCCCAGCCCGTGCCCCAGGGCTCGCCATCCGCAGGCCCCAGGACGCACCCCCACCCCGTGCCGCCAGCCCCAGAGCCCTGAGCGTGTGGAGGGCTCAGCCACCCACACCTCAGGGCAGGTGCCTCCTGAGGCTTCAGGCCCTGCAGCCGCCTGGGGCCAGTTGCGGCCCCAGAGCCCAGCGGGACGGCGCCCCGAGGCAGGGCCCCAGACTCGTGCCACGCCCAGGCCCCCAGGCTGCTGTCGGCAGGGCAGGCGGTGGCAGGGCGAGGCGGCTGATGTGGCAGGCAGGGCGGGCGGCCTGGGGCCCTGCAGGGGTCTGGGCCGCAGGCCCTCAGGTCGGTGTCGGTGGCAGAGGAGGGCAGCAGACACCCCACCTGCCAGGGTGTCCCCCCCAAGGCGGGCTCCTGAGGCCTGCAGCAGAGGGCCCGGCGCCCCGCCCCAGGGTGGCCGAGGGCTGCTGCACGGCCCGTCCAGACCCACACCCAGGGGAACCGTGCTCCAGGGAAGGGCTATGGCCAGCGGGGCCAAGCGGGAAAGCGGCCTGCGCAGGGCTTTTGGCCAGTCGTGTTAAATTCTCCAAACATGCCAGGGAAGGCGGTGGTCGCCATGACGACCGAGCAGCGGGGGCGCCAGCAGGCCAGCTCCAGCGGGCAGGGCAGGGCGCGGCGAGCGCAGGCCCAGGGCCTAGGGAGACCCCAGGCGTGGGCCGGGCCGGAGGCGGGAGCCGCTGCTGGCCGGCGCTGTCCTCTGCACCAGCGTCCGGGCTGGACTGCACGGGGCCCTGCGGGAACAGCCCCCTGGGTACCCCCACCCCGTCCGTGGGCGGGCGGGGTGCAGGGACATGTGGGCGGGCGGGGCCACATCCCAGTGAGGCTTCATCACGGCCCAGGCAGCTGCGAGCTGCCCCACCCTGAGACCCGGCTGCGGAGGGGCCTGGTGCCACTTCCGCTAGCCTGAGGGTGCAAGGAACAGGGGAGGGGCTGGGCGCGGGGATGGGGGTGGGGGGGAGGCTACCAGCAGCGCGGTGCCCTGGGCTCCCCCACGTGGGCGTGGCTACCCCGGCTGTGGGCCTGGCCCCGCGCCCCAGCCCGCCGCTCTCTGCCTCCCGGCACCCTGTCCACCGCTCCCACCCTGGGCCCGCTGTCCTGTGGCAGCCCCCCGCCGCCCAGGGGGGACCCCGCCCCCGGGAGGACATCGCGATGCCAGCCCTGCCCGGCCCCCAGCGCTGCCACGGGAGGGTCCGGCCTGAGCTGCCCGGCCCCAGCGTCCACGGAGGGTGCCGCCGAGCGGCGCGGGGGCGACCCTGAGGCCAGCTGCTCGCCCGCGCCTCGGTCTCTACATCTGCACCCGCAGGGCCGGAGGAGCGCGCGGGGCAGCCCGGCAGGGGCAGGCGCGGCTGGGGCAATGGGCTGCTGCATCGCAGGCTGGAGGCCCCACCCGAGGGGGCTCGCGGCGCCCGTCCCAGGACGAGCCTCCGGAGAAGCCCCCGCAGGGCGCCACACCAGCCTGGGCCCTCCCCTGGCCACTCCCCGCTGAGCGCAGGCGCGGGGCGAGCAGGGCCGGCACGGGGGGGGGGGGGGGGGGGGGGGGGGGGGGGGGGGGGGGGGGGGGGGGGGCNGGGGGGGGGGGGGGGGGGGGGGGGGTGGGTAGAGGGCGCAGGAGGGGGTCGGGCGCACACCACCAACGCACCCCGTCGCCGGGAGGGCCCTGCGGTGCGGGACGAGGCCACGCTGGTCCCATAGGCCTGGCCGGGGCAGGGCCGGCACTGGCCCACAAGACCCACCCACTGAAATGCCCAGGGGCAAGGCCTCGGGGCCTGGGGCCAGGTGGCTCCCGCCGGGGTGTGCAGGCTGAGCTGCCAAGGGACCGGGGCTGCAGTCTGAAGGGGCCTGACTGAGGACCAGCACGAGGCCGTGAGGCCCTGGGGCAACCGGGGTGCTGGAGGCCGGCACCTCGGGATGGGCTCCCCTGCGGGGTCAAACAGCAGGTTCTCGGCACTTGGCTGACGGCCAGCCCCGGGCAGCCCCCACCTGGCCGTGCACCCTGGGCCGCCTGGGAGACCGGGGTCATGGCTGCAGCCCTGCGGGTCTCCCCTGGAGCGGGGCCTGAAGCCAACTGGTCACTCACACCCCTTCTCTGCCTGGACGGTGGCCACTTGAGGCACCGTCAGCATGGGCCTGGCTTCCCGGGGCTGGACGCGGTGTGGCGAGGCCTCACATGCCCGAGAGGACGGCACTCTGGACCCCACCGCGGCGAGCCAGCCGCAAGTGTGGGGCCTGGCCAAGGTGGAGCAGAGGGGTGGGCATCCCGGTGGACAGGGTGGCTCTGGGAAGCATCTCGAGGGGCGGGCCGGGACTGGGGCTGGCCGCGGGGCCTGGCAGCAACACGCAAACAGACACGCCGAGAAGGTGAGTGTGACGTGCGTCGGGGTGTCGGGAAGCCCCGGGAGACGGGCAGGGGCCAGGCACGAGGGGGGTTGCAGGGACAGGCCGAAGAACGGGGGCACTGGGCCATGCTGAGCCAAGAACTGTGAGGCGGGTGACCGGGCACCGGCTCCCGGGGCATCTCAAGGGGGCGGGCCCCACGCAGTGGCAGCCTTGCTGCGCGGGCACAGCTGGACACACTGCCTGCCCGTGGCCCGGGCCGTGCCTAGGCCAGGAGGCCGCCCGCTCCCGCGTCCAGGGCCCCAGGTGGCCGCCCTGCCTCCCCCGGCGGGTCGGCTCCAGCGGGTGCGCGGAGCTCCTGTAGCTCGGTGGCCAGCGCGGCCTGGAGGGACGCACACTGTGTGCGGACGGCGCCGGGGCAGCGGCGAGGGGCGCGCGTGCGGGCCAAGCGGGCAGCAGAGGCGAGTGGACGGCAGAGAAGGTTTATTACTCGAGTTCCGAGGTGGCGTGGCGCGAGCAGGCCCGTCTGCCTGGGCCAGCGCCTTGGCTCCTGTAGCTGCAGGCCGGCAGGCTGCGCCGACCTCCTCCTCACGCGCCTCTCCCAGGCCCGGGCCTCGCCGCGGCCGCTCGGGGCTCACTTCAGCCAGATCCATGTGTCGCCCACGTCTTCGTTGTACCCGGGGCGGTGCCTGCGGCCCGGCAGCTGTGGGGAGCGTGCGGTCAGCACCGGCTGCTGGGCCACCACGAGGCCTGGCGGGAGGGATGGGGAGCCCGCAGGCCCACACCACGGCAGCCCGTCTCTCCTTGGGGCGATGCGCTGGGGGACTCCGACCGGCGGGGGCCTCTGTGCCCCTTGGGCTCTGCGGAAGGCCGCGCCACGGCTCGCTGCGCCCCGAGAGCCAGCGAGAGGAGGGGAGCCCTGGCAGGGCCAGGAGTCTCCAGGGGACCTCGGGGGGGGGTCTGTGGGGCGGGGAGCCTGTGTTGCGCTGGACTTAATGGACAGCTGGAGGACGGGGGGCCCAGCCCAAGGACACAGGCCGAGACCAGGCTCTGGGGGCTGGGTCGGCCTCGCTCCCGGGCTGCGCGTGCGCAGGGGCGGCCGACCTGGGGTGCAGCTGCCCTGGGGAGCCGGCAGCCAGCCCTGCCGAGGGCTGCGTCTGGGGCAGGCTCCTCATGTAGAGGATACAGGCCGGAGAGGCGCTGCCGGGCAAAGCAGCTTCAGCCGACCGCCGCTATGGCTTGGGGGCCCGGAGGGGCGCGGCCGGCGACGCTGCACCGCCCGGTCCCGGCTGCCCACGCCCGGGAGGGGCCTCGCGGGCTGCAGGCTGGGGCCCGTCTCGCGCTGGTGTGCGCGGCCTGCCGCTGGTCTCGCGGGGCAGCTGCGGGACCCGGCTGGCGAGTCGCAGGGCCCAGGCGCAGCCGCACGCCCAGCACCAGCGCAGGCGCCGCGTGCAGAGCCGGCCACGTCCGGGCAGCTGCTTCCCAAGAGGGCGTCCGTGCGCACTGAAGGCAGCCCGAGCCCGCGGGCGCCGTGTGGCGGAGCCGGCCTCAGCAGGCGGCCCTGGAGCGGGAGGAGCCCGGGCCGCAGGACAGCGTCATGGGAGCCTGAGCACAGAGTGGCAAGGCAGCCCCGGCCGCAGGCGCCCACAACACCAGCTCCTCTCCCAGGACGGAGGTCATGGTCTCGGGGGTCGGGTCAGAGACAGGCGAGGCACCTCCAGCTCGCCACTGCGGCTCCACAGACGTGCCCGGCCCGGCAGGACCGCGCAGATGGACGCCCGGGGACCCCGGCACACGGCGCTGCAGCCGCGGAGGAAGGTGGGGGCCACAGCTTGGGGCGCACGGCCCCAGGCCTGGCAGTAGAGGCCGAAAGGGGACCACGGTGCCCCCCAGAGCGGAAGCCACGAGACCCCGGAGGCTCCCCGGCCGCGGCCCCAGCGCTACCTCCATGAACTGGCGGAAGATGCGGTCACTCTGGTGGGCGCCGACGGTCAGCTCCGGGAGGTAGATGGGCAAGGTCGTGTACTTCAGCACCTCCAGCTTGTTCTGCACCCTGCGGACAGCACGCGCGCGTGACCAAAGCGGGTAGCGGGCGGCTCAAGGCCGGCTGCTCAGGTTTCCACAGTGGGGCCTTCACGCCCTGGGCGTCCACCCCGCAGCCGCAGGGGGAAGGCGTCGTCGGCCCGCGAGCAGCCGCGTGTCCCGAGGCCGCACAACTGCTGCCTGGACTCGGAGGGGGCTGGGGAGCGGGGGCGCGCCCAGCGGGCAGCGGGGCAGGCTGGGCAGCAGGCGCGGGGCCCAGGCCTCCAGGCTGCCGGGCTCTGCTCGCACGGAGGCCGGAGCACGCCTGCCCCGGTCTGTTGCGGGGGCACCGGCACCTCGTTGTAATTTGCCACTTCAAGTCCTGTCCGAGGACAGTGGTAATTGGAGACGTTTTGGGGGCTTCTAGTGAGAAACGTCAGAACAAGTCTCCTTTCTTTGCAGCCCAAAACAAAGACAACCACGTCGGCGACTGCCCGTCGGCGTGAGACGGGGCAGCGAGGCCGGCCGCCCAGAGCTCAGCACCACCGGCCCCAGCCGAGCAGCGGGCCCAGGGACCAGAGAGGCCAAGTGCCTCGGCACCCCGAGGCCGCCGTAAGAGCCGCACTGCCGGGCAGGGACGGGGGCCCCGCACCCACTGTCCTCCAGCCAGCACTGCCAGGCCCTCTGGGCCTGCAGCCGCCGGGGACAGGTGCTGTGGGCCGGCCCAGGAGGCTCCCGAGCGCCTCCCATGCCCACGTGGCGCCGGAGCAGCCAGCAAGCTCGTGCTTGCCGCTGCAGGCACGCAGGTGACCCGCCGTGACCTGACAGTGAGGTTCGTGGCTCCGCACACCAGCAGCCTGGGCGGGGAGGAGCCGGGCTCCTCTGGCTGGAAGCCCAGGGACACCCAGGGGCATCTGGCGGCCTGTGGGGCGTGCAGAGCGGCAGCGCCACCTGCAGCTCGTGGGGGGCACTGCACCCACAGGGAGCGGGCGCTGCCCAGAGCAGAGGCCCCTGAGGTGCAGATGGCCGGCCCCGCCCTCCCCGCCAGGAGCTCAGTGGCCCCGAGCAGGGACAAAGGCCTACACGCCAGAAGCAGCAGCAGCGGCCCCAGGCCCGCCCGCCCGACTCACAGCATCCGCAGGCGGTGCAGCGTCCGGTCGTCCTGCTCGAGCCACGGGCCCTTGTCGTGCCTGAGGTACTCGATGTCCTCTGTCACCTGGAAGGGGGATGCCGCCGTGAGGGCTGCCCGCAGGAGCCGCACAGGGAGGCTGGGCGAGCAGCCGCTCGCCCGCTAGCAGGCAGCTCAGAAACCCTGCCGGGCTGGAGAGGGTGGGTGGGAAGGCCCCGCCTGGGCAGGCCGAGCCCCGCCTGGGAGCCCAGCCAGGCAGGGCTGTGCGAGGGGCCGGGGCTGCTCCCGGGCCCAGGATCTGCCGGGCGGGTGGTCTTCCTGAACGTGTCCCCCAGAGGCCGCCGCAGGACTCAGGCGCTGTGCTGGGTGCGCAGACCGCCTCCCAGCCCCCGTCCCCAGCACGAGGCAGGCCGTGCCCGCACTGCCAACAGCCCCGGCCGCTCCCGACACCCGCTGGAGGCCTCAGCGGTACCCTTAGACCCTCGTGTTTCACGTCTGTGGTCTCAAGGTCCGGAAACTGGGCGAGTCAACAGTCAGAGCCCCGCGGCCAGAGGACGAGGGCTGGCCAGGAGCTCCTCCTAAGTGCAGACCCGGTGGGACTGAGCCAACCCGCGGCCCTGGGCACCTCGCCCTGGCCCTGTCTACACAGCGGCGGCCCGCTCACCTTCTCTGCGTCCTGCGCGTCCCTCCAGCTGTACTGCAGAACCTCACACTTCTCGCTGGGAGGAAAAGCGAGAGGAGGCCAGGTCACTTCTCCAGGCCTAATGACACACGTCTACACGCGACATCCCAGCCCCGGTGCTGCGCTCCACACCCTGGGATGGCCAGTAGCTGGTCAGTGAGGCTGACGGGGTCAGCGGTGAGCTCCCAGCTCCTCTGACAACACCACCCTCTGGCGCGAAGCCAGAGCCACCAGCGGGGCAGGGACACCGGTCCCCGCCGCAGCTATGCAGCAGAGACCGCCGGCTGGGCAAGGCCACAGCAAGCCCAAAGGCGCCCCCCCAAGGTGTGCAGAGGGCCGGGGGGCAGACGTGGGCTGCACAGCACAGACACGAGGCACCAATGAAGCCCAGGTGGCCACCTGGACGGACGCTACAGCACTCAGGCCCCGAGGCCTATACTGAGCCCAGACAGTTATGTGGGCTCCCCTGAAAGAAGTGACCACTGGTTACGCTGGTTGCCACGACCCCGTGCTGGGGCCCCTGGGCAGCCTGGCGGCCAGGAGGGAACTGGCCCCTCCGGCTGGATCCACCTGGCCACCCCTCCCTTACCCAGGGGCCACCAGGGGGCACTGCAGGACAGGCTGGCTCTGAGGGCGGCAGCCCAGGACCAGGGCACCCCACGGCTTCTAGGCTGGAATCAGAGCCTCTTCCCACCGGTGACCCAGCAGCACCCCAGACCCCACTCGCAGCAGCCACAGGAGCCCCAAAGGCGCTGGGGCCTCACAGAGCTGCGCAGGGGCCCACGGGCCCGCCCTGGACACCGCAGCAGCACGTCACGTGCGGGAGCTGGGGCCAGCTGGGCCGCTTGAGAGCCCCGGCGTCAAGACGTGCCTGCTGCCCGTCAGCAGCAGCTCCGCTCACTCCCGGCGCCAGGCCGAGCTTCGCACAAGGAGGGAGCAATGCCCAGCGGTAACCCCAAGGCCCGCACGTCAGACAAGGGCCTGCGCCCCACAAGCCTCGAGGCCACCCAGGCGTGGCAGGCAGACGCACCTCATCTCGGGAAGGAAGGTGGTCTTGTAGGCACGTTCGATGTCCTGCAGGTAGGCCGGGCTGACCTTCGCCTCGTGCGGCTGCACGGGGAGAAACGCCGTGAGGCAGGCCCCGGCCCCATCCAGCGTCCGCAGCGCTGGGGCCGCGTGTCCGGCGCAGAGCCCCGCTGGGTGTGCCCACGCACCCGCTCCCGCGCCTTCCTCCCCAACTGTGGCCTGTGGGGCCGCGAGAGTTGACGGGCCCGAAACTCAGTACTCGAGCAGGGCACTGTGTCGGGTGGAGAAAGGGAGAAGGGGGCGGCTGGCGGCCTTCAGCGGGGGGACGTCCACCGCCGGAGCTGGCCCTCGGGACTGTGCAACGTCCTTCTCGCGGATGGCAGGAGCTATGCAGGGAGCCCCACTGTCGCTTCTCTCAACGACTCTCGCTGGAGCCAGCGAAGTCCCCCACTCAGAACGGATCTGACCTGGCCTCCCCCTGCCACGAGACGGGAAGGCCAGCCGCTCAGCTGACCGGCGAGCCCGACGGCGAGCCCCTCGGAGGGACTGGCGGCGAGAAGTGGGAGACGGCCGCGCGCCCACTGGAGGGGCGGCGGGCGTTGCTGCTGCCCATGCGAGACGGCCTGCGCGACGACTGGCCCGAGCAGCAGGCCGCGGCTAGGCCCACGCTCCCTGGGTCGGGAGGACCCGAGGTGCCCAGAGAGCCGCCGGGTGGTGATGTTTCCGGACGCCCTGGTCAGGGCCTCGCCCGAGGAAAGCACGGCGCTTTGGGACCACAAGGGGGCGGAGCACAGGGCACGGCGCAGTGAGCAGGCGCACAGGGTGCTGAGCAGGGGACGCCGCCACTTGCCATCCACTGGGGTAAGGCAGGGCACGAAGAGCCCACGAGAAGGACTTGTCTGGAGACCTCAACCAGGCCCGCGGACAGGGCCGGCGCGAGGGGGTCCCGGGGCCCGCGGACAGGGCCGGCGCGAGGGGGTCCCGGGGCCCGCGGACAGGGCCGGCGCGAGGGGGTCCCGGGGCTCGCGGACAGGGCTGGCGCGAGGGGATGCCGGGGCTCGCGGACAGGGCCGGCGCGAGGGGATGCCGGGGCTCGCGGACAGGGCCGGCGCGAGGGGATCCCGGGGCCCGCGGACAGGGCCGGCGCGAGGGGGCACAGAATTACATCTCCCTTCTTTTGAATGCGACTCTGGATCTCCGGGACAGGCGTGTCGACATAGACCACCACGTGGGGCGGCAGGTACTCGCAGACGGTGACCTTCTTCATCTCGTTGTAGTGGTCCACACCTGGCGGTGACAGGGGCCAGCTGTCAGCAATGGGCCTCCGCGGCTTTCTGGCCGCTCCTCTTTAAAGGAGGGACAGACGGGGTGACTGAGTCAGGGGCCGCACTCTTCAAGGACGCCATCCCTGCCACACCTGCCCCCGGGCCTCTAGCTGCCCGGGACGCCCAGGGCTGTCAGGCGCCCTTCGCGGCGGTCGCCCGCCCGTGCTTCTCGGCCAGCCCCGGGGCGGAGGAAGCTTGCGGAGGCGGTCTCGGCCTGGCGCTCGAGGCAGAGCCTGGCCCGGGCCTGGCGCTGCAGCTGCGTGGGCTGCTGAGGCCGAGCGGGTCAGGGCAGGCCCCACCCCTGCTGCACACGGGGCCACTGCCTGCTTTGCTGGCCTCGCGGCAGCGCCCCTCCTGACAGCCGGCCAGCCTGCGCGGGCGGTGCCAGGCCCCGCTAGGCCGCCCACACACCTGGCCTCCGGTCAGTGCACGCTTAACTAGGAGGCCGTGATTCTCACCCACCTGCCACTGCCCACTTCCCAGGACTCCCAGCCCGCCGCAACTCTGAGCAGCGCCCGCACGGCAGAGAAGGCCGCGGTGAGGCTGCCCGGGCGGCGGGGGACAGGGCCTGCGCAGAGGCCTCACGCCAGACGCCACGGGGCACCGTGCCAGGCTGGTCCGGGAGGTCGGCGCAGCCGGGCGCTCGGGAGTCTGGCAAGATGCGAGTGCAGGAAGAGGGGTGTGGGAGGGGCGTGTCCCCCAGGGTCCCGCCCCGGCCCTACTCACACTGCTTCCGGATGTAGCCCTGCCTGTGCATGGCCTCCACGAACACGAAGTCGCTATAGATGGAGCGCTCCAGCACGACGCCCTGCCCTGCAGAGATGCGGCAGCTGTGAGGCTGGACTAGCGCATCCGAGAAAGGGGAGAGCCCCCTCAAACCCACTTCCAGACCGAGTGTCTCCAAGAGACCTCCTCCAAGTGGGAAATCACGTTCAAAATCTCCGGCACAAACTCGCAACCCAAAACCTCACCCCAGCACACACACGCAGGCCCTGGAACCCCGCTCGGCAGCATCCTGTGGCCTTGGGGCTCCTGGCCTCCCCCACCAGCCCCAGCAGAGCCGACCCGCGGCCCACCCGTGCTCAGCAGGTGCTCCAGGGCGTCAGCGTACTGCAGCAGGCGGCTGGCGTACAGCCAGGCCTGCAGGCGGTAGCTGTTGCCGTCCTTGCTCCTGGGGTCATCGTAGAACTTCTCCAGGCTGCAGCTGCCGCTGAACTCGACGCTCAGGGGCCGCCCGTCCCCAGTGGTGCTGTCCGCGTAGTGGATCCCGGCCTCGGGGAAGTGCTTCAGGCCTGGGGGGGGACCCGCGTGAGACCCACAGGGACAGCGAGGTCACGCGGACCCCTGTGGCTCGTGCCACTCTCCGGCCCTGCCCCGGCCCACAACACCGCTCTGGGCTGGCGGGGGAGGCAGCGCCGCGCAGGCGAGGGGCTCTGCCGCCTCTGCGGGACAGAGCCCATGAGAACAGCCGCCGGCACAGGTTCCGCGCCCAGTCTTCCACAGCTCACAGGCTGGAGCCGGCTTTCTGACGCGGTGCAGGCACGCAGAGCCCAGCCCCCGAAGTGCCACCAGCGTGCTCGGCGCAGGCTGGGAACGCGGCCAGCGAGCCCCAGCACCTACCCAGCTTCTCTGCGATGCCTCTGGCGAGCTGGCCTTTCCCGGAGCAGATGTTGCCGTCCACAGTTATCACTTTGCTGCGTTCCGTCAGCTTCTTCGTCGTCCTCTCGCCGAGCATGTACGCCAAGGGGCCATACTGCAGCTGGCACTGGGCGCTCGAGTGGAGTCTCCCCTGAAGACACAACAGCACGCCCCGTGAGGGGCAGAGACGGCAGGCGTTGGCCTCGGGGTCAGAACGCCTCCATGCCGGGTTCAACAGGCCACTTCGACACCTGGTCTTCTGGTTCCACCCCAGGGCACGCGCCGGGGCAGGCGGCTGACCCCGCAGCGCTGCTGCCAGGGCAGGCTCGGCACGTTCAGTGGGGCTGGGGTGGGTGGCAGGAAGGACAGGGTGTGGGGAAACAGGAGGCGGGACTGAAGGTCTCTCCAGTGCACGCTCTGTCCTGTGCCCTAGACAGCCCCACCGGCACCGGAAGGCGCCGACAGCTCACGACCCGACCCCGCGCCCCACCCTCACACACTGCCGCCGTCCGCCGTCCTCCAGGGAGCCCGGGCAGGTCGCCAGCTCTACCTCGTGCATGCCATCCTCAGCCGCAACCCGAAGCTCTCTCTGCCCTGGGCGCCGGCCGGGCCCTGCCCACTCGTCACCTACACGCCAGGCCCACCTGCCGCGTGCCGCCCATGTGCAGCTGCTCTCCCCACCCCAAAACTAAGGAAACAACTGCAAGAGAGCCAAAGAAGAGGAAGGGCACAGGGAGGCTGACAGCCTGGCAGAGCGGGTGCTGAGCGGCATGCCGGCCGCGCAGACGCAGCTTCTTTAAAGCATCAGCCCTGTGGAAAGGGGCAGTCCCGCCACCAGAGGCGCAGGCCGCCAGGCTCTGCTCCTCCCCGCGGCACACCGGGGATCAAGGTTTTCAGATGGCCATGTCTGGAGGGAAGGCGTTCTCCAGTGCCCAACCCAGCGCGGACCTGGAGGCCTGGAAGCCTGACCGTTTGTCCTGCCAGGGCCACCGGGAGCCCCCAGGAGGCCACCAACACAGCGGACCGGCAAGGGGCAGTGGCCCCGACGCTCAGACCGCAGCCGCCTAGCACAAGTGCTTTCTCTAAACGGGGCGCCCACAGGGAGCCCAACGATGGGGCGCACAGAGGAGGCAGCCGGCAACGACGCAGCACATTCAGCAGCGGCTGGGAGGGGCTGCAGGTTAACGGGGGGCCATGGCGCCTTCCCGGTTGCAGGCAGAGGGAACTGGCCTGTGGACCTTGAGCGCTTCTGCAGGGGAGAGTCCGTGCGAACGCCCTGGGGCAAGAGCACCCGGTAACAGCAAGGCCAGAGCAGCTGGAGCCGGTGGGCGGGAGGATGGACAGAAGGACACAGGCGCCCTGCACCCCGGACAGTGACCTCTCTCCCGAGACCACCCGGGGCGTGGGCTGCTCCCAGTCTGCGTGCTCAGGGCAGGAGCTCTGCGGTGGTCAGTCAGCCAACCATTTCCCGACTTCAAAACCTAGGGGAAAGTTTTTTATAGAACTGCGAGGGGCTTCCCTAACGCCCACCCTCAGACCCCAGCTGTCTGGAGTCACCAGGAGTCACGGTCTTTCACGGCGTCTCCGGTTCCCCCAGCCAGCCTCAAAGAGCAGTGTGCGCTCTGTCTCCTGGGCACAGACCAGAGCAGCGTGGACGCGCTGCAGGCAGCCCCGGCTGGACATGCACGGAGTCCCCTCCGTCCTGCAGCCCTCACTGCAGCTGGCATTGCGACACCTCTCCTCTCCCGGTCTCCCCTCTGTAGCCTGATCTCTCTCCTAGAGACTCCGCATGTCCTTCCCAAGAAGCCGTCACACCCTTCCGTTCCACATCTCCGGCAAGGGGTGACGTCCCCCACTTTCGCACCCGTCTAGCGCCCGCTCTTTCTGAGGAAAGCAGCGAGCCGCGGTCGTGAAATGCCGCTGTCCTGCCGGCCCTTGCAGCTCCGGCTCTCCGCGTGCAATGCCCTCCCGCAGCTCAGGCCAGGGAGCTCCCGACTCCCCCAGAACCTCAACCGTCCCGGCCCGCCCGCCGCCGGCGGCCCCGCTAGGGCGTCAGGGTGGTCTCGGACCCCGCCTTCTGCCCGACGCCGAGAAAAAGGCGGGGAGAAGCTCGCGCCCTTCCTGGGGGACTCGGGGAAACCGAGCGCTCCCGAAGAGGGCGGAGACCCCGGGGGGACCCTGTGGCCGCGGGGGCGAGGGGGTCCTGGGGTGAGGGAGGACAGTCCAGGACGCCCCGCGAACTCCCACGCCGTCTCACCACGCGCTGAGCGGCCGCCGCGGGCCTCCGCGCCGCCGCGGACGCGGGGACCAGTCTCAGCAGCCTCAAGGCCATGGCTCCCCGGTCTGCACCGGCTCAAGGACCCGAAGGGACGCGGCGGCGACGGGGTCCTCCCTGAGGCCGGCGCGCGCGGTGACGTCACGAACGGGTGCCCGCGCGGCGCCTGCCGCTTCCGCGCACGGCCGCCATTGCGCAGGCGCAGAAGGCCCCGTCACACCCGTGCCTCCCGCCACGCCCCTGCCTCCCGCCACGCCCCCCTCTTTGCCCGCCCAGTCCCCTCTCCTCTCCTCCCCCTGCCTCCCGCGCCTCCCCACTGCGGGGACCGGCACGTGGGCTTGTGCGCTAGGTGCCCCGAGGCCCCACTGCGGGCATCAGGAGGCGCCGCCGCCCCTGGGTTCTGGGGCCACCCGGTGCCCCAAGGACGATGACGCCCCACCAGCTGCTCACCTGCGGGGGCTGGGACGGCAGGGACGGGCGCCCCCAAGCCCAGGGTCAAAGGGCTTTTGCGCCTGGGCAAGACGGGACAGAGCGTGCCGTGGACACCCGAGCCCAGGCGGCGGGGCCGGGCCGTGCTGCGCACTGGCTGGCCGCGGCCGGGGGCGCTGCGTGCGGGGGCCCAGCCTCCCTGGCCCGGAGACCCGGCGCGGGATGCCGGTGGGCGCGGGGCCGCAGGCCAGGGTGCCGGCGCTGTCTAGGTCCAGCGCTGTCTCCTCCCGCCGCCGCCCGCTGGACGCTGGACGCCGTGAGGCGATCTGGGAGTCGCCTTGAGAGCAGCAGCCCAGAGGCCCGAGCGCGGCCCCCGCCGGCCCGTGGGAGGAAGCGGTCTGCGGGGAGGAAGGCGGTTCCTTGGGCCGGGCGGGCCGGGTGTGTCCGGAGTCGGGGGCCGCGGGGAGGGCCGGGCCAGCGCGTCCACCCTGGCCACAGGAGCACCTGCTGACCTGCCGCTGCCCGCCCTGGGGCCGCCGCGGCGCTTTCCCGTCCGAGCGGGAAAAGCCTCGAGAGGAAGCACCGGAAGCGCAGGCCCTCCTGCTGGCCGGCCCGGGGCGCCATGGCGGGCCGGCCGGCCTGCAGGCCCCTGTTCCGCCGGGGAGACACAGGTTCTGTTCTCGGCCCTGTGCTGTCCTTGCCCCGACTCTCCCGTCCCTCCCTCGAGTCCGTCTTCCCGGAAGCCACGGAGGGGCGCAGGGGCCCGGCTGGCTGCACCCGCGGCGGGCTCAGGGCAGGCGCGGCCCCGCGGCCCCCGCAGAGGAGGCTGGGCGGCAAGGTCCTCGCCCGACCGCGGGGCCACCTCCGGCCTGCGCCGCTCCCGGGTGCGCCCGGCGGTCGCGGGCTCCGCGGCACAACGGCCCCGGCCGGGGTCCCTCCTCCCCCGACGCGACCCCGGCCTCCACGTGGGCGTGTCCCCCACCCCGCCCTGCGCATGCGCAGACTGCCCCCCCACCTGGGCGTCCGCGCAGCACCGGTCCGGCCTTCTCAGGTGCGCCCGGGCGGAGCCGACTCCGTGTCCAGGACGAGGGTCTCTAGGAGCAGCCCTGCCGCCGCGCACGTCGACCAGGGCCGCGCAGCCGGGTCTGGGGCCTGGCTCGCCCGTCTCCCGCTCCAGGCCCGCTCCAAAGAGGCGGCTCGGGTCGCAGCCGGCGGCGGCTTCGAGTGAGACGGTCACCCAGGGACCGGAGCGCTGCCCAGGGCGGCGCTCGCTGCCCGCGGCCAGCCCGGGGGCTCGTTCTCAGACAGGTCTCCGAGTGGCCCGTGGGCTCCGCGCGGCTGCAGGAAAGCCGGCGCGGCGTCCAGTCGTTGGCGCCCACAAGCTGCCCCGACGCGGTCCCGCTGGGAGGGCTGGGTGCGAGGAGGGCGGCGAGGACGGGAGGGCGCCAGAGGGCGGAGGACGGGCTGCCGTCGGGTGCAAAGCGAAGCTGGGGTGGGGTCCCATCAGTGCCAGGCTGGGCCGGTTTGATAGAAAAGGATGAGCGGGTCTCCTTGTGGGTCCTGCATCTAACGTCAGCGGCGGAACAGAGTGGGGTAAACAGGAGAGCGGGGCCCCTGGGGGTGCAAGGGGCTGGGCGGGGGGGGGGGGCGGGGGGGCACAGGGGCTCTGGCGCTACTGGAGCGCGAGTTCCATCCCGGCCAGGAGGGGCCCCCAGGCGCAGCAGACCCCTCCTGCCTCCCGCTGCCCCCTCAGCCGCTTGCTTCAGGGGGCCCGCCTGCTCTGCTCCCGCTCTGTCTCTGGTGGGGCCTCTCACCCCACACCTCTGGCCTGCGCCCCAGCTCTTGTGCGCACAAATAAATAATCGTTAAGAAAATAAACAGAACGACCTCCCAGAGAAAACATCCCGTAAGTGGAGAATAAGCAGCCACGAAGGACCCGAAAAGCACTGAAGGACGATCCAAAGACACCAGTGAGGGAAGAAAAGGCGACTGAGAAACTTTATTTCTGCGGCGAGCACAGCGGGGCGGGGCGGCCCAGGCGGGCGCCAGCAGAGGCTGCGTGGGAGGCAGCGTCCGGGCGAGGGGGTCTCTGGGCCGGGGAGGAGACGCTGGAGCCTGGCTGCGCCTGCCTCCGGCTACGGCTACGGTGGGAGCGGGGGCGGAGCCGATGGAGCCGCTGCGCCCTGAGGCTGCCCGCTGGTGACGCTCCCGCCCCACCGATCGTCCGCCCTGCGCTGGAGTGGACGCGAGCTCAGTGTGAGCACAGAGGGCCGCGCTTGAGGGGCGCCTCCCCAGGGTACCCCGAGCCCGTGGCTCCAGCAGTGGAAGGCGCCGGCGTCGGCCTTGGGGCGGCCTGAGCCCGGGATGGCGGGAGACCCGTGTGCGTGGGGACGCGGGGCCAGGGGCATGAGGGGCAGGCGCTGCTGTGCGCTGGGAAGCGAGCTGCGGAGACTGTGCCCCGGTGGTGGGGCCCCTCCGGCCGCCAGCCGTGTGGACAGAGCGGACACCTGAGGGTCCGGCAGCTGCCCACCAAGGTAGGCCCCAGCTGGCCGCACCGCGTGGGTGGGCCCGCCCCGCAGCGAGGTGTCAGCGGGGAGCCACGCGGCGTCCCTGGCATGGACAGGTCCCCTTGGCTCGTGTCGTGTGGGAGACGTGGACGCCAAGGGGCCTCTTAGTGACCGCCACGGGCTGTGCTTGGGGAGGGGTGGCCCTTGGAGCGGAGGGAGCCGGGCCTCGTCTGAAGGCTCAGAGAAGCACGATGCGCCAGAGGGAAGCACGTCGCCGCCAAGTCAGATTGGAGGCGGCCACCGCCCTACAGGGGAGCTTGGCCCAAGCCCAGGGTCCTCTTCAGGGCGTCCTTGAACTCCTTGTTCCTCAGACAGTAGATCAAAGGGTTCAAAATGGGGGTGAGCACGGTGTACAACACCGAGATGAGCTTGTTGGAGCTCCGTGTATCGATGGCCTCAGGCCGGACGTATATGAACAACAAGGCTGTGTAGAAGATGGTGACCACCGTGAGGTGGGAGGCGCAGGTGGAGAAGGCCTTCCAGCGGCCCGTGGCCGAGGGGATGCGCAGGACGGCCAGCGTGATGTGGCCGTAGGACAGGATGGTGGCGATGAGCGGGAACACCAGGATGATGAAGGCCAGGATGAAGTCCGCCAGCTCCGCCGTGGAGAAGTCCGTGCAGGCCAGCTTGAGGATGGGGGAGATGTCGCAGAAGAAGTGGTTCAGGACGTTGGAGCCGCAGAACTTGGCGCTGGAGATGAAGTAGACCTTGATCATGGAGACGGAGAAGCCGCTGAAGAAGGAGAAGGCCACGAGCCGAACGCAGAGCCCCGTGGTCATGATGACCTGGTAGCGCAGTGGGTGGCAGATGGCCACGTAGCGGTCGTAGGCCATGGAGGCCAGGAGCACGCACTCGGTGCACACCAGCGAGCTGAAGAAGTAGAGCTGCGTCATGCAGCCCGCGAAGGAGATGCGCTTGCGCTGCAGCAGGAAGCCGTCCAGCATCTTGGGCATGATGTCGGACACGTACCAGACCTCCAGGCAGGACAGGGAGCCCAGGAAGTAGTACATGGGCCGGCAGAGGCCCGGGCTGCTCCAGACGGCGACCACGATGGCCAGGTTCTCCAGCAGGATGAAGAGGTAGGTGAGCAGGAAGAGCAGGAAGAGCACGTACTGCAGCCGCGGCGCCGTGGGGAAGCCCAGCAGGATGAACGCGCTGACCTTGGTCACGTTCTCCCCCTTCATCCTTCCGTGCGGGGGCCTGCGGGGCGTCGGTGGAGTGAGGGGATGGAGAGCCAACCTGTGGGGCTTAGGCTATGGGGGGTTGTGGCCAAGAGTATTAGCGGGAAGACAGCCATCTTCATGTCCCAGCAGGACATGGTGGTCTAGCCACTGCGAGAGTGCTCCACACCTGCCCACTCCTTCCCGTGTCTCCCGGGAGTCCTCAAAGCTGTCACACTATCTTGCAATCTGGATTCCCAGGGGAATCTGACAACCGTAAAGGAACCTGATAAGCTCGTCTATTCTGCGATATATGGGGTGTTCTTCTAAGCAAGGAGATGCTTGCCTTTTACCGCGTTTAAGATTCACTTGTGTAAGAGGATGTGACATCCGCTGTGGGCCTTATGGGACAGGGGGGTTTTCAGACCACAGGAGCCTCCTGGGCCAAGAGAGGAGGAGACGAATCTCTATCTTAGTACCACCACAAAACCTCCTTAAAGTATGGGGAATGAGTGAAAAGGTAAAACCCCACGACATTATCAACGAGGGAATTATCAACGAGGGAGAAATTTCAACTCAATTCTGGAAGAGAGAAAACAGATCAGAAAGGTGGTTGGGATAGCCAAGAGGAAGAAATCTAGAAAGTTCCCCAGTGAATGTAGCTGAGGGAGAAACCATTGCTCACCCCATGACAGGTTGATGGGGCACAGAAGGAGGTGGAAGCAGTGTTCCAGTGGACGCCAGGCCAGACTGCGTGGGAGGCAGAACGCTGCCTCTATGGCCTCACCATCCTCAACTTAGGTTGGGTCTGACAGGTGGCCTGAGTTTCATTTTTGAATATGGCATCAGGATAGAAAATGGACCAATCAGGTTTGGGCTGTCACCAGTGCCATTCAAGATTTTTTTACGTCATTGAAGATCAAAAACATGAAGCAATCTGATTGGTGCTTGACTGGCATCAATCAAACAGTTAGGATGGTAAACAGCCCAATCAGGTTAAAAGGCAGAGACCCGAAGCGTATAATCCAGAGCAGAAGACAGCTTCCCACATTCAAGAGACGGCTGCAGACCCACTCATCGGCCCTCCTCTGACAGACTCTTTGGGACTTTGCGATCTCCTGAGACTTCATAGACTTGAGACTGCGCAGACTTTAAGACTCCATAGAATACTGCAGAGCCCTGGTCACCGCACCTCCCTCTGCCCTGCCTCTGACTTCACCCAGAGAGCACCAGGGCCTGGGCCTCTTGCCTCTAGAGGAGCTGTTTGCTGCTGGGGTGCAGCAGCTCTCTGCTGTTATGCCGGTGTCTCCGCCACCACCTCTGGGTGACCGATGCCGGCCAGAACTGCTGACTACTGGCCAGCACCGTGACAAGGCATCTTCGACAGCTGCCCGCCTATTCTGATCTTCCAGCACCACCTCTTGGTGTCGCTGCCTCCCACGCAGTCTGGCCTGGTGTCCACTGTTGTCCGCCAATACTCGAGAATGTGGCTGTGGCCGCTGTGGTGTCCCCTCAGCAGCCCCACCTGTGACCACCTCCAGCTGCTCGAGTTGGAGGCTGGCCCACTGCTCACTGGTGTGCCACCGCCTCTGGGCGCTCCGCAGGACGGGACACTTGCATGGACAGCCTTTGTTCGGCCGCTGTGGGCTCTATCTGGGGTGAGGCCGCCAGCCACTGACGGCCGAGAAACACTTTCCTGTTTCCCAGCCGCCCCTCGTTGATAAATCTGGTTGCACCCTGAGCCTCAGCGGTGTCGCGATTGTGACGCACGCTTGAGAGCCCACAGTGGCCGGGCCCCTCCTTGGCACTGTTTATAACTGTCCTGGGTCAGGGCCGGACAAGAAACCTTTGCTCACATGTTCCATTTTGTTCCATGTGAATGCACCGATTGCCCAAGCAAACTTATTGTTAAATTCCCCTTAAAAAGGAAGGTCAGGACGACATCAAACTTCCCCCTAAAACACAGCTTCAAACCACAGAGCAGCAGCGACAGGACAACCCCCGGGAGAAACCATCTCAGAGAGCAGAGCCCTGAAATGGAAGCGTCCCCAGCATGAAACTGCAGAACGACGATGCACTAGAGAAGCCGCGCCCGAGAACACGCGTCCCCCGAGTCAGCACCGAGACCGCAGCGCTGGCAAAGTGGCTGGAGCCGGACAGCCAAGAAGCAGCCCGACGGCACCCGCCACAGCCCGAGGGGGTGGGCGGCACCGGCCTAAGCCCTAGACACCGGCCTGGCGCCCACAAGGACACGCGGGCACACGCGGGGCCACCTGGTGGCACGTGGGGCAGCGGGTTCCTCGCTCACATCTTGGCCATGTGTGAGGCAGGCTGAAGCTGTGGCCGGAGCAGGGCCGGGCGGCGTGAAGCAGAGGCCTGGCCCAAGTTGGTCGTTCTGCGCCAGCGACGCTCCCAGAGCCTGCTCTCGCCCGCACCCAGACGCCTCCAGCTCTCGCTCCCCACATCCGCTGCTGTCCACCAGCCGCGTGCCCGCTTCTGGGGCCACCCACTGATCGCTGGCCTGTGGCTGAGCCAGACCCCACAGAGGCCCCGGTGCAGTGAGAGGCAGATGGGGCAGGTCTGGGGTATGCTGGCGCGTGGGGCTCCCAGAGGCCACCGCGGAGCGAGGACCTGGCCGCAGTCACAGCGCAGCCCTGTCCCTGGGCTCTCCTCTCCGCCCCCACCACCTCGTCTGGAGGGCGGGACACCAGAGTGCGACTGGGACCCCGGCGGCAGGGGCAGGCCAGCCACTGCCCAGTCTCCCGCGCGCCACCCAGCTCCTGTGCCTGCTCCAGGGGCCTGGGAAGCTGGAGACCCCCACGGGGGCTGGGACACTGCGTCGGGGTCGGGCTGGCAGAGCCAGCCCTGAACGAGCGGCAGACGGCCCATCCTCCAGAGGGCCTCGGAGGACACCCAGATGCACCAGAGATGCAGCCGCGGCCCCGGGCCAGTGGCCGGAGGAGCAGGGCCGCAGGGCCACAGGCTGGGAGCGGCCGACCCGCAGACCAGGGACGCTGTGGGCAAGAGGGTCGGGCACAGGGTCGGGCGCTGAGGGGAGAGGGGAGGCACCCTTCCAGGGGCAGCCTCGTTCTCGGAGACTCGGTTAGCGCGATGTCATGTCTTTAACGTAAATAAAGGGACGAAGAGCTGCACTTGCTGAAGGGACAACAGGAGGACACAGGATGGAGGCCGAACGCACGAGGCCCAGGGGACGGCCACCTGCTGCCCGGCGCCTGTGCCTGACGCCGTGGAGACAGCTGCCTGTGCCTGCGCCACCTCTACCCGGCGCAGGCGGGACCAGCCCTTCACAGGGGCGGGCAGACAGCACGGCTTCAGAGCCAGCACCCAGCAGGGAGGGTCCAGGTCTGAATTGGTCAGTCGCACTGAGGGTGATTGTGGGCACTGCACTCGGACTGCGGAACTGGACACAGAGGCCATCCCAGCCAAGTCGCCTGGGCCATCTCAGCACCCCGTCCCCAGCCAGCTCCACTGCCCTGTCCCTAGGGGCTCGGCGCTGCCAGGAGGGTCCCAGGCCCGCAGCAGTCACAGGACCCCGCTGCTCCCCGCTGCTCCTGCCTGGGCTCAGCACAGGGTCCTGCAGAACCCCCCGGGGAGGCTGCTGCGCAGGGGCGCGGGTGGAGGCAGAGCCATGCACGGCAGGGAGGAGGGTGGAGAGCTTGGATTTGGAGGCCCTGGACTTGCCGTAAGTGTGGGTTCCCCCTAAGACCCGAGAGCAAGCCCGTGGCCCCCAGAGCCGTGGAGGAGGTGGGTGGGACGCCGGTCGCCCTGCACCAGGTGACGCAGGAGGAGCGCTGGCCTCGGGCCGCCGGACACGCCAGTGGGGGTCTGCCCACTCTGCCTCAGGGGCCGTTCAAGGGAGGGGTCCTGGAGGGCTGAAGGAGGGAGCTGGAGCAAGGGCGGGGTGGGGAGGGAATGCAGGGCAGGGGAGGAGGAGAGGGGAGTGAGAAGCCATGGAGGGGACAAGGTAGGCCGGGGGGAGGGGGCTTCTCGACCCCTCTGTGCGGCGCTAGTCACGGGAAGTGGCCAAGAATCTCTGTTGCCAGCACCAAACAGAGTCCTCCCGGCTGGAATTAGGGGGCCCCCGTCAGGTCGTGGGGAGCAGGCTCAGCTGAGGGCCCGTGGCAGCAGGAAGCGCCACGGCCTGGTGTGCAGGCTGAGGGCCCGTGACCGCCGCCCCGACAGCAGGTGTGTGCGGTGGGGGCCCTGCCGAGGGCTCGGGGCCCGGGCTCTGGCCTCTGGGTGCGGTGGACGCAGCGGGAGCACAGCCGCTGCAGGCCCAGCTGGGCACAGCCAGGCCTGGCTCAGGAGTCAGGGACGGCCCGGCCCAGGACCACAGAGTGCTGTCTGTGGGGTGTAAGGCCCTTTGGGGGCCCAGCTCCCACTTTCAGGAAAGTGCTGGTCCCTCTGGCCTGTCCAGGTGGGGCAGTGAGGGCTGGGATGGGAGGAGAGGGGCGGCGGGGGACTGAGCAGGGTGCAGGCAGCTTCTCCTCGTGGTTGGGGTCCCCTCTGCTGTGAGCCCTTGCACCCCATCCCTGCAGAGACAGGTGAGGTGCTCTGCGGTATCCCCATCCACACAGCCCACCAGCTTTCCAGCCGTGGGTGCTAGCCTTGAGGGCATCAGACGCTGTCGCTTCCTGGTGTCCACGTAAGGGCCAGGGGCTCCCCATGAGGACGGCCTTGCAGCTCGGGTGCTGGATGGCGGGGCGGCCAAGCCTGGACAGGCAGGAGGGGGGCCTGGGCTCGGAACGGCAGGGGACGCGCCAGGGAGAGCAGAGAGGGCCGCTGGGAGGACTCCCACCTTGTGCCCCCAGACGGGGCGGCTGTGCCAGGAGCCTCAAGCCTGGGGGACCGCCTGGGCCCGCCTGCAGGGCCGACGATGGAGGCGCCGGGTCCCTCCGCTCCGCCCCGCACAGCTCCTCCCGCCCAGCCCCCCTGGCCAGTGGGCTCGAGGCGGATGGTCACGAGGCAGGGAGCCCTGGCCTGCTGAGCAGCGAGGTTTAAAGGGAGGCAGGGCTGCGGGCTCCCCCCTCCGCGAACACACTTGGGCTCCAGGGCCCAATTACCCCGCCCAGAGGTGCCGCTGCCCCGCGCCGCCAATTAACGCGCGGCCGCTGGTGAGCTGGACCGTGGGGCCCGCTGGACTCGCCCGCCCTGCGCCCGCTCGCCTGCACTCAGCTTGTGCCCACCCACCGCTGCCCTTCCCTGAGGCCAGCGTGACCCCGCAGGGCGGCTGCTGGGGTGGGGGGGTGTGGCCGGGGCCCAGTCCGGGCCGCGGGGTCCCGCTGTTCTCAGGGTTCCTGCGGAGTCGCCCCTCCCCCCCTGCGCGGCCCGGGCTTGGCGGCCGCGGCCCTGCTTCGGGGTCTCGGGGTCTCCAGTTCCGCCCCGCTGTACCCACAGCGCCGCTTCCAGTCAGGCCGGGCCGGGCCGGGCCGAGCGGAGCCGTCCTGCGCGCAGCCCCCGGCCCCTCCAGACCTCCTGCCTCTGGGGACGACCGATCCCGGCGGCCGCCCCTGGGCGGCGCTCGCGGGCCCCAGGTGGCCCAGAACCGCGGTGTCCACGCTGGGGCTCCGCCGCCCGCCACCGCGGGGTGCCCTCGGCCCCCAGAGGCCAGTAGCCAGGCCGGCTGTGCGGCCTCTGCGCCGGTCCAGGGCAGGCCGCGGGGCTTCCGCTGTCCTCTGGCGCTCGCGCTGCCCCGTGGGCTGGGCTGGGGGCGATGGCCTTCCCTGCGCTTCGGCGCCTCCTGCCCTGCCCGGCCCTGGCCCGGGCCAGACCCTCGGCTCCCGGCCTCCCCGTCGCGCGCGGGTCCTGCGGCCGGCGGCTCAAGGCCCGCCTGTCCGGTGCAGGCGCCAGCGCTCTGGCCGGCCCTGGCCCTCTAGTGGGGCCCGGGGCCGCCTCCTGTCATGCGGAAGGCGCCTCCGGCTGTGGGGCCACCGACGCCGCTGGTCCCGCTGCCCAGGTGCCCTGGCCGGCTCCGGAGCGCAGAGGCCCGTCCGCAGCTGCTGCTCCTTGAGCTCTGGCCGAGCTGGGCAGGCGGGCCCGAGGCCCACGGGGGCGAGGCCAGCGCCCCCCGACCGAGGTGGACTCGGGCGCTTGCTGCCCCGTGACACGGGCCGCACCCGCCGGCCACCGCGGGAGCAGCTGCGGGCGGAGGGTCCGCCCCTCGCGAGGCCACGCAGACACCGCGCCTCCCGCACAGCCGCTGCAGGCCAGGCGGGGCGCCCGCGGGCCGCAGGGACCAGGACCACGCCGCAGCCGGCTCCGCCCCAGCGCTGCCGACCAAGACCGCCCTTGGGTCCGCGCTGGAGACCTGGCACCTGGGGGGAGCAGCGGAGACCCGGGGAGCAGCCGTGGAGACTGGGGGAGCAGCGGGGACGGGGGGGAGGGGATGGTGAGGGAGCAGCGGAGACTGGGGGGGGGGGGCAGCGGAGACGGTGCAGTGGGCCTGCGTCCGCCTAGGACCAGGCGCTCGCTCGCTGCTCCTCTCCCGCGTCGGCTTAGACGCTCGCACACCCACGTTCAAAATCTGAGCAGGCGCTAGAACGTGAAACACCGACTCTAACATTTTTATAAGAAAGAAAGTTTCTAGAAATTGAAAAAAAATTTTAAGGATTCGTTTATTTGCACACACGAGAGCTGGGGCGCAGGCCAGAGGTGAGGGGTGAGGACTCCCCGGAGACAGCGGGGAGCAGACAGGCGGATGGCCCGACGCACTCGGCGGGGATAGCGGGAGGCCGGAGAGTCCCGGCAAACGCCAAGCGGACCAGCTGCGCGAGCTCGGTGGCCCGTCGTCCGCGCTGTCCCCTGGCGCTGCGTGTCCCAGCCGCCGCCCCCAAGCTGCGCGCGCCGAGCTGCCTTCTGCACGAGGAGACGGCGGCGGGCAGAGCAGGCGCGCTTGCACCTGCGCCCGGCGGCCTCCGCGTGCACCCCGGCTGCGTGAGGGGCCTTCCGGGCCGGAAGACGCTTCAGTCTGCCTGCCTGGGCTGGGCCGGAGCCCTCCGCTCGGAAAGCCGGGAGCGCGCCACTCTGCCCCTTCCAAGGCTGTTCCGATGTCCCCGCCGGCGGTGGGCGTCTCTCCTCATCGCTGACCTGGGGCCAGCAGTGCGTGGACCAGCGGGCGTCCGCCGCCCGGGCAGCCTGTCCAGCGGCCGGGTCCGGAGCGGGCGCTCCAGGCCGTTGCACCAGAAGCCGCCAAGCTCCCAGGATGAGCACACGCGTCTTTCTTGAACTTCGACACTTTTTCACCATTTCCTCAAATCTTTTCCTCATCTCTTCGGGGTCCCTGTCACATGCTCAGCGGCGCCCCGCAGATCCCCGAAGCTCTCTTTGTTCCCGAGCCCTCGCTTACCTTTCAGTTCCTCAGGCCGGATGGGCTCCGAGGGCCCCCCAGTCCGCTGTTTCTTCTCCCAGAGAACCCCTCGGGGGCTTGCGCGCTACACTCCCGTGCCTGTGGCGCCCCTTGGCAGTTCCTGTCTGACCACCGGCTGGTTCCGTCCCTGAATCCCGACCTGAGCCCTGGAGGCGCTGCTCACTCCCTGAAGAGGCTCTCAGTCAGCGAGGTGGCGCCGGCCTCTGAGCCACCCCTCTCGCGGCCGTTGCGCGCCGGCGACGCGGCATTAGGACGGACCCGCGCTCAGGACGCTGCGATCTGACCGCCCGGCAGCCCGGGGACCGCTGTGCTCAGTTTGCGGGTGCTTCTTTGTCAAGTGACGTTCCTGGGGCCTCTGCGTAGCTTACATTCCTTATGGCGTGCAGACCCGAAATCTTTGGGAAGTCTTTAAATTCAGGTTTTTGTTTTTAAGGCGGTCTCTCCATCACCCTGGGGTCCAAAGCCGCCGGCCCAGGCAGCTGCAGCCTCCAGTGGCGAGGGGGCAGCAGGGGCTGCGGAGGGCAGAGGCGCGGGTCTGAGAGTGCAGGGCCAGACACACAGCAGGGTTCCAGGCCCTGCAGTTGCCAGGGGTCCCAGGCTCCCTGCCCTAAAGGTGGAGCTGAGCGGGGAGAAGCAAGAGGAGACCTGGAGGAGGAGGGAAGGTAAAGAAGGGGACGTGTGAGGAAGCCCCAGCTTCTCGGCCTCGGGCTTGCCCGGGCACGGCGGAGGACACGGAAGGAGACGTGATAGAGACGCGGTGTGAGACCGTGGGGAGGTGACTGGGCAGCTTATCTGGACTTGGGCTTTGAGTTTGCGCTTTCCTTCCCAGACCCGCCGGCCCACAGCCCCGCCCTGTGGTCTGCACCAGGAGGCGCCCTAGACTGGGGCAGCTCTCGGAACTCTGTGCCCCGCTTCCGGCCAGCCCTGCCCAGCTGGACATTGCCCACGAGGGTGGGCGACTTTGGGCGCTAGACTTGCAGACTCCCCTTTCTCCTCTGTCCATCACCAGCGACGTGAACGAGGCTTCCCCTGGCAGCTGCCGCACCAGAGTGTCCGGATGATACGGTGGTGGCAGAACCTACTTAGAGTGGGCAGTTTGGGGGGCCCCAGGCACCCCTCCCTCCCCAGCACATAACCACACCCTTTTCCTTCACCGTGCTCTTAGCAGACCTGCCAGCGGGCCCGGTCCCCATGGCTGTCACCTTGGCCACGAGCTGAGGCCCCGCCCGCTCCTTCCTCGCCTCCAGAGTGGCTTCACCAGTTTTGTCCGTTGTTTCTGCCTTTTTTTAAATAAAATATTTATTTATTCATGCACACAGGAGCTGGGGCACAGGCCAGAGTCGCAGGAGGTGAGAGGAGTCACCAGAGACAGAGCGGGGAGCAGAACAGGTGGATCCACTGAAGCACACGGCCGAGGGAGCAGCGGGAGGCAGGAGAGCCTCCCAGGGATCGAACTCACTCTGCAGTGCGGTGGACGCTTTGCAGTGTGGCGCCCAACCTGCTGCACCACCAGGGAGGCCCCATTTTTCTGCTTTGTCTGTGAGACAGGCAGGAGCAGAGCAGGTGCTAGAACGGCAAGGGCGAGGGCCGTGGCCAATGGCTGGCCACGGTACTTCTATTCTTCAGCTTTAGAGCCCCACCCGTGTTTCCCCTGGGCTGTCCTGTGTCCATCCTGGGCATATGGGCTTGAGCTCTCCACATGGCCGATGCTGGTTTCGCCTTCCTGATAACACCTTTGCACAGGGCTGCGGTGCTGCCTGGGGTTGCCACGCCTCGCCCTGGAGCTGGGTGCCAACAGCCTCCTGTGCCCTCTGGTGTCTGTTCAGACCCCCTGCTGCTCTCCTAAGCGGGTGCTTTTGTTGTGCACGTCTAGGAATTCGTGACAACTAAGCCTTCGTCAGACACGTGGTTTGTGGCTCTCTCCCTTCCATTTTGCTGCTGGTCTTTCACTTTGCAGAACCGTGTTCATCTGATGTAGTCCCACTGCTTGTTTTCCTTTTATTTCCCTTGCTGTTGGAGACGATTCCACAAAGATGTTCTCAAGGCTGATGCTGAAGAGCTGAGTGTTGGCTTCCCTCTCTGGGCTTCACGACTCCCAGGCTCGCACTCAAGTCTTTGGTTCATTTAAACTATTTCTGCATGGGGAACAGCAGTGTTTCACGGTCTCTCTTCTGTGTGTGGTTTTCTCAACATCACCTATCCCATCGTGCAGTCTTGCCTCCTTTGTTGTAAGTCACTTGTCCTACTCTCAATTCTGTTCCATTGTGCTCTGTGTTTTGTCTCTGATACCATGCTGTTTTGATCACCATAAATTTACAGTATACTTTGAAGTCAGAGAATCAAGCCTCCATTTTTGTCCTTTTTCCTCAGGATCGCTTTGGCTACCGATGGCCTTTTATGACTCTGACTAAACTTTAGGATTTTGTAATATTTTCTGCTAAAAGTCATTAGAAATATAAATGAGTTCAGTAAAACAACAGGTTAAGTAATCAACATAAAAAAGACTGGCACTCCTATACGCAAACAATAAACCAGCAGAAAGACATGCCAAGAAAATATCCCATTTACAATCGCATAAAGAAGTATAAACCATCTAAGAATAAATTTAACCAAGGAGGTAAAAGACCCGTGCACTGTGCACTGAAAACTATAGGACATTGCAGAAAAATTAGAAGACACAAAGAAATGGGATTGGCAGACTTCCAGGAAAGGGTGCCCTTGGGCCACAGACTCAACGTTGTTAAATGACTCAATTACCTAAAACAAAGCACAGACACTCAGTGCAATCCCTATAGAAATCCTGACAGTATTCTGTAAAGAAATAGAACAAAAGGTCCTAAAATGTATTTGAAGTTCACTTACTCCTTTGTTTAAAGATTTATTTCTATTTATTTATGCACGCAAGAACTGTGGTACAGGTCAGAGTGTGGGGGTGAGAGGATTCAGCTGAGCCAGAGCGGGGAACAGAACAGGCGGATCTACCGAAACACACTGCTGAGGGGCAGCGGGAGGCAGGAGCGGGCTGCCGTGCCCTGTGGGTCCCTCCTCGGCTGGGGACAGGAGGCACCTAGGCTGCAGGGGCTGCCCCAGCGTGATGGCGCTGAGAGCAGCACTTGTGCCACCAGGGGCCCACGCTGACATTTCTTTGTGTGATAGTCCATGTAGGTGGGGGAGGGCTGGCTTGTGGCAGTGATTCATGTTCCTTTCCCCTTTTCTCTACCATCCTTGAACATCAAATCACGACCCAAGGTGGGAGCCCCTGCGCCCTGAGAAGCAGGCTGGTGGCCGGGGCAGGGCCCAGAGGGTGGTGGGCAGAGGGCATAGGGCAGAGGGGCATGTGCTACCTCTTGGGGAGGGCTCTGGAGCTGCTGGGGCATTCACGTCCGCACTACTCCTCTCAGAGCTGAGCCACAGGCCGTGGCCGCTGCGTGGGCAGTGGACGCACGTCTTGGCCCTGGGTGGTCGTGGGAACCACTGACACGGGGTCCCGCCCCAACACAGAGTCCAGGGCCGGGGAGGGCTCCAGCGGCCTCCCTCAGGGTGGGCAAGGCCCCGACGTTTTGGCCTGAGCACAGACTTTTCCAGGTGATTCATCCTCGAGTCCCACTGGTCACAAATGCGCGGTCAGTGCCTGGCTGCCGGCAGCCCACAGGCCACCAGCCGTTGTCTCTGGCCCTACCAGTGTCAGCCGTGCGTGGTCACAGAGCCAGAGCGCCATCTGCTTGGGCGGTGCTGGCGCCATCTGCTGGGCGGTGCTGGCGCCATCTGCTGGGCGGTGCTGGCGCCATCTGCTGGGCGGTGCTGGCGCCATCTGCTGGACGGTGCTGGCGCCATCTGCTGGGCGGCGCTGGCGCCATCTGCTGGGGCGGCGCTGGCGCCATCTGCTGGGGCGGCGCTGGCGCCATCTGCTGGGGCGGCGCTGGCGCCATCTGCTGGGCGG
>JAGFMF010012051.1:801860-905531 GCA_019455555.1 Galemys pyrenaicus
GGGCGGCGCTGGCGCCATCTGCTGGGGCGGCGCTGGCGCCATCTGCTGGGGCGGCGCTGGCGCCATCTGCTGGGGCGGCGCTGGCGCCATCTGCTGGGCGGTGCTGGCGCCATCTGCTGGGGCGGCGCTGGCGCCATCTGCTGGGGCGGTGCTGGCGCCATCTGCTGGGGCGGCGCTGGCGCCATCTGCTGGGGCGGTGCTGGCGCCATCTGCTGGGGCGGTGCTGGCGCCATCTGCTGGGCGGTGCTGGCGCCATCTGCTGGGGCGGCGCTGGCGCCATCTGCTGGGGCGGTGCTGGCGCCATCTGCTGGGGCGGTGCTGGCGCCATCTGCTGGGGCGGTGCTGGCGCCATCTGCTGGGCGGTGCTGGGTGCCACTATTTCTAGAATAAATGGTATCTCTGGCTGGAAACATCTCCCCCATTGTTGGTTTGTTTTTGGTTTTTTTTAAGGTTTATTTATTTATGCCCACAAGAGGTGGGGTACAGGCCAGAGGTAGGGGGGATGGTGAGAGGATTCAGCAGAGACAGAGCAGGGGGCAGAACACGCAGATCCACCGAGCTGAGGGGGGCAGCAGGAGGCAGGAGAGTCTGCTGCGCCACATGGGTCCCTCCCTGGCTGGAGATCCACCTCGCGCTGCTGTGCTGCGGAGGTTTCACAGTGCAGCGCTCAGCCTGCTGCGCCCCCAGGGAGGCCCCACCCCATTGTTAATTCTGAGGTTCCCTTTACTTTTGCTCCTCAATTTTTATTGGCACTTGAAATGATACAGCACGTTAAAGCCTGTGAGTTCTGCTCCGTTTTCCTCCTACAGGAAATGGCGAGAGCTGACTGGGTGGCCTCGAGGGCATTTATCTACAGGTCCCCAGCTCTGGTCCCACAAGAACTGAGCTGTGGGAAGCCGGGTTCCCGGCCGAGACGGGTGGGGTGCGGTCGGAGCACTCAGGTGCAGGTGCTAGGCCCTGGCGTTGTCTGGCTGGGGCGCGGGCACCTGACTGGCGGACGTGGTCCCTGCTGGCTGGTAGCCAGCTCATTACTCTCTGCTCTTGGGGAGCAGCGCCCTGAGGGCGTCTGGCCAGGCCAGACTCGTTAGCTTCCCAGGTCTCTGGCTGAGTCCCCGGGGTGTCCCTGTGCACCCTGCCTCTTGTCAGGCCCCAGAGAACCTGTCCTGGCCCAGCGCCAGCCTTGTCTGGTGGCTCATTAGGAGCTTTAACGAGACCAGGGCTGGGGACGACCAGGAGCGGGCGGCCCGGGCAGAGCCCTGGGGGGCGGGTTACTGCAGGGGCAGGAGAAAATAGGCTCAGTAATTATTACTATTATCCAGCAGTCCGAGGTGACGGCTGACTACTTTTAATAGGGCTGGGACAAGGGCAAACAGGAAAACACAGCTTTTGTGTTGAGTGCCGCTGGACTTCTACTCAGAAAAACTGGGCTGCAGTCCCAGTTTCATCATCTACACTGAAATCTCTAGGAAGACACAACACTTTTCTCAGGACTCTTTGTATTTGATATATAATGTTTTTAGAATGTATTTAATTGTACTTTTTAGGACACATTTAGTTGCATATTGTAGTCTAAAACTAAGTTGACTAACATTCATTTGAAGCGTGTATCTGGCTATGATATCAAAGTACAGGAATCTTTTGAGCCCATTTAAATGTGTCAAATATATTCAAATGATGCACCAAGACTGATGTGTCCAGAAATGTTAAAGTCCATTCTTTGTACTTTGAATCTTTTGAAACCCTCTTTTAGTGAAGAGAAATTAATTCAAAAGTTAATGAAAATTCGTAATAAAAACCCAAATTCTTGGCTGACACAGGTGTCACCTGTCACATCTTACACAAACCAAAGCTGTGGCACACCAGAGGCTGAGTGAGAACACCCATCTTTTCTCTTGCCCATGCCAGGAGAAGACAGAAAAGTCAGCTTCTGAAAATGCCTGCATTTAGAAATAGGCATTATTTGGCAAGTGATCCAAAGCAGCCAGACTGTCAGGAAAACAGTGTAGAAACAAGTCCACACAAGATGTCAAAACATGGACCTTTAAAAGTGTATAATTAGTATTGTCCAAGTAATTAAAATGTATGCAAGAGCAATTAAAGTCATGAATTTAAAAGTAACCACAGCTGAGACCTCAGCAGTAGCCTAGCAGCAGCCAGATGCAGCTGGAGAGAGAATCAGCAGACAGGAGCCAGGCGCACCGAAGAGCTTCCAAGACGCCAAAAAGCAGCGAGACACAGAGGGCGTGAGGACAGCCGTAATGCATTTGTAAGGTTGGATTCCTTGGATAAAGAACTAGGGAATAAAGTGAATGAACAAATAAGACATGAATAACTTCAAGGAGGATAATTTTTTAACAGGTTTTTTTTTTATTAAACTTTTTTTAAATTTACACACACAAGAGCTGGGGTACAGGCCGGAGTCGCGGGAGGTGAGTGGAGTCACCAGAGACAGAGTGGGAAGCAGAACAGGCAGATCGACTGAAATATACTGCTGAGGGGAGCAGTGGGCAAGGCAGGAGAGTTCTGCCTCACCATGTGGGTCCCTTCCTGGCCAGGGATCGAACACGCACTGCTGTGCTGTGGATGCTTCACAGTGTGGCGCTCAACCCACTGCGCGACCAGGGAAGCCCGGATCATTATTTTTTAAAAAGAAAACCAAAGCAATTAAGACCATGAAAAACAGATTCAAATGGAAAATCTAAAGACAGACACAGAAAAAGTCCCGCCTTCCAAACAGATGACTGTATTTTCAATGGGGAGAATGGAAGTCATTTCAAGAAATGGGTGGATGGAATTTAACCCAGAGAAAGTACAAAGAAGAAATAAAGATCAGAGCAAACCTTGAGGAGCAAGTAAATACACAGTGTAGAGGTCAACCACAATAAAAGTCTGTACTTTAAGCAGGTTCGTGAAGATGGGAAACATGTAACTCGGGCCCGGAGAAGGGAGATGGGTGTCAGCAGCCACTTCGAGCAACGTCCCTCCTGGGGAGAACGTGGCGGGAGCCCAGACACCAATGGGAGCGCTTGGGATTTCATCAGTATCCAGCCGCCAAAAATTCCAGTTCAGAGGACAACGCCCCTGTAACGACGCACCCTATCAGAGGATGCATGCCAAAAGCTGGTGGCTGGCTGTAGATGAAAGACACCGACTTTAAAGTCACAAGATTTCTGTGTGGAAAAGTCCTACACAAGGAACATGCTGCCAGTGGTTTCTCCAAACGTGCAGAGGGATGAATGTACCCTGAACACAGAAGAGCAGCTCGTGCCTCACGCGGGAGGCCGGCGGCTGGCTCCTGAAGAGAGGACTCGCCACGAGCAGACGATGCTCTCCGAGCCAACGGCCTCTTGACACAGAAGGTCAAGTCCAGGTGGGGGATGGCAGTGTGGCAGACGGACAGCAGCTGTGTCCACTGCCCACGTGCAAGGTGTTAAACATCACTTGATGTGACTTAACTTGTTGACAGGAGGAAGAAGGAAGCACAAGCATTTGAGGAAACTCAGCGTCCGCTCCATGCAGCAGCTCTGGGTGAACTGTCAGTAGGGTAACCGCCTAGCTTACCCCGGACAGCACACACAACACCTAACGGATGAACGTGTGTCTCCTCTATGCTTCAGAGAAGCTGAGGGTAAACTGCCCCGACACTGGCACCGTCTGGGGCTCCATGAGCATCATCCCTTCCAGCTCCATCCACATTGCTGTGAATGGCATGACTTTATCATTTTTGATTGCTGAGTAGTATTCCACTGTGTTTATAGACCACATCTTCTTGATCCAGTTGTCTGTTTTGGGGCATTTGGGTTGTTTTGAAGTTTTACCTGTTGTAAACCATGCTGCGATAAACATAGGGGTGCAGGTGTTCTTTTGAACTAATGTGCTTGTGTCCTTTGGGTAGATCCCTCGGCGTGGGATTGCTGGGTCATATGGAAGCTCCATTTTCAGCAGTCTGAGGGGCCTCCACACGGCCTTCCACAGTGGCAGTCAGTCTGCTCCCACCAGCAGTGAGGACAGCTCCTTTTTTGTCACAACTTAGCCAACACTTGTTTCCTGTTTTGTTTTGTTTTTCAATATGCGCCATTCTTACTGGTGTAAGGTGGTATCTTGCTGTTGTTTTAATTTGCATTTCCCTGATTATGAGGGATATTGAGCATTTTTTCATATACCTTTGGCCATTTGCATTTCCTCTTTGGAGAAGTGTCTTTTAAGTTCTTTTGCCCATTTTTTGACTGGTCGTTTACTTTGTTTTTCTTGGGTCTTGTGAGCTCTTTGTAGATCTTTGCAATCAGTCCCTTATCAGTACCATTATGTGCAAAATTTTTTTCCCAATCAGTAGGGTGTCTCTCTGTTTTGGGTAATGTCTCTTGCTGTACAGAAGGTTCTTAATTTGATGTGGACCCAGCTGTTCATCTGTTTCTTTACTTTCTTTGCTTTGAGGGATGTCTTTGAAGATGTTACTGAGGTATATTCCGTGTAGTGTTTTGCCTATACTTTCTTCTATATATTTTACAATTTCAGGTCTTATGTCCAAGTCTTTTATCCATTTTGAGTTGGTTTTTGTGCATGGTGAGAGGTGATAGTCTAGTTTCATTTTTTGGCATGTAGCAGTCCAGTTTTCCCAGCACCATTTATTGAATGAACTGTCTTTGTTCCATTGCATATTATTTGCACCCTTGTCAAAGATTATTTGTTCATAAATATGTGGGTTTATTTCTGGGGTTTCTATTCAATTGCGTTGGTCTGTCTGTTTTTGTTCCAGTGCCATACAGTTTTAATTATTATGGCTTTGTAGTATAGCTTGAAGTCCAGGAGTGTGATACCTCCATTCTCCTTCTCTTTGGTCAGAAGAGCTTTGTCTATCCGAGTTATTGTTTGTAGTACCATATGAATTTCATCAATATTTGTTCTATCTCTTTGAAGGATGTTATTGAAAGTTTTATTGGAATCAGTTGACTCTGTAAATTGCTTTTGGTAGGATGGTCATTTTGATAATGTTAATTCTTCCAATCCATGAGCAGGAGATGTCTTTCCATTTCTTTGTGTCTTTTATTATTTCTTTTAACAAAGTTTTATAATTTTCTTTGCTTAGGTCCTGCACTTCTTTTGTTAGGTTTATTCTCAGGTATTTGTTTTTTGGGTTTTTTTCTTTGTTTCAGTGATAAAAGGGATGGTTATCTTCATTTATTTTTCTTCATATTGATCATTTGCATATAGGAAAGCTACTGATTTTTGTGTGCTGATTTTGTATCCTGCTACTTTACTAAACTGGTTGATTATTTTGATTAGCTTTTCTGTGGTGTTTTAAGGGTTCTGTATGTATATTATCATGTCTTCTGAAAATAGTGATAGTTTTACTTCTTCTTTCTCTATGTGCATTCCTTGTATGATTTTCCCTTGTCTTATTGCTCTGGCTAGGACTTCCAGTGTTATATTAAAAAGCAGTGGAGAGAGTGGACATCCCTGTCTTGTTCCAGATCTTAAGGGAAAGGCTTTCAGCTTTTCATCATTGAGAATGACTATGGGCTTGTCGTATATGACCTTTACTATGTTAAGGCGTGTTCCTTCTATTCCGAGAATTTCGAGGGCCTTCATCGTAAAAAGATGTTGAACTTTGTCAAATGCTTTCTTAGCATCTATTGATATGATCACGATTTTTATTTTCGTTGATGTATTGGATTACATTAATTGATTTTCAGATGTTGAAACATCCTTGTGCCCTTGGAATAAATCCCACTTCATCACGGTGAATTACCTTTTTGATGCATTGTTGGATTCTTTTGACTAAGATTTTATTGAGGATTTTTCTGTCAGCATTCATTAGAGAGATTGGCCTGTGGTTTTCCTTTTTTGTGTTGTCCATATTCAGTTTTGGCATTAGTGTAATGTTGGCTTCATAAAACGTGTTTTGTAGTATTCCTTCCTTCTCAACTTTTTGAAAAAGTTTGTGTAGGATAGGCACTAGTTCATTTCTGAACATTTGGTATAATTCATTTGTGAAATTGTCTGGTCCTGGGTTTTGTTTTGGGGGGGTTTTCATTGTGCTTCAATTTCACTGCTTATAATTGGTCTGCTTAGGTGTTCTATTTCTTCTTTATCTAGCTTTGGATGACTGAATTATTCTAGGAATTTATCCATCTCTTCTAGATTGTTAAACTTCCTTGCATATAATTTTTGTGGTAATCTCTGATAATTCTTTTAATTTCTGCTGTGTCTGTTATAATTTCTCCCCTCTCATTTATGATGCTATTTATTTGCACTCCCATTTTTCCTTTGTGAGCCTGGCTAGAGGTTTGTCTATTTTGTTTATTTTTTTTAAAGAACCAACTTTTGGTTTCATTTAATCTACTGGCTTTTTTAAAAACTTCTATTTCATTTATTTCTGCCTTGATATTTATTAGTTCTTTTCTTCTACTGGCTTTTGGTTTATTTGTTGATCTTTTTCCAGTTCTTTAAGGTGGGAGATTAGGTTGTTCTTTCTTGTTTTTTGACGTGAGCCCGTATTGCTATGTATTTTTCTCTTATAACTGCTTTGTTGTGTCTCAAAAATTCTGGAGAGTTGTGCCCTCACTGTCATTTTTCTCAAGGTATTCTTTTATTTCTTCTTTGAGCTCCTCATTGATCCAGTGGTCTTCTAGTAGTGTGGGTTTTAATCTCCATGAGGTAGGAGGGTTTCTTGCTTTTCTTTTCATCATTTATTTCTAGTTTGGTGCTTTTATGGCCAGAGAAGATAGCTGGTATGATTTTTATCTTAGTGTATCTGTTGATGTTCATCTTGTGCCCTAGTATGTGATCGATCCTGGAGAATGGTATGTATGCCCTTGAGAAAAATGTGTACTCAGATTTTTTTGGGTGCAGTGTCCTATAGGTGCCTTAAGCTTGGTGTCCTATAGATGTCTTAAGCCCTCTAGGTCCTTATTTAGAGCTTTAGTGCCCTTACTTACTTTTGTCTCATTGATATGTCCATTGGCAAGAGTGGTGTGTTGAAGTCTCCTACTACAGAGGTATTTTCTCTAATGTCTGTTTTCAGAGATGATAATAATTGTCTGACATATTTTGGTGCTCCTTCATTTAGTGAGTATATGTTGATGAGTATCAGGCCTTCCTGACGTATTGTCCCCTTAATCATAAGTTAATGCCATCTGTGTCTCTTTTTAATTTTGAAGTCTATTTCACCTGATATAAGTATAGCTGTTCCCGCCTTCTTTTTTTGGCCCATTTGCTTTTAGGATTGTTTTTCAACCTTTTACTTTCAATCTATATTTTTCGTTTGTAGTTAAATGTGGTTTTTTTGTAGACAGCAAAAGGTTTGGTTCTGTTTTTCAATCCAGCCTGCTACTCTGTGTCTTTTTATTTATGAGTTTAGTCCATTTACATTTAGTTAATATTGATACACTGGCATCCGTGTTAGCCATTTTGTTTGCCTTTTTGTGATTCCATTCCTTGTTCTGTTCTTCTGATTCATTCCTTTGTTGTAACTGATTTCTAGTTTCATATAAGAATAGAGGCTTGTAAGACTTTACTCTTTAACAATTATTAAGACTTCTTTGTCATCTAATGAGACTGAATCATGGAAAAATAGAAAATAAGAACAGACAGAGTACTGCTAAGCAGAGTAAATCAATAACCTCCCAACAGGAAGCTATAGAACAGGTGGCTTCACCAAAATTTTAATAAAGAACTAATACCAAACTTTCTCAAACTCCTCCAAAATATAGATGAGGAAGTAATGTTTCCAAACACAGTTTACAAACTCAGCATTACCTGACACCAAAACTAAATAAGGATACTACAGAGAAGACAATTACAGGACTATACCCCTGATTTGCATAGACACCAAAGTCTTCAGCAGAGTATCAGCAAGCCAAACTTTAAAATACACGAAAAAAATCATGCACCATGACCAAATGGGCTTTGTCCTCGGACGGCCCACACCTCCAAGCCTGTGCCTGTGACGCGCCAGTCACAGAAGGAGGGAAAACACGTGATCACCTCAAATGGCGCATGAAAGGCTTTTGACAAAAACCAATATCCACTCATGATGAAAACTCCCGACAACGAAATGTAGAGAAAATGTGACTCACCAAGGGAAGGCTATGTGTGGAAAGCCCAAGGCTGCCGCGACACCACCATGAGCCTGGGGAGCACTCCCCTGAGAGGCGGCGCGGGGCAGGGTCGCCCCGCGCCGCCGGGACTCAGCAGGCTGAGGAGTCTCAGCCAGAGTGAAAGGGTAAGGAGCAGAAGAAAAGGCATCCAAGTAAAGAAGGAGGTAAAACTGTCTCTTTGTAGATGATATGCTATAAATTCCAGAAAATCCTATGCGTCCTATACGTCAAAAACTGTCAGAACTAATAAATGCACTGAGTAACGTTATAGTATACAAAATCAATATACAAAAAAAAAAAACACCCCAAAATGAACTTCGATACACTTTTAACAAGTATCAGAAAGAGGTTAAGGGAAAAAGTCTCATTTACAAATGCATTAAAAGTATAAAATACTTACAAATAAATTTAAGCAAGGAGGTGATAGATCTGTACAGTGAACACTACAAGATACTGCTGTAAGGGGCTAAGAAGACACAAACAAAAAATCAGTCTATTCTATGGATTGGAAGAATTAATATTGTTAAGACTCACACTATGCAAAGCAGCTCACACTGTTGGTGGAACCACTAATAAATGCCAGGCATAGGAAATACACAGAAATAGCAACACAGTTCTAAGCTCTGAGTTTAGAAAAGACCTCACAGTACAAAAAGACCCCCAAACAGCCAAAGCAAACTTGAGAAAAAAAGAAAGCTATAGGCACCACATTTCCTGATTTCAAGATATACTACCAAGTTATGGTAATCAAAATAGTATGACATATTATTATGGCATAAAAAGAGACACACAGATCAATGGAACAGACTGGAGAGCCCAGAAATAAATTCCTGGTCATATGGTCTGTTCATTCATGACAAAGGAGTCAAGGCTTAAATGCAATGAAATAGATGCTAATAAAAGTGAAGCTGAAAGATTTTAAATCTTTGAATGTTAAATTCAAATCTTTAAATTCAACTATTTAAGCTTAAATCTTTGAAAATTTAAGAACACCCTTGTATCAATGAATAAATAATAATGTACACTTAAAGTACATAAAATTAAGTAATAGCGGAAATTCCACATATTGAAATTAAAGTGACAGTTTTTACATGAAACTTAAAAGCAATCATCTCACTTGATTAAATGCCTCTCCTAGCATCCTACAGCCGACTGAGCAACAGAACACAAACATGGTGCTCACCAAATATCTAACACGGTTAAGGTGTCCGCACTGCCTAGTGCAATCGACAGAGGAGGTGCCACCCCATCAGAATCTCAACAGTGGGCCTCCTTGGTGGCGCAGGAGGGTGAGCACTGCTCTGTGGAGCTTCTGCAGCCACAGCAGCGTGAGTTTGACCCCTGGCTAAGGAGGGGACCCACATGGCTCAGCAGACCTCTCCTGCCTCGCCCACTGCTCCCCTCAGCAGTGTATTTCAGTTGATCTGCCTGTTCTGCTCCCCGCTCTGTCTCTGGTGAATCCTCTCACCCCTCCACCTCTGTACCCCAGCTCTTGTGTGCATAAATAAATCTTAAGAAAAAAATCTCAACAGCACTGTTCACAGAAACAGAAAAAAAAGTTCTAATAGTAGTGTGTAACCACAAAAGAGCGTGAACAGTCAAAACAATCTTCAAGAAGGAACAAAATCGGAATGATCATATTTCTGCTTTCAAAACATATTACAAAATTAGAAGAGTGAACAGTGTGGTGCCAATGTACAGACAAATAGATTTAGGTACCAGAACTGAACTCCCGGAAATACACCCTGGCGGCTAAGGTCAGTCGGTCATCCGCAGGCAGCCGGGACACTCAATGAGGAGGGCAGTCTCCCCCAGGCAGCATGGACCATCGCATGCCACAGGCAGAAGAATGAGATTCGAGCCCTATACACAAAACAATTCAAAATGGGTTAAAGACTTAAATACAGGGTCTCCCTGGTGGTGCAAGGGGCTAAGCTCTTGCGAAGCCCTTGAGAAGAAAGCATGAGGAAAACCTTGACGGTATTATTCTTGGCAATAATTCCATGTGTTTTGCACCAAAAGCACAGGCAACAAATCAAACTCAAACAACTGGAACCACATCAAACCGCAGTCTCTGCAGAGTCAAAGAAACACTCTTGTGGCTGGGCAGGTGCCTTGCCAAACGCGCTGGTCTCGGACAGGCCTGGGGTTTCCTCAATTTGACAGCAAAAAAAAAAAACAAGGAATTTGAAAATGGGCCGGAGGCGCGAGTAAACATTTCTTCAATGAAGACACGGGCAGGGCGCGTGAGTCCGTGCACGTGCCGGCGTCACCCTCCATCTGGACTCACTGCGTGGCGCAGGGGCGCCTGCCCCAGGATGACCGTCACTGGCCACCCGACGACCACGCCGGCCGCGCACCTCAGGGCTGTGGGGGGAGCGAGCAACTGGGCCAGCATGGACAGCCTAGGTGTCGCTTGAAAAATTAGACAGAACCGCCTCGGAATTTGTCCAGGAAAACTGGACTCGGGGCCCTGACCGAGATCGTGCCCACGCTCACCACCCGGATGGCAGGAGACTGAATACCACAGGGAAGGATGCGCCCAGGGCCCCAGCAGCATCTGCTTTCCGGGTCCAGTGTCAGGTCCAGCATCTGGTGGGCCCGTGGTGGCGACGCTGAAGTCCGCGTGAGGGTTCTGGAATGGTTATCGGCCTTTCCAGTCCACTTCTCCGGGGTCAGTTTGGGGAGCTGCATATTTTCGGACACTGTCAGTTCTAGCAAAGTTCACGTTTCTGAAGACAGAGTCCCGCCCGTGCACGGCCACTTCCCGTCCGGGCTCTCAGGCTCCTGCAGCAGGACCTCAGGGCGGCTGGCCCCTTGGCCCACGTGGACCCCGCAGGCCCGGCCGCAGCAGGTGGCTGTCCCGCCCTGCCAGCTGTGCAGGTGTGTCTGCTCCTAACACAGATCGTCTTTGTTCCTGTCCCTGTAGCGTGGGCTTGGATGAGCCTGTGCCGCCCGGAGGATAGCCCGGCCAGGAGGACGGCACCTGGTGGGGTGCCTGGCTGAGGCTCTGTCAGGGGGGCACAGCAGGGGCTGTTACCCGAGAGCAAGACACTGAGGCGTCCCGGATTCCCTTTCAGCTTTTCTTGATCCTAAATGAAACGAGGCTGCTGGGCAGCCTGGGCTCTCCTCGGGGGCTCCTCCTGCGGGGTTCCTCCAGGCCTCTGGTGGCCAAACCCCTGCACTCTGAGCCGTGTTTTTCATCCTGTTGCCACCGTCCTAACGAGATCTCTATTTCCTTGGGACTTTCTTTAGGAATTTTTTTATAGTGTTCTCAGATGCACAGTGAGTTCTTGGTGCCCTGCTTCTCCAAAGCATGGCGCTGAGATGACACAGATCCCCTTAAACACAGCATGTGGGCATCCAGTTTCTGGTTTTGAACTTACACAAATTTTAAATTTCAAAATTATTACTTAGCTCTTTGGTTATTTAGGCCGTGGGGTTTACAAACGGGGGAAACAAGAACGCTTATGTGTCTACAAGAGGCTGGCTGCTTCACCCAGAAGCATCAGTGTTGGCAGTCACCGGTCACCAGTTCTAGGCAGCACTGGCCAGTAGCAATGACCACTACGGGACTGCAGAGACCGTGTTCCAGGTTACAGCTCTTGTGAGTTGTTGGTTTATGCCACCAACAAACAGCTCTTGGAGACCCCAGGCCCAGGGCCTTTGGTGCTCCTTCCAGTCAGTGTCACAGACAGGACCAAGTCCCAGTCCCTACAGAGTCCTTCAGTCTCTCTCCCCTCCTCAGAGAGCGTCTGCTGGAGGCTTCCCTCCTTTCTTCGAAGGCTGGAACTGTCTTCTCTTCTTCCTCTGCAAGAGCTCTTCTTCCTCTGCTGCTTCTTCCTCTGGGCTGCTGCTTCTCTGTTGTCTCCTCTGGGTCACTCTGAATCCCAATCAGCTCTGAATTCCAATTCCAATCCCTTCGACCTGGCTTTATATTCACTTTCAAGGTGCCCCCCACCACAGTCTGATTGGTACATTTTCTAATCCTGCACCTGACTGGTCCATTTTGGCCTGTTCCAGAATTCAGGAAGTGTAATTTACAAGAGGGGCTCTGCTACCACTGACTTGTGCTGAGAGGCGGAGTCCTGGTGTCAATCAACCCAAGGCACACACCCGATTGGTCCATTCCACGATCCAGGCAGCACACTGCTCCATAAAAGGTCTCTGAGGAAGGACTGCCGCACTAACTTGCAGGGAGCCAGAGCCCACTCCTCCTGCTGGCTGCAGCCCGGTAACAGAAATTGCACCACAAAATGCATTCTGCGTCTGTTCCTTCCTTAGACGTTTTTAAAACATCTCTGCAGCGCAGGCTCGGCCCTAGGTCAGCTCGTTGCCTGAGCTCAGGCTGAGTGTTTCCTGCTTTGGGGGCAGGGCCCAGGGGGCAGGTCCCTAATTTCATGCCCAAGTGTCCCATGGCCAGTTTGCAGTTCTATCTGGCTGTCTCCTCCATCTCTGGCAGAGTCACCCCACCAGGCTGGCCTCCTGCAGCGGGGCTAGCTGTTGCGGTCCAGGTCCCTGTGGTCAGTGTTCATCTGGACAACATGTCCTTTCCTTTTGGTAGACATGTCTTTCCAGAATCAGCATTTTCCAGGGTGATGCACAGCCGTGTGCCCCGCAATTTCAGTTGTCCAGGTGCCACAGAGAGAGCTCAGTCCCTGGGAATCCCAAGAGGGGGTTAGGGGGTACCAGGTCGGGGTGCAGGGACAGAGGAAGGCAGGGACACAACTTCCAGAAATCAGAAGGTGGAGTGACCCCCAGAGACCCCCTAAAGGAGGGAACAAAGACTCGCCCCAAACCACCAGAAGAAGGCAGCCTCCGCCCAACTGTCCAGGCTCCCCCTTCTCCTGGCCACGTCCCTCTGCCCGCAGGCGCCTGGGCAGGTCCCTCTGCCCGCAGGTCCCTCCCAGCCGTGGTGCTGGCGCGGACCCGGAACTGGACAGGTCCTGCAGTACCCCGGCGTGAGGCCCTAGCCGGATTATTGCCTTTGCCTGGAAACCCCTGTCGTGCTCCTCTGCTGCGTGTCTGCTGTGAAGCAGCTTGTTTCAGCGTGCTGGTCCATGTTCTCATCCCTGGAACTGGCGCCCCTCAGAGAGCGGCAGGAGCAGTGGTTCTTTCCCTGCTGCTCCACCACAAGTCAGCAGTGGCAGTTGCTCCCCTGAGATCTTTTATGTAACAGTGACTTCCTGGATCATGGAAAGGCCCAATCAAGTGAGAGCTGTGAGCTGATTGGTGCTAAATGGTCCAATCAGACTTTTGTTACCAGGACACAGCCTCTCACCACAAGTCAGCTGTGGCAGCTGCTCCTCAGAGCCCTTTTATGTCACAGCACACTTCCTGGGTCGTGGAATGGACCAGTCGGGCTATGTCCACACAAGAGGGACCTGTGGGCTGTGGTCTACCAAAGAACAGTGCCCAAGAAGAGGACAGGCCACTGTGGTGGGACTCACTCTCACACACAATTGCAAGAGACCTCAGATTCCAGGAGCAACCACCACGGGGTATACTTTCCAAACAGGAGACAGAGCTCACTGTGGCCACATGTGGGGCTGCCTCAACCAGATAGCATCACTGAAGGTCAGCTCCGGTCACCAGGAGTGCTGGCAGCACTGGTCAGTTGTGATGATCACAACTGGTCCCTCAGAGGTGTGCCAGAGACACCAGTGCCCCGGCTCTGTACTGTGGCGGCGCGGCCACGAGCAGCTCTCGGGACGCCGCCCGGGCCTCCGGCTCCCTTCGGCCACGTCAGGGAAAGGACGAGGCCCTGTCCCTGAGCGCCCCTCGGCCTCCGCCTCCTCGGAGAACGGCTGCTGGACGCCGCCTTTCCTCTTTCTTCCTCAGGGCCAGGGACAGAGCCTGCCCCATCCCTCTTCTTCCTCAGAGGCTCGTTTCTTCCTTCATCGCTTCTCCTCAGGCCTCTTCAGGGGTGGCCTCTTGGGCGCCCCTGACCCTCTCTTATAGCCTCTCTCAGGGAGCCCCACCCACGAGTCCGATTGGGCCATTTATCAGCCCTGGGGCTGATTGGACCGTTTAGCACCAATCAGCTCACAGCTCACACCTGATTGGCCCGTGCCACCCCCAGGAAGTGTGCTGTCACTGACATGAAAGGCTCTGAGGAGCAGCTGCCACAGCCCACTTGTGGTGAGAGGCTGTGTCCTGGTAACAAAGTCTGATTGGACCGCTTAGCACCAATCAGCTCTCAGCTCACACCTGACTGGCCCATTCGACAACCCAGGAAGTTCACTACCACAGAAAAGGGCTCTGAGGAGCAGCTGCCCCAACTGACTTGTGTGGAGCCACAGGGAGGAAGACCAGCGCTGCTCCTGCGCTCCCACAGCTGAAGCAGCCGGGCCTGGTGACAGTCGTTGCTCCTCAGAGCCAGTAACTGCCCTCTGTCACCGTGCCAGCTGCTCCTCAGAGCCCTTTTATGGAGCAGTGCACGTCCTGGTTCATCGAATGCACCAATCAGGCCTGAGCTATGAGCCGACTGGGCTAAATGAGCCAGTCAGCCACAGGACCGATAAATGGTCCAGTCAGGCTGTGGGTGGGGCACCCCGAAAGAGGCTATGAGCCGGGGTCAGAGGGAGCTGAAGAGAAGCGGACACCAGCCCCTCCAGAAGAAGATGGTTCCAACCTGCAAAGGAAGACGAAAGAAGGGGAGATTCCGTTCCTGGCCCCTGAAGAAGAGAGAAGAAAAGACACAGCCAGCAACCGCCCTCAACGAGGGAAGAGAAGCCAAAGGGCTCTCTCAGTGACGGGGCGTCCGTCCTGCCTCTGACCTGGCCTGAAAGGAGCCCCAGAGGCCCAGGCTTAGCGTCTCAAAGACGTGTTTGTTGCCGGTGTCTCCGACCTCTCACAAAGACCGGTAACACTGGGTGTGTGGACAACACTCCTGCGGGACCCGTAGTGAAGCTATAGCCCTTATTTTGGTGTTTGGCCTTTGGCCTTTCCGATTCTTGGTGGCTCTCTGGACGCAGAGCCCGGCAGGGGCCGGGATTGCTGTGTTGTCGTCAGCGTTACACGATGCGACGGTGACCAGAACACCAGTCCAGGCCTGCTGCATTCCCACCCCTTGGGCGCCCGGGCACCTCCTCAGCCGTCACGCTCACACCCGCCTTCGCTCAGTCCCTCTCTCAAGGCCTAACGTCACGACGCTGTGATAAGCGCAATGTCGACTGCTTTCCGTTTAAAGTCATAGGACATGATCAGAAATGTTCCTGTTCATCGCTGTATCCAGCCGTCGAGGCTCTTGTGCTATCCTGTAGACTGCCCAGTGACTCGAGGGGGTGAAGGTCACACAACTCCCTTAAATCAGGGCTAAAAGTACTCAGCAATGCACAGGTTTCATCCTCAAACATCACAGAAAACACGAATTTCCAGTCAGCCTCCTGAGAGAGGACCATGATGGCATTTCCATGGGTTTGAGCAATAGCCTTCAGCACACGAAGAACCTGAGCGGATGCGACAGCCAGGACGAGTCGCGGCCACACAAGCAGCACATGCGGGGCCGAGCAAATACAATTCACTCTGGACAGCAGGTGGTCAGCACGACGTTCTGTCCCGCTGCTGGCGTGCAGGTGGGCTGGCCCTGAGTCAGGATGGAAAGAAAGGGCTGCCCTCTGTCCAGCCCCAGATTCCCCGTGGCACCGCTCTTCTCCACACCTGCCAGGAAGAGACAGGATGGAGCAGGAGGGGCCAGGAGGTCACAGTGCTGACCTGGGGAGGGCGCTCCCAGGAGGCCACCTGGCCCTTGCTGCTGTCTGCTTCTCCTTGATTGGCCCCAGGGGGTCGTGAGGGACTTCAGAGCATCTGACTCCCGGCACTGGGACATTCTGGCCACGAGCTTCTGGGCCAGGGACTTGGGAGCCCCGGGACAATGTCACAGCCTGAGCTTCACCTAATTGGCCATTAGGGGCCTGGAGTCCCACTTGTGCCAGGTGAGGGACATCTGCATAGGAGCGCCCCGAGGAGCACACGCCTCCTTGCGCCCGACTGAGGGGATGCTAGGAGAGGAGAGTGCAGAGCCCGAGTGCTCCCACCTTCCACCAACACCCAGGCCCAGAGACTGGACCTGCAACTGGAGTGGACTCTTAAGAAGCCCGGTTGTGTGTGCCCACCCCGGCTGAGCGCAGGAGCCAGCTCGGCGCAGGGTCCTCAGCTCCGGAGCCGAGTCAGACAGACACACCTAGGAGAGGCGACTGACTTCCGGGCTCGGTGAGTCATGACCTGCAATCCAGGCGCCCTCCGGGCAGGGGAGCCAGCAGTGAGGACCACCAGTCGGGCACGTGGCCAGTGCACAGGGTAGACCCCGGAGCTTGATCTTGGCAGATGTGGTGGTGGCCACACGCTGCCTGCGAGCCCGAGCCCTCTGCCAGCACAAGACCCCTCCCGGTGAGCCACCGGGCGCACGTCCTGCAGACAGACAGGTGCCACGTCAGCCTGGGGGCAGATCAGGGGCAACTCACAGCCCCCGGGAGGCTGCAATGCCCAAAAGCCCACTGCGGGCACAGAAGCTGCTCAGACTGTAGCTCACTCAGGAGGGGGTGAGACGGTCTTGAGACCCTGGGCAAGGTGTGGACACGCCCCACCAGGGTCAGCCTGCAAGGAGAGACACATCTGGCTAAGAGGGCAGGCCCAGCACCCAGCCCCGGCCGGCACCCTGCAGAGCGGCTGCCCCCACAGCAAGACAAGAGCCGTCCTGGGATGCGCCCAGTGCGTGGCGGCTGGTGGGCTCCTGGTCCCTGGACGGCAAGGCCCCTGTGCCTCAGGGAGGGGTGAACCTGAGACCCGACCACCTCCTGCCCCGCCTGCTCTGAACCGCTGCCCGCTGGCATCATGCGTCCCCCCATGTGCGGCAACCTGTCGGGGGCGGCCCCCCAGGACTTCGTGCTGCTGGGCTTTGAGGGCGGCGTGCAGACCCAGGCCCTGCTCTTCGCCCTGTTCCTCGGCCTGTACGCGGTGACCGTGCTGGGCAACCTCACCATGATCGTGGTCATCACCCGGGACGCCCGCCTGCACTCCCCCATGTACTTCTTCCTCAAGAACCTGTCCTTCGTGGACCTGTGCTACTCGTCCGTCATCGCCCCCAACGCCCTGGCCAACTTCTTCTCCTCCTCCAAGGTCATCACCTTCGCGGGCTGTGCCACCCAGTTCTTCTTCCTCTCCCTGTTTGCCACGACGGAAACCTTCCTGCTGGCGGTGATGGCCTACGACCGCTTCCTGGCCATCTGCAGCCCCCTGCGCTACCCGGTCACCATGTGCCCCTCCGCCTGCACCCGCCTGGTGCTGGGCACCTACTGCAGCGGCTGCATCAACTCCGTGGTCCAGACCAGCTTCACGTTCACCCTGCCCTTCTGCGGCTCCCACCGCATCGACCACTTCTTCTGCGACGTGCCCCCGCTGCTCCGGCTGGCCTGCGCCGACACCGCCCTCAACGAGCTCGTCATGTTTGGGCTCTGCGGGTTCATCATCGTGGGCACCTCGCTCGTGGTGCTCGTGTCCTACGGCTACATTGCGGGCACCATCCTGCGCATGCGTGCAGGCTCCGGGCGGCGCAAGGTCTTCTCCACCTGCGGCTCCCACATGACAGCCGTCAGCCTCTTCTACGGCCCCGCGTTCGTCATATATGCCCAGCCGGGGGCCGTGAAGTCCATGGCGCAGGGCAAGGTGGTCTCTGTCTTCTACACGCTGGTCATCCCCATGCTCAACCCGCTCATCTACAGCCTGCGGAACAAGGACGTGAAGGAGGCCCTGCGGCGGCTGCGCCACAGACACCCGGCCCCGTGAGCAGCCTGGCCCGGCCCGGCGGCGGGACGCGGAGAGACACTGGCCACAAGGGTCCCAGAACCTCTGTGCCCAAGCGGCATCGCCGAGCAGCCCCTCGTTCTCCCAGGACCAGTTACCTGCGCCAGGTGTGGGCGGGACGCACTGAGTGTTGAGTGAAGATTCGCCGAGTCCGGAACTCATGTCCAGCGAAGTACTGGATTGACCCGTCAAAGCAGGAGCCTGGACCCCGTGGGCAGTAGGGCAGACCCACCACCAGTGCATCATGAACCCCTAAGGTTAACTCTTCACATCCTGCCTCCTGGGCTGGCCGCCCTCAGGTGCAAGTCTGGGCTGGTGGCCACCGACAGGGCGGCTGCCTGCCACATGGCCCCTTCTAGCATCTTCCAGCCTGTGAACAAGTAGCTGAGAAGACCACTCACACTACAGCCAAACAGGGGTTTGACACAGGCCGTAGGGAAACAGTTTTTATATATCTGTGGAAAAACCTGGAAGCACACCTATTGACAGATGTCGTCGCCTGGTCATGAGAAAGCAGCTGGCCCACTGGAGACGCCCTTTAGGCTCACCGCCTGCCTCCTGCAGACAGAGCCCGGGCCTCTCACAGGACCTCGCCTACACGCTCGGCGCCTGCCGTGAGGGTGGTTGTGCCTGTCGCAGCCCTGTGAACGTCCACTGAGGCCAAAACCATCACTCATCTTCCAGGAGTGAACTCCGGGTAGGCCTCTGAGGAGCGGAATTGTTCCATTTTAGATCATTCCAGGAGTTTTTCCCAAGTCTGGTTTCACAGCAGCGCCAGACTCTGGCTCACCACCAAGCGTGGGCTCCACCTCTGGCCAAGGGCCAGTTTTCTGGCGGGCAGGGCCTGGCCAGCCTGGTGTCCGCCGCTTCCATTTCCCAGGCTCGGCCACACTGGCACTCCGCAGCCTCAATGTGCTTTCTTGACATGTGTGTTACACCCATTTCTCTAACGTTCTCTCCTCCCCGTTGATCCTAGTAATTCTTCACGCATTTCGATGGAGGCCTTCGTTGGTCTTGTGATTTGCCACTATCTTCCCCCACTGTGTGCTCCATATTTACACCTGTGTTGATTTTTAAAACTGTTTTGAGTTAACAGAAGTCCTCAAAGGTACTCAGTCAGGTGCTCGTCGGCCACTCCCTGTGCGGTGACTGTGAAGGGAACCGCCGTGTCTGGAGATGCATCCAGCTGAGCCCTTCATGGGCAGCCACAACGCTCTCGGATCCACCTGCGGCTCCTGTGCGGGACGGGCTCTTTCTTTCCCGTGACCCAGAGCGTTCCCGATAGTCCCCTCTGCTCCCGCTCCATAGGAAGCCCGTGTGCCCGCGGCTGCCCCCACCTCCGTGCCCCCCGTCTGCCCCGGTGCCCCACGGCCGCTGCTGAGCTCCGGCAGCGAACTAGCGAGACTGAAGCCCCAGCACACAGAAACTCGTCATGGCCGACGTGCCGTGCTTTAGAAATAAAACTACTCGTCGAGACACAAGGGGTAGCGGGTAAGTGGATGCTCCTGTGTCCATGGGCACAAGGTGTCATGTGTGAGGCCTCTCGGCACCGGGCAGCACTCGGCGCCCGCTTGGTCCGCACAGGCCTCTGGCCCCGCGAGCAGCCATCTCCTCCCCAGAGAGCAGTCGCAAGCCCTGGGCGCATGGAGACCCGGAGCCGAGAAGCAGTGTGGCCTCTTAGCGGGCTGCCCCTTTAGGTGAAGGGTCCCTGGTGAGCCCCTCCCCCTACCCGGCTGACCAGAGCGTCTCCTGGGGGCCTGGCAGGACTCCCGCTCTGGCCTGTCCCTGTGTAGGGCTGAGGGCTGGCCCCTGCTGAGCCAACTGCCGGCAGGGAAGCGTGTCCACCTTGGCACTCCTGGTGCCTCCTGTCCCGCGAAGCGAGAGCCCCTGCACCCGCCTGCGGCCCGCTGGGAAGACCAACAGCTGGTGAAGACACAGCCGTGTCTGCGTGAGAACAAGCACGTGAGGGGAGGGCAGGGGCCGGGGCAGAGACCCCCTGCTCTTGAGGGAGAGTCGTCGCTGCAGAGCCATCAGGGGAGAGCAGCGTGTAGTCAAGGGCCAGCCGTGGACCCGGCACAGCCGCCTGCTCTGGCCGTGCACCATGGGGACGGCTCAGGGTAGGTCTCAATGACCTCGAGCAGGTGCCAGCTGCGGGCATCCAGACACTAACCGAAAAAAGAGGGGACAGGCACCCTGAAAACCTAGACCTTCTGTTCCTGTAGACACTCGAGAAGGCAGGCGAGGTGCAGGCTAGGCATGCACAGGGCAGGAGTACCCCCACTCAGTAACACAGGGGCACCCCAACAGGCTGTGTCCCCAGACCCTGCAAAGGAGTCGACACAGTAACCCCTCACACCTCACCCGGGGTTGGGGGCCGGGGGGTCAGGGAGACCCTGAGGACGCAGGCCAGGTGGGGCTCCGCAGCGTCTAACCCAGACCAGGGTCCAGGCAGAACACGCAGCCGCAGCGCCCACTCCCTGCCGACCCCACACGCCCGCTGCTTTGGAAACACGGCGCGCAGCGGCACCACTTCTGCTTTGGCGGTGATGGCGGTGGTGCAGTCTGCACCGGCAAGATGCGCTGGGGGCTGCCTGGCTGTGCCCCTGGCACCAGAGGGGACTGCCACCCCAAAAAGCTTTGTTTTCTGCCTCGTAGGCAAACCCAGAAGTGTCTGCTTGCCTCTGGGGCAGCAGAGCTGTGACCTCAACCCCACGTCCTTCGGTCCCGCCTCCTGGACACACTCAGCCTGGACAGGCCACTCGTGTGTGGCTGGACTGGGGCACCGGGCCCTGGGGGGTGAAGCCCCTGGCACTGAAGACGCTGGGCAGGCAGCAGCTGGGGAGCCGGCAGGGTCTCCAGGAGACAGCGCTGGGCATGGGGCGGTGAGGATGAGCCCAGGCTGGCTGTGGTGGGCGCTGGCCTCCTCTGCAGCGACTCCTGGCACTAGCCCCAGGAGCATCTCCCCGGCCCAGAGGACCCAGCAGCACCGGGGCAGCAGGACACAGGGAGGTCCGGGCACAGACAGTCAAGTCCCAGCAAACGCACTTGGGGCTGAAGTGCGACAGGGAGAGGAACGAGGCGGGGCCGGGGCCTGGTTTACTGAGGAAGAAACTGAGGCCAAAGCGACTGGCCCAGAAGAGCAGGCTGGTGAGGGCACCCCACAGGGTCTGTACCACGCACCCCTGACCCGCACCGAGTGGGCATCCCAGCCCCGCACCGGGAGGACCCCTGCTCCGGAAACCTGCGGGGCTGCGGGGACTAGCCGAGGTGAGCCTTGCCTGACAGCACCTCTAGGGGGCTTGCAGCACCTCTAGGCACCTGGTGCCGACCCCGGCCTGGCCGGGCCCAGCGTGGACAAGGAGCTGCCCAGAGGCCCCAGCGCCCACAGACGCAGCAGAGGCCCTTGCCAAATCCCAGGATACCCCGCCAAGGGTCGACACAGGCCAGAGGGGGTCCCAGCCGCTGCAGGCCATGGTCCCCCAGACGGGACAAGCGTGCTTCCTCTGAGCCAGTTCTCATGCCGAGCAGAGAGAAGCAGAGTCCTGCCCACTCCGGGCCCCTGAGCACCCCACACAGCAGGAGTCCTGGCGTGGACCGACTGGTCGGTTCCGGAGCCAGGTTAGGGCCAGCTACCCTGATGCTGAGGGTACCGGAAGGCCCACTCTGTTGGTGGGTCCAGCTCCACACCCTGCCCTCGCCGCGTGGCTACCCGTGGTACCGAAAGACCCACGCGCATGGGGCCAGGACCACCTATGCCAGCTCACTGCAAGGCCAGGCAATGCCAGGTACAACGCAGCTTTAATTGAAGAGGACACAGCCGGTCACATCTGGGCCACGAGTGGCCTGGGCCGCCCAGGGAGACAGCCTCCCCGTGGCACAGCCCGTTCCTGGGAGCGCCGTCTCGTCCCAGCAGAACCCGCCACAGCGCCAGGTCTCACTGCACGTCGTCGTCGTCGAAGAGGTCCTCAAAGTCTGCAGGAGAGATGAGCGTCAGCGGACGCCACGACGAGCATCAAGGGAGCCTGGGCCCCGACACCCGAAGGCTCAGCGAACGCCCCAGCCCGAGGGCTCGGCTACCACCCCTGTGGGGGAGACCTCATGGGGAGGGCAAGCTTCCCACTCAGCAACCTGCCTCGGAGACTCTGCTGCTCTGCAGTGCAGAGGCCCCTGCCAGTGGCCCAGCACCACCCACCCAGACAGCACCAGCAGCGCCCCCCAGGCTGTCCTCCAGCCCCAGCTCCTGGAGGTTCCGCTGGACCTCACAGGGGCCCACTCTGGATACCGACAAGCTGCGACCCACAGCCATAGCGTAAGGACCTCAGTGCACGGGGCACCCCCCCACCACCATCACAATGGCTCAGCAAAGAGCCCCGCGGCTCTCCAGGCTTCACATCGCCCCGAAAGAGACCTGAAGGATCAGTAGTGAAAGCCCAGGGCAGCGACTGGCACCCAGGTTTTGGGGTGGAGGACAGTCAGCCCCGCGAGCAGGTCCAGGGAGATCAAGGAATGCCCGTCCCCGCACCCCGCCCCTCCCCGCCCCCCGCCGGTTCCTTGGGAAACCGCGGGCCAGGCTGGGCTCTGCTCACCCCAGGCCAGTGGCCGAGGAGGGAGCAGAGGGAGCAGAGGAAGCAGGACTCACCGTTGAAGAAGTCGGCGTGCACGGCCTTCTCGTTGGCCGCCAGGTCCATCAGGAGGCCCGTGCTGCCCCCCGCCTGCGAAGAGAGGGGCTGTCAGCGGGCCTGGGGGGGCGAGTGTCGCGCCACAGCCCCGACGGGGTGTCCCCGCATTCACCCAAGACCCCCCCCCCCCACGCCGGGCACCTGCCGGCCCCAGCCCGAGCCCGCGCCCTTAGACCGACGCGCCCGCCTGGAGCCCGGGGCCCTGCAGCCACAAGCAGGCGCCGCGAGCTCGCGCCGGGCCGCCTCCCGCCCCAGCCCCGCCAGGCCCCAGCGCGGCGGCCCCCGCGGCGCCCTCCGGGCCCGAGGCCGAGCGCTCGCCGCGAGCCCGGGCTGGGAGCCTTGAGGGGCGCAGGGCGGGGACGCGGCGCCGCGGAGGCCGGCCTGCACCTGCCCGAGCCCCCGAGGCCGGCCCCCACCTCGTCCAGGTCCACGTAGGGCCCGGCGCCCTCCGGGAACATCTCGTCCACCGCCGGCTTCATCTCGCGCTGCGCGCGGCCGCCTCGCGCCACTTCCGGCCGGCATGCCCACTTCCGGCGCGCGCCGCGGCAGGTCTAGGCGCGGGAGGGCGGCCGACTCGATGGTTCCCCAGCCCAGCCAGTCTAGGCGCCGGAGGACCATCGCCTCTGTGGTTCCCGTGCCCCACCCCGCCCCACCCCACCCCCAGGTCCCGGGCTGCGCTGCAGGCATGCGGTGTGAGGACCCGGCCCCTGAGCCTTCAGCTGCGATTCGCAGGAAGCAGACCGAGCACCCCAAAGGGCAGCGCAGCTGGAGCGTGGACACCGACTGAGGGGCCGCCTGGAAGCAACTCCCCTGCCCCCCATTCTCCTGTGCCCCGCCTCCCGGTGTCCCCTGCCCCCCCCCCCCGCGTGTCCCGTGTCCCGAGGGAAGGTCACAAGGCCCCCCGCTGCCACCGCCGCAGCGACGCTCTGCAGTCACCGGGCCCTGGCACACGGCCGCGGCCCCGCAGGCTGTCCCTTGGGCCCGCCGCCCGCCATGTGGCCCGCGGGCAGCTACTGGGGGGGGGGGGGGCAGCAGCCTCGGGCAGCTCGGCTCCGTCCTGTGGGCAGTGCCCTCCGGCCAGCGGCCCTGCTGCCCGGCCCTGCTCTCCGCCCAGGGTGCCGCAGCGCCGCTCTCGACTTCTGGAGCCTTCCCCAGCCGCCTAGTGCTCCAGGCCCCGGGCAACCCGGCGTGGGTGGGCAGGTGGGCCCGGGCTGGGCTCCAGCTCAGGGTGACATGGAGGGTCCGGCTGCTCGGGCCAGGCAGGACCGCAGGCAGGCCTCTGCCTCAGCTTCTCGGTGCTCCCCGCGCCTGCACCCCCCTGGGGTGGGCGTGAGGGCTGGAGGGAGGCCGGACAGGAACCAGGCCACAGGCACGCGCACACACACTCACGCACACCCACACATGCACGCACACACATGCACATGCACGCACACACTCACTCATGCACGCGCACACATGTACGCGCACGCGCAGTGCTGCCTTTCGGGCTGAGATTTATTGAGAGGGGGGCCCCGCCCCTGCACCCCAGGTGGCCTCACTCCTCCTGGAAGGGCACCTGGAAGCCCAGCGTGGCCCCCAGGGGAAAGTGCGCAAAGAAGGTGCGGGCCAGGTCCTCCAGCTGGGGGTAGGCGCCCAGGGCCTGGAAGTGCTGCACGTAGCCCCAGAAGTCCGAGGTGGAGAAGGGCCAGTAGGGCATGGCCGGCGGCTCTGCGTAGGGGTCTGCAAGACACGGCCAGGCCTTGGGCAGCCACGGGCCCCGACATGGGACCTCAGGGGGCCAGCCCTGGAGCGCTCAGTCGCAGAGGGGACTGACCCAGGGCCTGGCCTGGAGACCCAGGGGTCTGGGCACTGCTACTCGGGACGAGATGGCGGCGGGGAGGCCCCTGGGCGAGTCCAGATAAAGGGTGCGCTGTCGGGGTGCGGCCACGCCTGGCGTTACCCCAGGAGGCTAGGGCAGGGCTTGGGGCAGGGGCTCTGTCCCACCGCCCGCCGGGGTGGGCTGCTGGGGCACAGGCAGTTCCTAGAAGCACAGGGACTCACCCGCCTCCTCCTGCACCGGCTTAGCCCCTGCCACGGAGAGAAGCCGGTCACCAAGGAGCCCCAGCAGCAGGGCCCCACACCCCAGCATCAGGAATCGGGGGCAGGAATGGGCGGGCGGGTGGGCAGAGCAGCCCCTCACCCGAGAGAGGGCCCAGCAGGAGGCAGAGGGCCAGCGCCGGCAGCAGGCAGCGCGCCATCCTCCCAGGGAAGTTCCAGAAGCAGCAGCGCGGCGCCTGCGGCAGGGAGGCTGGGGTGAGGCTGCGGTGCCACGGCTGCCCCACCCCCACCCGGGGCCAGCCGGGCAGACACCGAGTGTGACACCTCCGCGGCGCCCAGCTCGGCGGCCTCACACCTGCCCCGCGCCCGCCGCCTCCCGGCCTCCTGCCTGCCTCTGGGAAGCCCGAGCCACCCGCCACCGGCACTGTCCAGTCCGCCCGTCCGGCCCCTCACCTCTGTGCCTCGGCCCAACCCACGGGCGTCTGCTGCCCGCGCCGGGTGCTCCCTTATAAGAGTCCAGGCCCGGCGGCCGCCCAAGGACACCCCACCGGACGCCTCGCCCCCGCATGGCTCTGGGCCGGCTGGCACAGGCTGCGGGGTCTGCTCTGGGGATCCGATCCAAGGAGCGAACGGGGAAGCATGTTTGCTCTGGTGCGTCCAAGGCGCTGGGCCTGAATTCAAGGTCGGCGCTTGGAACGGCCGCTTCCCCGCAGGACAGCCCAGCCGGGCTGGTGCTGCCCACGGCAGGAGGGGCCCCAGAGCTGGGGCCGCGCCTGCCTGAGTCCAGCTGACCTCTCTGGCTACACCAGGGGCCCTGAGGCCCTTCTGGCCCCGCTGCCCAGGATAAAGGCCAGCTGAGAGGCTGGCCCACAGCCTCCATGGGCTCAGGGTCTCGAGCCACCTGCAGGCCATGTCCTGGGCCACGCCCCGGCCTCCTCCTGCCCTCTGTCTGCACCCGCTGGTGGGGCAGGCCGGGCATCTCACTGCCTCGGGCTCACTGGGCCCCTCCAGGCCCTGACCGGCTCCAAGCAGGGCTCTGCAGGCATCCCTGAGTGACCTCAGCCCCAGCTACCTTCGGGGAGCACTGTGGGGCTTCGGGGGCTGGCTCCGGCCTGGAGGACACCCAGGGAAAGCAGGGCCCAGCCCAGGTCATAGGAACTGCCGTGTCCCTGTCCCGGTGACAAGGGACCCGAGAGCCACCAGACTAAGCTGCTTTTCAGAAACTTGCACCCTGCAGGCCGCGCTGGGGTCTTCTGGGCCTCCCAGGGACTGGGGGCTCTGCACGGCCACTGGGCCTCCCCACAGCCTGGCACAGGGCCCCACCCCGGGACCCCGACATCAGGCGGAGCCCAGCAGGCCCCAGCTCCCACGTCTGCCCCAGGGGCTCACCGCTCGCAGGTGGGTCTCCCTCGCCGCGCTCCCCAGCCTCAGCCCACACCCCGCCGGCGGCACAGGCCTGGCCTGCAGAGGCCGCACCAGGGTCCGGCCGGAGTGTCCCTCACAGCCCTGCGCCACGTCCCGTGGGTCAGCCAAGCCAGCCCTACCAGGCGCAAGCCGGCCTGGGTTTCCCCCATCACCTGCTCCTCCTAGCACCGGGGAGGCTGGCTCCGCCCCCACAGAGGATCTGGGCAGGCCCAGGCTCACCTGGCGGTATCAGGACAGCCCGGAGGATGCGGCAGGATGCAGGACCCTGCCGGGGGCTCAGAGGCGGCCAGGGCTCTCGCCCCTGGCATTGCCGGGGTCAGGCCCAGCTCTGAGCCCAGTCTAAAGCCACTGCTTCTTCCGGCCGCCCTCGGGCCATCACCCAGCTGTCCACCGTCCAGCCCTGGCCCAGCCTCCCAGGACGAGGCAGACACAGCAGCTCTGGGTGGACCCGAAGGACAGCCCCTGCTGACTGTCCAGGCCGGGCTGGCTGGCCGAGCCTTCCTCCAGCGGGCAGCGACCCTCCTGCTGCCCACCTGGGCCAGGCGCGGCCTGGGCAGATGCTCTGGGGCCTGCAGGAGGGTGTTGCGATTACTTGGTCTCAGGCCGCCACCTGCTGGCCATCATGGGAACAGCACCCCCGGCCTGCTCACTAGGGGAGCCTCACCTTCAACAGAATACATACCCCAGCAGCCCCCCCGGAGGGGGTAGGACACACCAAGGAGCCAACCCCATGCACATCCCTGGGAGCCCCTGGGAGGGGGCAGGACGCCTTGGGCCTCAGCCCTTGAGCCGCCCCTACTCCAGCCACACCCCTCAGCCGGTTGGCCAAGCCCCCCCACTCCACACCGGCCTCTCGCAAGCCTCCCGGCTGCAACCCCCCTCCCTCGCTCCCCCACCCCCCGCGGCCTCCACTTGCTCTGGAAGTTCCCGTACCGCTCGCGCGGCCCTATCTGGGCCTCAGCCAGCTCCTGGGCCTGGCGGCCGCCTTCAAACCCTAACATGCACCAGCCGCTGTGCCCACCCGCCCCGACTGCCCCGCGCCGGCCTCCCTGGCCGCAGCCCTCTGGCCCGAGCTCACTGTCCTGTGTCCTGCACCCCGCAGGGCCACTTCCTTTCTGAGCCCGAGGCCTGGAGCAGCTCCCGGCCCTGCAGGTGGCGGCGCCGGCCCTCGGCGAGCTAGAGTAGCTGAGCCGTCAGCGGGCACGCAGCGGTCCTGGGCGTTGCCCACGCCGGCCGCAGCCCAAACCTGCGGGGAGCGCAGGCGCGGCCCCCTCCGCCCCCGAGGGGGGCCGGCTGTGCGGGCGGGGGCTGGTCAGCGGCTGGCGGCTGTGCGGCGGGGCGGGAGCATGGACAGGCGGCTGCCCACAGAGGGCCCGGTGGGGCCAGCGTGCGCTGAGGACCCAGAGGGCAGCGCACACCTGCCATCTCAGCTCGGCGCGCAGCAGACTAGGAGTGCCAGTGTCCGCTTGCGGAAGGTGGACAGGAAGGTCGGAGACGGAGTCTCATAAGGCGGGAGAGAAGCGCCAGAGCAGCCAGCCAGGGGTGGAGACGCGCAGCGGGCATGGCAGGTTAAGTGGGCAAGCGGAAAGCGTGATGCCCGCAGCCTGCTGCGAGTGCCGAGCCAGCGCAGACCCCAGTGGCTCCCGCCCGGCAGGACCCCCGGCCCCTGCTGCGCTTGCAAGCGCACACGCGCACACAGGTGGGTGCACACCCGCGAAACACAAGAGCAGCTATATCCGGCAGCCCGGAAACCCGCCACCCAGCCAGCAGCCTCACGGTGCTGACCAGCCCCCCAATCCCCACCCCCTACCCTGCACTCAGGCTGCTGGGGGGCCGGGCGCCGTTGAGCACTGGCTCGCTCCTTGGGGCCCTCGGCGCCACTCGGGCCGCGCTGCCCTCAGCCCACGGCTGTCGGTGCCCCCGTCTGCTCCTGGCAGGTGGGTGACCGCTGCACTGGCCTGAGGGCGAGCTGGCCATCTGGGTCCACCCCCACGTGCCAGGCTGGGGCCTCAGCTCCTCAGCCTTGGGGCTGGGTCTCTGCGTCCATCGCTGACTGGTTCAGAATGTCCGCAATATATTAACTTACTTACAAGTTGTAATTCACAAAGTGCGAGATAAAAATGCAAACTTCAAGCCCGCTGTAAACATAAACCAAAGCAGACACTGCAAAGCTGAGTGAATGTGTAGAAGGCGCCATGCCCAGGCGCCTGTGCAGCTGCGGTGATGCCACCTCGTCCAGGTGTGTCTCGCAGACAAAGCCCCAGCAGACCCAGGGGTCAGCGAGCCCAGAGCATTAGCACAATGCAAATTCCACAGAGCAACTAGAAATCACTGATGAAATAAGAGCCAACCAGTCAAGCAAAAAGGAAAAAAACAGCATCCATGAGAATGCAAGGATGGTTCGATGTGAACAACCATTAATTTGCATATCAACCATTAAAAGGAGAAAGTCATGTATTCTTTGCAGAACTTTGTACAGCAGTGAAAAGTTGGACATGAACCAAATACCCATCAAAGGTAGAGTCGATGAATAAATTATAGGTGATCCACACCAGCCTGCTACATAACCACCCGAAAGAACGAGATGAATCTATACGTCCTATATGGACAGAATTGCAACATCAATTATTAAGTGAAAATGGAAAGCAGGAATGCAGTGAAAGTATATTAATATATAAACACATGAAGCATAAGTATGGACAAAAGGCTGTACTTGTATAAATACGATGTATAATTTATATATAAATTGTGCATACATAATTCACCAACAACTGGTACACAATTGGAGACGTAATGTACGTGCATAATTTATATGGACCCATGTGTTTGTCCCCAGCATGCTCCGGGTCTCGACGACCTGTGAGGTAAGAGACTCGCATTCCCATCCATGCCCCCACCCCAGTCCCTTCCCTCCTCCCAGCTTCTCTGCCCCGCAGCCCAGTCGCGCTGCCCCCGGCCTGCCTCACCTGGACAACAGCCCCAACCGCCGAGGGGTCACGCGAGGCCCTGCCCACGTCCTCCTAGACCATAGAAGGAAACCTGGGGGTCCCTCAGGTTCTGTTCCCACCTGGGCTGGCACCTGTGCGTGGCCACCCTGCCCCCCTGCTCCAGAGTAAACCCCACACCCCCGACAGCCCAGAGCCGCTCATCACGGAGAGGCCTCCCTCCCTCCCTCCTGCCCACATACATCACCAGCCCGGTGACCAGCTGCGGGTGGGCGGCGCCAGTGCCCTTCCAGGAGAACCCTTCCCTGCCCCCTGGCCGAGGCACTGAGGCCTGGCCCAGTGGGTGGGGCCCAGGTGGCACCCTGTGGAGCACAGGCTGCTGGTGGCCTGTTGCAGGCTCCAGCATCTAGAAAGATGAGAGGCCAGTGAGTGGGGAGCCCAGTGGGTTCCCAGAAAAATGTCCCCTGTGGGCAGGGGTGTGCTGGGAGCCGAGCAGGTCGACAAAGGGGCCTGCCGGCCCGGGATGCAGCCCTGAGCAGCTGCCCACGGTCTCCCAGCGAGGCTCCTGGCAGGAAGGTGTTCTGCAGCCAGAACCAGCGCCCAGATGCAGGACCCACCCCACGTTGGCCGTGCACACCTCCGCCCTGGTCAGCTCTCAGCCCGCTCCTGCCACCCACCTGCTGGCTGAGCCAGGCCCCTGGCCACCCTTTTCTTACTGTACCGGGTCTGAGCCGGCCCGGCCTGCCTGACCCTTTCTGCCTCCTGGCGGCCCGGGCTGAGATACTCGCCTGGAAAGAGCCCCGCCCAACACCCCGTGCCAGGGGCCCTGGCCACCCACCACCACCAGGCTGACTTGCCCCCACCCGCACCACCCCAGGCCCAGCAGGGGCCGCCCAGCACAGGCCCGGGCAGCAGCGGTCCGCTCGGAGCCGGACATGTGCTGGCCGCACCCCTGGGGTGTTGGGAGCGGTGCCGGTGTGCAGGGCGAGAGGCGCTTCGGCTCGCAGTCCTGCAGGGCTGAGGGGTGTCAGCGGGCAGCGGTGGGCAGCAGCGGGCAGCGGGGGCCTCCGTCCTCACGTCCAGGCCCAGAGCTGGGGCGCACCTGCGGATGGAGCTGGGCTCCTCTCTGCCGGGCTGAACGGGCTGGAGGGAAGCAGCTTCCCCCCAGCGGCTTCTCAAGGGGCTGCAAGAAACCTGGGCCCCAAGCCCCCCGCCTCCCCCTACCTGCCCGACTAACTTCCCTGGGGGGTGAGGTAGGGGGGGCAGCAAGGGCCGCAGGGGGCACCTGCTCCCAAGGGGCTCGGTGTCCACCTGAAAGGCCTGAGACTGGCCAGGGAGGGTGGCGCAAGGTGGGGCCCCTGCAGGACGATGCGCCATGTGGGGGGGGCGTGGCACCCTGCAGAGAGCGGGGACTGAGGGTTGGCGAGGCCTCAGGGAAAGAGCCTGGCCCTGCCCCTAAGGCTGGGCGGCCCCGGCAGGCAGGAACGAGGGGGGGGAGGGGGGAAGGGGGGGAGGGGTGGGGGAGGGCGGCCCACACACAGGCATGGCCGGCACCAAGTAGGCGCCGGGCCTGGGCAGCTGTGCCGCGGGCGGGTGGCCCCCAGCGTGGGCCTGGCAGCCCTGGGCGGCCTGCTGGTCTGCGGGCAGCTGCGGCCGGCGGGCGCGGGCGGGAGCTCGTGGCCACTTGCTGTGCTGGGCGCTGCCGCCAAGCAGCTGCCGCGAACCTGACCCCAAGAGCCTGGCGGGAGAGGCCGTGGGCGCCGGGCCTGCGGGGGCGGGGCCTTCAGTGACCAGCTCGGCCCCACGGCCGGCCGCGGAGCCCTCGCAAGGACCGACCGATGGCGTCAGGGCACCGAGCCGGGAAAGGCGGGGCGCTGGGAGGGGCCTCGGCAGCAGTGCGAACCCAGGGCGCGGGGGCCAGGCCAGGGTCTGCACACCCCGCAGCCCCACTGTCCCCTTCCGCGGCCCGAGCGGACGAAGACGCGGGGACAAGGGCCCCCTGGACATACAGCTGGGTGCGGAGGGAGGCGGTGAGGCTTGCTGCCGGCCCCACTCCCTGTGTCCGTGGACAGGAGCCAGCAGCGCTCAGGCCCCGGGGGGCGCCCCTCCCTGGCGCTGACACCCTCGCCCTGCCGGCCCCACGCCGAGCCCGGAGGCTCCAGGGGCGGGGTCGTCTGCGAGCATTCTGCGTCCGAGCCCTCTGACCCCACGAAGGAGCGGTCTGCGAGGCCCGGCCGGCCGAGCCCCCTCCGGTTGCGGGTCTCCAGGCCACGGGGCCGCGCAGGTGCCGCTCTCTGCCAGCAGGGGGCGCGCGAGCCCCAGACAGCGCGGGGGCGGCCGCCGCGGGGCGTCTGGGCCTGGACGTGGGGCCGCGCCCCGCCGTGGAGGGACGCAGGGTCCACGTGGGAGGCTGCCCGAGCGCCAGGGCGGGGCGGCCACTGCTCCCGGACGGCGCTGTGGTCAGAGGGGGGCAGGGGAACAGGCGCGGGAGCGGCCTCTAGCTCCGAGGCACCAGGCCTCAGGCAACAGCACCCTGGGGCGCCGCCCACCTGGGCCACCGCCCACCTGGGCCTGCCGGTGGCGCCGCGCTTGCGGGGGTGGGCAGGCCCCCCGGGCCACAGCCCTCTCTGGGCACAGCGCGGCCACCCCAGGGCTGCTGGGAGGCCGCCAGGGGCAGGACCCAGGGGCAGGACCGCCCGGGCCCTGCCGACACCCTCGCCCCTCAGGGGCCTTCGCACCGCAGGCCGCCACCGAACCCCTGAGGAGAAGTGCCCCCGGACCCCAGCCCGGCTCGGCTCGGATGCTCGGCCCGGGAGCCTGAGGGTCTGGGGTCCCGGCCAGGTCAGCGGCCGGCCTGGCCCCCGCTGTGACCGCAGCCTCTCCTCGGCAGGTGCAGACACAGGCGGGCCCTGGCTGAGGCTGGGCAGCCCCGGGAGGGGCCATACGCTGGAGCCCAGTTCCTGGGGTCTCGGACCCCAACCCCGCCTGGGAGCCTGGCCCAGCTCCAGCAGCCCATGGTTGGCTGAGGCGGGGGCTGCTGGGTCTGCGGACCCCCACCGCGCGGGGCTTGGCGTGGCGCTCCCGGCCCTGGTGGCCCCCATGTTCCTCTGGCCCCACGACCTGCCTCCGCAGCAGGGCACGGCCCCTCGGCCCCCGGGGCTCCGTGGGGGCCAGAGCCGGGGAGCAGGCACCCCGCAGGGCGGCCAGGCCCCCGGCCCCGCGCACTGGCAGGGCAGGCACAGCGCTGAGGGCGGGGCAGCCCTCCGAGGTCGCTCAGTCTCTGCGCTCCCCACACAGTCAGGGAGTCCCAGCCCTGCTGCGGGGCCCCTGTCCTGCAGCTCACAGTGGCCCCAACCCCCAAAGGGGTCACTCCAGGCGGGAGCCCCGGGCTCAGCAGCCGCCCCCCAGCGCCCCTAGCCCTGCCGCACTCGGCGACCCCCAGCCTCCACCCCCCAGCACTGGCTCACTGCCAGGCTGACCTGCCCCCCGCAGGGGCCGTCCGGCGCAGCCCCGGGCAGCAGCCGCGGTCAGAGCGGACATGTGCTGGCCGCACCCCAGGGTGTCGGGAGAGGTGCCAGCCCTTCCAGGCCCGGCCGCTGGCGGGGGCTGGCTGCAGGGCGGGCCGCCGGCACCGATCGCTGCCCCAGGCTGTGGGCTGGGAGCGCCACGCCAAGCCCCGCGCGGTGGGGGTCCCCAGACCCAGCAGCCCCCGCCTCAGCCAACCATGGGCTGCTGGAGCTGGGCCAGGCTCCCGGGCAGGGGTGGGGTCCAAGACCCCAGGAACTGGGCTCCAGCGTATGGCCCCTCCCGGGGCTGCCCAGCCTCAGCCAGGGCCCGCCTGTGTCTGCACCTGCCAAGGAGGGGCCGCAGGGCCCCTCCACCACCTCTCCCCCTCCCTCCCGCACACCCCCCACCCCCCTCCGCTACTGCCAAGCCCAGACTGCGGAGCACTCAGCTGCTGCGGCCGCCCGCCCGCCTGCGTCTGGGCCAGGCCCAGGGAGGCCCCAGGCCCGAGTGAGCACCAGCCAAAGGCCTTGCCCAGTGACCCCGAGGCCCTTCCACTAGGTAGCTCTTAAAATGGCCACTTCTCAGTGTCCCTCCCGTTCTGTCAGGCTCAGAGGACTTGAACCACCTGCGTCCCCCTCCGTCCACGGCTCCACACCCTCTGTAGTGTCCACCCCAAGGCTGCCAAGCGGAGCAATGACTAGGAGGGAGGCAGAGAAGGAGGGGGGTGGACAACGGAGGACGGGTGGTAGATGGATGATGGGAGGACGGAGGACGGAGGAGGGCGGACCACGGGCAGATGGAAGGAGGGTGGGGTCTGTTGACTGCAGGCAGTCCCGCCTCTCCTCGTCTCCCCCACTCTGATCACACCCTGCACCAGTGCGCGCTCGGGGGGCCTGCCACACCCAGAGAGCCCCTCGCGCTGCCCCACGACGCACACCCCAAGCGCTGTGCCTGCTGGTCTCGTCTGCGCCTGCGAGGTGCTTCTAGTTTTGTTTTGAAAATATTTATGAAAAAATACCACTGAAGAAAAGTGAAGCTGCCGCACTCAGCGAGAGACACCCTTTTTGGGGCGCTGTCCTTCAAAGGTGCCCCTGTGCCCCCGCGCCTGCGCCGGGCGCTGCCCCCACACCAAGTCATTTCCTGGCAGCTCCCACCCGCAGGGACGGGTCAGGCCTCCCGCGTGAGGCGCCACGCAGTGGGGCCTCCTGGCCGGGCCGCGCCGTCACTGTTGGCCGGCGCCCGACTGCGCCCCGCTGCTCCCGGTGCGCCGCTGCACCCCACTGCACCCCGCTGCACCCGGCTGCGCCCGCTGCACTCGCCCTCCCAGAGCCTGCGGACGCACAGCCCTCGCTCCGCCTCCTCCCAGCAGCGTCCGCCTCCTTCCCCATGCGCTGGGTCTGGTTTTTGGAGTTCGAGGGGGTCTGATGTGGTGTGGACCCGCGAGGAGAGCTCCCAGCCCCCTCTGCCTGTCCAGCGGGCGCAGAGGGAGCAGCAGCTCCCCTGGGGCGTCCAGGGTCAGGCCGGGCCAGCGTGCGGCGGAGCCCAGAGGTGGGAGCCGGGTGAGGACGGACCGGGGTCCAGGACGGAGGCAGCCAGGTGGGCAGGAAGGCGCCTGTGCCCACTCTGGTCCCCGCAGCCTCTGGACCGCTGGGCATCTCTCCAACCCCCCCAGGGCACGCAAGGGGGCAGCAAGCCCAGCCTTGACCGCAGCCAGGACCCTGGCCAGACTGGGCTCCGCCCTGGACCCGCAGAGCCCCGCCCTCTCGGGGCCAAGATGAGAGGCAGGCAGAGGCCAGCTGGCCCTAGCGCCCCTGCGCCCCAGCATCCCAGTGCCCCTGCAGGGCTCTGGTGCCCTGGCCCCGCCCACACTCGCCAGTGGCCTCCAGGCTGTGGACAGCTTGGTCACTGAGGGGCTGGACCATGACTCACGCTGAGCAGTCCAGTCACGGGGGACTGAGTCATGCCGGGCCAGCAGAGCTGGCGTGGCCTTGAGAGCCGTGCCCAGGCCGCCCTTGCCTGCCCACACAGGAGTTCCTGTGGCCGGGGCGGCCAGTGGGCGGCCGGGGCTGTGCTCCTGCTGGGCCTGACTGCGGCTAGTGCCAGCTGGACATGCGCCCGCCCGGCTGGCTGCGCCTCCCTGGGCAGGGCCGTTCCTGGGGCCCGGCTCGGTGGCAGAGGCACAGCCCCCAGCGCTGGGTCCCGAGGGGCTGAGAGGAGGGGCGCCTCCCCCAGGACGGCGGCTGCCAGCTGACCCTGGAGTGAGCTCGGCCCCTGCAGAACTTTCCGGAACAGCCGTCCGCGGCTGGAGCGCGCCTGTCAGGGCTGACTCCGCTGGCGCTCTCCGTCTGTGGGGGCGCAGAGCTCGCCCGGCCAGACGGACAGGGCTGGCGAGGTGCCCTGGGTCCACAGGGCGGCCCTCAAGACGCCTGGCATCCGCGCAGCTCAGGCACCCGGGCGCCATGCAGGGGGCCTCCCGCCAGCCCACCCTCCCCGGCGCCCAGTCCCAGCCCGCTGAGTGGGGCCGCAGAGCCTTGTCCCCACTCTGGCCCGGGGCGGCAGGGGCGCAGCATCTGCCCCCAGGCTGTAGGCAGGCCGCGGGCCAGCCTCGCTGCTGCACTCAGAGAGGAGAAGCAGAGCCCTCGGCCGTCCACTTCAGAAGGCGCCCCGACAGGCGATGGACACGCACTGCCCGCATGTGGGCAGGCGCGGCTCCTGCTCCCCACGCTCCGTCCCCCAGCCCTCTGAACACGGCCCCCAGAGCCCAAGGTCCTGGCGGCCAGTCGGCCCCTCTCAGTCGTGGCAGCAGAGACCGGCCGGCTGAGCCCGCAGGAGCCTGGCCTTGAAAGGCGGCAGCTGCTCTGTGGGGCTCTGTGGCCGCCGCTGTCCCCTGGGGACCAGCCTGCCTGAAAATAGAACCACAGAAAGGAAAGCAGAGGGACCGAGCGGCGGGGAGGGCTGGCGGGGCCTCGCTCCCCTGGATCCAGCTGTGCCTGAAGCCCGCCCACAGCTCTTAGATCCTGTGACCGGCCCTTTGTCCTGGTTCTCAGAGCAAGTTTGGAGGAAAGCTTTGGTCTCTTGCACACGCGTGATGCCTGGCCAGCCATGGTCAGGCCCGGCCCCTCGGTCTAGGTGGAGGCTGGACTGGGAAAGGGCCGCTTGCTGCCCCGTGGTTGGTGGCAGAGACGCCCCCAGGCTGCAGGGAACCCCGCGGAAACCTGGCGCTGGGCCCGCCCCATCCCGGTGGGGTCACAGGGAGCGTGGCACCCGTCCACGGAGGGAGCGGCCCACTGCCCGCCCCAGCCACTTCCACGTGCCGCAGCCCCGTCCACCCTGCTGGAGGCGGCCCGGCCAGCTGGTAAAAAGCCGCGCCCGCCCCAGCCGCGAGGCCGCCTGGCCCCTCTGCCCCTCCCGCTGCTTGGGGTGAGCCCAGGCCAGCTCGGCCGAACCCCCCCAGGAGCAGATCTTGCGCCCTCCAGCGCCCCCGGTGCCCAGGGCTCCTGGCCCCAGCACAGATGAGCCCCGCCTCATGAGGTCTATTAAAGACCAGAGTTTCCTGACAACCTCCAAGTCGAGCCAGGGAGCGCTTCCTCCGGGGAACGGCGCCCCAAGGCCCGGCCGGACCCCTCCCCCGTCTCCAGGTGGGGTCCAGAGAGCCCACCCAGGGCCACAGCCACAGGCGTCCTTGCCCTTTGGGTTCATGGGGCGCCCGGCCCAGCCGCACTGAGCCAGCCCCGCCCCGCTTGGCCCAGCCAGCCACATGGGCTCCCCTGGCTGCACCCCCAGCGCCCCCAAGCCCAGGCTCCCTCCCCCTGCGGTTCCCATGGTCTCCACCCCCACAGCGCCCTCCTCCAGGATGACCCCGACCCCGCTTAGCTGGGGAAGCAAGGACAGCACCCCCAGTCGCCCAGTCTGAGCACACCCCGCACACGCCCACAAGCGCAGGCTGACCGGCTCCCCTCCCAGCCGCTCCCCAGGGCCGGCAGTCCCTCAGCGTCCCCAGCGGCTGCCCAGGCCCAGACAGACTGAGGTGCTCACTCCCCTCCCGCTCACCCCGCTCCAGGTCTGTGCCAGCAGCCCCCGCCCGCGCCCACAGCGCAGGGCCCGCTGGGCACGCAGCTGCGGCCGTTTGCTCTGAGGCGCCTGGAGGAGGCTCGGCGCCCGTGGGCAGCGCACGGGGGCGTGCGGCTTTGGGGTGAGGCGTGCCGGACGTCACAGGGACGCTATTTCCCGCCCCACACCCCACGCCCCACGCCCCACGCCCCACGCCCCGCGCCCCGCGCGGACTCTCCCCCTTCCGCCCGCAGCCAGCGGCTCTCGACTGCTGAGGACAGGGACACCGGCGTGCGTCCACCTGGGGGTGGCTCAGCCCCTCACACGGGGCGCCAGGCAGGTCTGCGGGGCAGGGGCGGGGCGGCCTGCAGGCCCTGGGGGCGAGCCTGAGGCCTGCACGCTGCGCCCACCTGCGGCCAGGACCAGGCTGCAGCTGCCCCGAGGGCCAGAGGGGCCGGTGGGTGCCGGTCTCACCGCAGAGGCGCCAGGCCGCGAGTCAGGCCTTCCCAGACGTGACAGCGGCTTGGGCCGCACCAGCCGAGACCCCGGCCACCAGGCCCACCCCGCCAGTGGGAGCCGGGAGAGGAGGGGGCCCCACGCCTGACGGCTCCAGCGGGGGCCCCTGGACCCATGGCCCGTGCGCCCAGGAGCAGCAGTGCCCCACACCCTCCCACTCTGCCCCAGAGCCCCCGGGTCACTCCGCACCCCTGCCCCAGGGTCAGGCCCCCCAACCCTGAGGCCGCCGGACCCCCAGGGGAGTTGTGGCTCAGGCCAGAGCGCGGGCGGGGCACGTCGGAGAAAGGCCAGCGCGGCCACTGCCCCGCCGGTCCCCCAGGAGGAACCTGACCCCCGCGCAGGCTCCGGCGGAGACGAGCTGGCAGCGGCCGGTCCCCAAAGCCGGGCAGTCTGGACCTGGGCACCCTGGGGAGGGCCCGGGCGGGGCCAGGGACTGCTGGCGGCCCTGAACGCACCTGCCGCCGGCTCCCGCCACACCGGCACCTCTCACAACCCAGCCTCGGCCCCCCGGACCCAAAGGCAGGGCCAGACCCGGCCCCACTCTGGGGGTGCCCGCCCGGCCGAGGCCCAGGTGGTGGCCCCAAAGGGCGTGGCGGGCAGTTGCTGCCGCCGCAGCCTAACCCCAGAGCCAAGCAGGGCACTGCAGGTCAGACTGTGGGACCCCCAGCTGATCCAAGCCTGGGGCTTGGAGGGGCACGAGCAGCTGGCCGCCCCTCGCTGACCACACCCCGCAACTCTGTGCTGCCCAAGAACAGCTTCGCCCCGCCCAGCCGGGACCCTCCACGGCCTCCCGCTTGGCTGCCCCAGCCCCACCCAGACGCCCGCTCTTCCGGGTCCTCTGGCCACGCCTCGGGGCACGTGCCTGGCATGTCCACGCTTCGCAGGGCTGGGTGCCCACGGCTCCTCGTGTGTGCGCGCCTCACCTTCCCCGGGCCCCTCACAGCGGGGCACCCCCCGGAGGCGGTCACGGGCCGTCCCTCGCCACCGCGGCGTCCAGGTGCCCCGGCAGCCCCGGGCTGGGGGGGCCACCTGCTGTGCGCACAGCTGCTGCCGGTGCTTTCCGGTGGCGTGGTGCCCGCTGCACCACAGGAGGGCGGCTGTGGTGCGTGGACACCTGAGCCCTAGTGGCCTGGGCCTCAGCAGCGCGCTGCCCTGCAAGCCTGCACGCCGCACGTGCGCGGGGACTCGCGGCAGCTGCTGCAGCTCGGCAGGCCAAGGCAGGGCGCCATCACGGAGGGCGCAGCCACCGTGGGCGCTGGGCTTCAGCGGGCAGCCGGGGCAGCGCCGAGCGGCCAGCTGGAGCTGCGGCCCGGAGGCCGGTGGGCGTGTGGGTCCCGCCCGGGCCTGGCTGCCTCCCAAGACCCGGCGGACTCAGAAGTGGGGGTGGCGGGACGGGGGGAGAGGCCGCCGAGGGCACGAGCGTGCGGTCACCACCCCTCCCCAAGCGCCAGCAGGCTGCTTCCCGCAGAGGCGCGGCTGGCCCTGGGCCCCGCGTGGACGTGAAAGGGGCGGCGAACCCCCCGGGCCGTCTCGGAAAAGAGCGAAGCGAGGAGCCTGGCCTCCGAGCCCAGCTGCAGCCGCGGCACCCGGACAGGCCCCGGCCGGAGGATGGACGCACGCCCGGCTGGGGCGTCAGCGGTCAGGAGGCTGAGCCCTGCACTCGCACTCAGGCTCCTGGGCGGGAACCTGGAACCGACGGCGGCACGTCCGTGAGCCGAGGGGGAGGCCGGGCCCGCCACCGCCGCAGGAAGGAGCTCCGCGGGGCCCGGAGCCGACGCAGGGCTCAGTCTTTTCCAAGACCCCCAAAGCGGCGTGAGGGTGCACCTCACCACCACGGGCGGGGCGGGCCTCCAGGTGCGGCCTCAGCACATAAGGCAGCGAGAGAAGCCGGACGCAGCCCCTGCTCGACGGCAGCTGCTGCGCGGCGCGATGGCGGCAAAAGTTTGAGGAAAAGGCTATCAGGAAGCTCACAAGGTGGGGAAACGTGTCTGCAAGTCACCGGCTGAGCGACTTGCCTCGGAATATGCCGAGAGCCTTCAGGTGACAAGGAAAATTCTCCATTAAAAGCTGGCGGAGGGCCCTCCCTGGCGGCGCAGTGGGTTAAGCAACGCACTAAAGCAAACCGCAGCCACTGCAGCACGAGTTCGATCCCTGCTGCCGGCCAGGGAGGGGACCCACAAGGCGCAGCAGACCTCTCCTGCCTCGCCCCCTGCTGCCCTCGGCAGTGTGTTTCAGTCCATCTGCCTATTCTGCCCCCTGCTCTGTCTGGTGGATTCTCTCACCTCCCCGCACCTCTGGCCTGTACCCCAGTGCTTGTGTGCATAAATAAATAAATATTAAAAAAATAAAAGGCTGGCGGAGAAGCCGAGTCAGCATTTCCCCAGCGACTCCCACACGGCCACACGCCCACGGGAAGATGCTCAGCCCAGGGTCACTGGGAGTGCCGCCCAGCCGCGGTGGGCGCCCTCGCGGCCCCACTGACACGGCTCAGGTCGTTTCAGACCGCAAGGAGCCGCTGGCCGGGCGGGAGAAGCCGGACCCGCACCCCTTGCTGGAGCCCTGACTCCCGGCCGCTGGGGCGACAGGAGGTGCCCCCGCCGCTGCGCCGCAGCACCCCGGGGCCTCCCCGGCCCTCCCCGGAAGAAGAGGTGAGTGGACGATGGGAGGACAGAGTATGCGGCGCGACGGGTCGAAGGGTGCTTGGGGGAGGGGTGGGCCGGGGCAGGTGACATGGGGGAGGGGTGGGCCGGGGCAGGTGACATGGGGGAGGGGTGGGCCGGGGCAGGTGACGGCGCGTCGCGAGGGCGCCCCGCCGGGCCCGACGCCGCCCTCCAGCTGGCACGGCACGAAGCTGAAGGAGGCAGCGCAGGGCCAGGCCAGGTCAGGGTCAGGCCCAGAAGTGAGCGCCTGGCTCGGCCTCACGGCCTCGGCTCCTCCGGCTGCCCGCAGCACTGGCCCCGCGAGCGCAGACGTCCAGTCCATGCTGACCTTCTGCCGACAGGCCGCGGGCGGCGGCGCCGGAGGGTGACAGCTGCCGGCTCCGATTTCGGGCGGTCAGCTGCCGGCCGGCCCTCAGATGCTGCTGTCTGCTCCAGGAGGCCCTGGGCGTGTCCCCCAGGAGACCCACGGAGCCGGCAGCTGCCTCAGGACCCCACCAGCTGGCCCTAGTGCCCTGGGGTGTCCCAATGCCCCTGGGCCTCCCTCCCCTCCGCCAGCAAATCGCCTTGAAACGCAAACCTCCCCGGGATTAAATATTGACGTGCTGTCTGGTGCGACACGTCAGCGCCCTCGTTGCAGGGACCGAGGAGGCACAGCCCGTCTGTCGACAAAAAGGCACAGCCCCCCACCTTAGCCCCCCACGGTTTCCACCCCCAAAATGGGCCCTAGCCCCATGCGGGCATCCCCAGCGCCGGTAGCGCGCTCAGTTCTCGGTCCCTTGCTTGGCCCAACTAGCTGAGGCGGGGCCCTCCCTTTCAGACGGGCGCTGCCGCCCTGGTCGTGCGTCCTGGCGGCCGGCGGCCCTCTGACTGGGAGCCTGCCCAGCGCGGGCGGGCGCCCCTCTGGGCGCGGGTGCCGCTGGCGCTCAGCTCAGAGGCTGCCAGACCCTCCAGCAGAGGCGGACGCAGCCCAAGCCCGCCGGCCTACGGGCGCCCCCACCCCAGGGCCTGCCCGTTCTCGCTTCCCTGGGGCTAGAGATGCGCTTTACATCCACTTGAATTCCCGAGGCGCAAACAAAAGCGAAAGGGAAAGGCCAGGCCTCCTGGGGTCGGAGCTGACCGCGGCCGGAGGAGGGACAGCCGGAGAAGGGACAGCGAGAGGCGCGCCCTCGTCCCGCTTCCAGAAGCGCCTGGGCACGGTCTGGAGGCCGCACCCGTGGCCGCGCCCAGAAGCCGCCGCCGCAGAGCGTGACCGCAGCGCGGTGCCCGCCGCTCAGACCCACACCTGCAGACACACCGTACCCCAGGCCCCCGCCCGCCGGCCCCAAGAGGGGCGGCCTCGGGGGCGCTCGACCGCAGGCCCCGCCCCCGCCCCAGCGCAGGCGCACCCCTGCACGCAGCGCACGCAGCGGGCCGGCCACCATGCGCCCAGAGCCCGCACCTGCGCAGGTGCGCGCAGCAGGTGCCGCCTCGCCCGCCCCCGCCTGGCCTGGGGAGTCGCCTCCCTGGGAAAGGGACCAGACGAGCTCGCGAGGGCAGGCCGCGGGCTCTCCGGGAGCTGGAGGGCAGGACTGCAGCCGGCTCCGGCCAAGGGCCACAGGGTGGAGCAGCTTGCAGCCGGCAAGGACGCGCCCGTCGCGGGGGCTGGTGGCTGGCTCCGCAGCTGCGCGCAGCATGGGGGTGCCCCAGAGGGCGTCCTGCCTCCCGTTCCCCTGTGGCGCGGGGTGTTCAGACCGGCAGGGGCCGTCACCAGGACGCAGGGGCCAGCAGGAGGCCCCGGGGCAGGCAGCGGAGTCTGAAGCCGCCTCTGGATGCTCCTCTGGACACGGACCTACGGGAGGACCTCAACTGTCTCACAGGTGCACGGGGTTCTCACCCCAAGCTTTCCAAGGTGGCCATGCTGGGGTGTCCAGGGCCAGAACCCCAGCTGCGGCCTATGGAGAAAGGCTGTGGTGGGGCCAGCTAGGGTCTGAGCAGGCATGTGGCCCCCACGAGAGCAGGAGAGCCGGTCCCAGGAGCCGCGGGCCTGGCCTCCGGGTGCCCACCACTGCGGGCAGCGGCCAGCACGGGCAGGCGAGGGCCTGCCTTCTGGGGAGAGGGGCCGGTCCTTGCCGGCCTGCCCACTGAAGCGGCACCTCCGACCCTCGGCGGAGCCTGGGGGCCTCGGGAGCCAGCGCTGGGTGTGCCGGGGTGCCGGGTAGGCTGAGGCCTGGGTCAGGAGTAGGGGCCAGCAGGAGGAGGCCGGAGTGGCCTGGTGCCCACCAGCCACTCCCCCGTCCCTGGGGTCAGGGCTGCCTCCTGATGGACCAGGCCCTCCACGACACTGCCCCCCCGCCCAAGTTTCTGACTCCAGGGCAGAGCCAGGCCACATCTGCCGCCGCTGCCCAGTGCCCCGGGTGTGGGGAGCGGGCCCTTCCCGGCATTGCCCTTCGTGCTGCGTGGGCGCCGGCCGCGGCTGAGAGGGGCTCTGTGGGTGCAGGGAGGGCCGGGGCGCGCGAGCCCGCAGGGCCGGCTCCCTTTCCCGAGCACGGGGCACTCAGCCTGACCAAGCCACCGCCCCAGCATAACGGGCCCTCCCGAGAGGCCTTGCCGGCAACAGTGGGGCCCTGTTCGTTCTTCCCGCCCCCACCCGGGACCACCCAGGCACCGGTGGGCGGGGCCTGGCTCAGGGCCTGGCCCGGAGGCCCCAGGGACAGGCCCTGTGTCCGGCCTGCCTCCCAGAGCCCAGAGTGTCCTTTGTCAGCCCAGGGCAGGGCGCCCAGCCTGAGGCCGGTCCTCAGGGCCCGCTGCCCCTCACCGGCAGGAGCAGGCACGGTCAGAGCAGGCGGGGCCTTGGGCCCCGGGCTGGAGAGGCGGGGACCAGGCAGGGCCCAGCCTCTGGGGTCCCCGAGGCCCCTTGCTGCACCCCGGTGGGGGCAGAGCTGCAGTGCCCTCAGCCCGACCCAGACAAGCCCCAGCCGAGCCTGCCTGAAACGCTCCCGAGAACGTCCTGCCCGGCCCCTCACAGCCTCTATACGAGTCTCCGTTCACCTTGTGCCGAAGCGCCTGGGTTCTTCTCTCGTTCTGAAACTCCCTGGGGCCTGGCTCGGCAGCCTCGAGCCACAGTGCCGGGCGTGTGTGGGCCAAGAGCCGGCCATGCCCTCTCGCTGGCACCGGCGGGGGCCCTGGGCTGGGCATTCCCGCGGCCGCGGCAGCTGCACTGGGGGTGGCCACCTGCGCCTCGAGGCCGGGCCTTGCCCTCCAGAGTGCCGGCCTCGCAGCTGTGAGGCTCGAAGTCAGTGACCCACTGCCCGCTCCGGCCAGCCGCAGGACAGCGGCGAGGACACTGCCCTAAACCCAGAGCCTGACTCCCCGTGGGCCTGCGCCCGGCCTGGCGAAGGAGGGTAAACAAGGGCCCCAGCGCGGGGTGGTCCCGGCGGTCTCGCCAGGCGAGGGCAGGCGCCGGAGTCAGGGGCTGTGCAGGCAGAGACGGAGCTGGGGCGCCCGCGGCCGCTGCCTCCTCCCTGCCCACGGGGGCTCCCCAGAAGCCGGGGCGGCTGGACTCCAGACCCGAGGAACCCCACTCTGTCTGCTATGGCCCCCAGGGGTCGGTGCGGGCCAGGCGCCCTGCCTAGGAGGCCCTGAGGCTCTGCGGGCCCAGAGCTCGGTGGGAGCGCGGGGCGTGCGGGGGGCCTCTGTGCGCTCTCGGCGCAGCCTCTGCGGGGTCCGCGCCCCTGCGAGCCCTCCGCGGCCGCCCTCCCGTGGCCTGCGGCCTGCAGCACCAGCTGCCTTGAGGGGAGCCCGAGGCGGTGCCCACGCCTTTCAGGGGCGGGGTGGTGAGCGGACCGCCCCGACTCGTGTGCCCAGACGAGGCTGATTTACGATTTCCGTGCAAAGGCAAGTGACGCGGAGCTGCCTGCCGGGCTCAGCCGCGAGTCCGCCCTTAGGGCTCAGTCCAGGCTGGGCCCTCTGCACGCTGCCGTCCGCTTCAAGAGGGGCCCAGAGCCCTGCCCATGGCTGGTCCCAGGAGGCTCCGTTGGCCGCCGGCACCTGCGGCATCGGTGGGGCGCAGCAGGCAGCCGGCTGGCGGGGTGGGCGGCATAGCCTGCTCTGGACCCAGTGTCCGGCTCCTTGCTGGTCAGCTGCCTTCTCACAGGGGACCCGGCGGCCCTCTGACCTTTGTGCCACCATGGCCTCTCCTTGCTCCCCAGCTCCAGGACGCTTCCCTGCAGCAGCCCTCCCGGCTTCGGGCGCCAGAAATAGCGTGGAGGCCCGAGTGTCGCCCTTCCCGCCCATGATGTGACGGTGCCCAGCCTGCTCAGGCAGAGGCCCAGCGTCCTCTGAGTGACTCCGGCAGCTCCTCCCTCCCCCGTTACCCCTGGTGGCTGCTCAAGAGCCTGCCCCGGAGCTTCGGGGTCACTGCAGCAAGCTCCACCCCAGACGGAGCACCCAGCACCGTGCTGAGGCCCCGAGAGGCCCCACTCCCTCAGAACACCCCCTCCAGGAGGCCCCCCAGCCCCCTGCTCCACCGGCCCCTGCGGGCTTCTCGGGGTCTCCATCACCCCCACCTCCATCTCCCCGGGACCTTGGCTCTGCTCAGACCAGCGACCCCCCCGACCCGCTGAGAACCGTGCGCTGCTGCTGCCCACTGCCCCTCCAGCCGCCCCTCCGGCCGCCCCTCCAGCCGCCCCTCTGACCCTTGTGCGTCCACAGCATCACCCCACGTCCAGCCCCCCGTGCACTGCTTGGAGAGCAGGCCCTGCGCCCAGAGCCACTGGCAGCTGAGGGAGGGTCGGGGTGGCAGTAGCCAGGGCCCAGGACAGAGCTTCCCAGTGGGTCCAGCCAGGCCACCAGCCGCTCCCCCCACTCACACCGCCATGGGCGCCTGCGCCCCACCTGGGGAGCTATGGCACCCCGCGGCGCGGGTCCTGCAGGCGGGGACACGCTCCTGGACTCGAAGGACAGAGAGCCGGCCGTGGGCGGCGCCCGGGAGCCCAGGCCACCGGCCCTGGCAGCGCCTGCACCAGCCGCTGCCCCCTGCACTGGGCCCTGGACAGGAGCAGCCTGCAGCTTGGGCCGCGGCCAGAGCCCAGGATGGCGGGAGGGCCCAGGCGGGGCCGAAGGGGCCCAGAAGGGACCAAAGCTTGGACGGGGCAGCTGCCTGCAATCTGGGGGACTGGGCGCTGACCTGCCAGCAGCCCCCACGGACAGAGGGGCTGGCGGGCAGCACTTCGTGGCTGGGAGAGGGGGCGGGGGTGGGCGGCTCAAAGGCTGGGCACCTTGGGGCCGGCGCAGGCTTCGGGCATCCAGAGCTGAGGACTGTCAGCTGCCCTTCCACCCTCTGTGCCCTGCGGACACCTGTGCCAGAGCAAGCCCGGTCCTGAGGGGCTCTGGGGCCGCCGGAGGTCAGATGGGCAGCGGCAGCTCCGGGCCCCACCCAGCCCCAGTGCAGGAGCCACCAGGCCGGCCAGCCAGGCTCCCAAAATAGTCTGGGTGCGGCCGGCTGCTGGCAGCTGCCCCGCCAGCAGCCCTGGCACCTGTGGCCGCCCGCCGGCTTGTGCTGGACATCGGGGCCGGGCCAGGCGGGCCCTGGCAGGGAGCCCCGGCACACTCGCGCTCACGCGCCACATGCACTCCCACGCACAGCCGGGCGCTGGCGGCCCCTGCACACTCGCACTCTCGCACACGCCCCATGCCCACGCACACGTGCCACACCCACGCTGCAGGGGGTCGGCGGGCAGCAGCAACTGGACAGTGACCACCGTCCAGCCATCCCGTGGGGCCGCCCTTGAGCCCAGGTCTCCCCAGGGTCCTGCACCCAGCAGGCCCGCCCGGGCCCGGGGCCCAGCCATCCCCACCCTGCTGGCCCTGCTCTGGCCTGGCCCTGGCCCGCCGAGAGCCCCAAGGGAGCGGCCTCGGGCGGGAAGCCTTGAGAGCCCGGCCTCACCCGGCCTCTGCCCTCCCGCGGCCCAGGGACAGGGCGGCGGTCACTGTCAGGAGGCCGCCCCAGCCCCGCGGCAGCTAGACTCCAGGCCCAGCCACTCTTGGGAGCACAGGAGCCCAGCACTCTGGCCCGGACACAGCACCCCACCCCTCCTTCGGCAGCCCAAGTGCACCACACGGGGGACGCAGCTGCGGAGCCGACAGAACGAGAACTATGCAGGGGCTCCCGCCTCATGTACCTCGTGAGGCTGCGGCTCTGGGTACGGGGGGCTCGCAGCCCTGCTTGCTGGCAGGGCGTCACGGGGTCACCGGCCAGGCACTCAGCCCGGGGCCTGCCTCGGACCCTGGCCCCGCCGCAGGGGTGACCAGGACCTCCCCGCGCTGGTCCCTCGGGGCTGCTGGCTCCCTGTGGGGGCTGTTTCCCGCAGTGATGTCACCTGTGCATGCGTGATCCCCGTCTCCAGCCTGGCCACTCGGTGCCCCCAAGTCTGTGGCCTGGGCTGGTGACCCCACAGCCAGGCCTCCAGCTCCCCGGGAAGAGGCTGGTGCAGGCCGGAGCTTTCCTTCCCCGTCCCGCTAACAGCCCCCACCAAATATTCGGGGCCCAGGACGGCAGAGGACGGGGCATCTCTGGTCATGCACAGGGGAGCCCCAGGTGGAGGATCCAGCCCCAGAGGGGCACAGCGGCGGGAAGGGGCCTTCGGCCGAGGCTGAGCCAGCCTGCAAGGATGGCGGCTGCGGGAGGAGGGAGGCCAGCGGGGCAGGAGAGCCGCTGGGGCACCACAGCTGGGCGCCGGCCTTAGCCCCCCGCAGTGACCCAAGCGCGTCTGGGTGGGGCCTGGGGCCGCCCTTCCCGACAGGAGAGCAACGGTCCAGCCTGAGCGGACGGCCTGCCCTGGCCAGGAGCTCCCTGCCCGCGTGCGCTCGGCCACGCTCCGCGAGCTGGAGCCGGGGTGCAGCCGGGTACCTGGGGGCCAGCAGGCCCCCATGGCAGCTGACCGCCCGCCCTGGCCCACGCACGCCTGCCCGGGTGCCCAGCAGGGTCCCGGGACGGGCACACGGGCTCCGGAAGCGGCTGCCCCTGCCGACCGCGGCTCGGCCTCGGGGCCCTCATCTTTGCGCTCCGGATTCCTCGGTGGCGCACTGGGCCCGCCTTCCTTTGCAGGGGACACGTGAGCTGCACCCAGGCAGCCGCCCCTCCCCAGGCCTCCCTCGCGGACCCGCTGGCACAGCCTCGCCCACCGCCAGGCTGAAGCTGGGAAGCGCGAGGACAGCAGACGGCCACGGTCAGCAGCAGGCCCTGGCCCGGCCCGTGCTCAGAGGGGACCCGGGGTCTGGACCGCGGCAGCGGCGGGTCCCCCCTGGGCTGTGGTCCCGGCTGCCGCGCTCCCCGAGAACCCTGAGCCACAAGGCAAAGCCCCGACCCGGGCCTCCCGCCCGGCCCCGGGTAGCATCGTGAACCCCAAACCAGCAAGTCAGGGAAGCAAAATCTGAGGAAACAAACTCAAAAGAGACCAAGAGACGGTGCTCGTCGCCGGCCGAGGAAGGGGCCTCGGAGTGGACGCGGCAAGGCTCCCCACGGAGCTGCCCCAGAAGGCGCCCCCAGAAGCAGCGTCTGGAAACCAGAGGAAGCACCTGCCGTGTCCTCTTGTCAAAGGGTCAACCCTGAAACTTGAAAGGGAATTGTGGGGAAGGAGCCACAGGCACCGTCTCGCGAGAAGGGAGAGGAAACCCTCAACAAAACCCCAGAAGCTCCATCCAGAAACGCAGTGAGCAGAGATCACAAAAAACTGGGTCCCTGCAAAATTGAGAGTCAGCTTAGCCTTGGAGACGGGGCTGGTGCCCGCCCGGCGAAGCAGGAGCTGCCCACGGTCCTGACAAGCTCGGCCAGCACAGGCCAGTGCCTTCCAGGAGAGCGTGGGAGAGGAGGGGCTGCCCGCAGGGCCGCAGCGCCAAGCGGGGTCCTCGCAGCAGGTGGGCGCCCCACGCGGCCTGCCAGGCCCTGCTGCGCAGCCCGCACAGCTGTGGTCTGGGGGGCAGCCGGTCGCCCCGCGGTGGACGCTCCTGCCCGGCCAGGACCGGCCCACCCGTGCGGCGCCTACCCGGGGGTTCTGGTCCGCTGCTGGCGCCCAGCGGTCACGCGGCTGCCCGGCCACCTCCTGCCTGAAGCTCCTCTCGGCTCCTGCCGGGCGGCTCTCGTGGGGCACAAACGGGTGGGCGTGGAAGCCGAGCGCCCAGCAGCCCATGTCCCGCGCAGACAAGAGGGCCCGGTTTCTGCAGCAACATCCAGATTAGTCTCATCTGCAGCCCCAGTGACCACCCCGGTCCCCGGACGAGCCCGAGATGGGTGGGTGAGCCACGAGCCTCAGCCGCGTCACCCCTCTGCTGACTCACACGAGCAGCGGCCACCAAGCAGCCGCAGCCTCCAGCTGCACCCGCCACCGAGCAGCCCGAGGCTCCGGCCCCACCCACGATCCAGCTTTGCCCACGATCCAGCTCCGCCCACGCCCTGGGGGGGCGGTGAGGGGCTCTGACCCTGGCCTCTGGCTGGGCCCACAGAGCGGCTGGGGCCCTGGGCGCCTACTGGCTTGGCTGAAGCCTCTGCAGAGAGCCGCCTGCCGCAGCCTGTCCCCGCGGCCTGGCCTTACATTCCGGGCCCCGTGCGCTGCCTGGGCAGGCAGGAGAGAGCCCCACCTTCTGCCGCTCCCGGGGCAGGGGCTGGGCACAGCAGCTGCGAAGGCCTGGCCTCCCGCCCGGCCCTCTCAGACGGTCTCCTCTGATCTCGGCCCCTCCCCTGTTGTCCTCATCCTCAGGTGGAGAAACTGAGGCCAGAAGAGGAAGCACCGCGGACAGCTGGGGGTCTTGCTGCCGGCCTGCCCTCCCCACGCCCCCAATCACAGGGCCAGGAGAGGGACAGCACCCCTGGACCTTGTCTTCACTCGCCCGCTCCCTCCTGGGCCCCCCGGGTCATCCCGGGAGCCCAGTGGCCCCTTTGCCCCGCGGTCGCAGGCCCTGAAGGCGGCTGGGCTTTTGAGAGACAAGGGGTCCACCGCTCGGCTGCGCTGGCCAGCCGTCCCCCAGGTGGCTGCGGGCTCCAGGGTCCACTGGGCAAGCTGACCCGTCATCTTCCCGGCCAGGCTCCTGGGGCCAGGGAAAGACACGGGCGCATCCTGCCGGCGGCAGCCGTGGGCTAGGCAGAGCCCGCAGGGAGGCCCTTGGCCAGAGCGGGCTGGCCGGCGGAATGGGGCTGCGCGCTCTCCCCGCGGGCTCGCGTCTCACCAGGCCGCCCACCCTGCCGCTCCTGGCTGTGCTCGCAGCCAGTTGTCCACTCTGAGCCCGCCTTTCCTCTTCCACAAAAGCCCTTGGCAGCGCCCGCTTCCCGGGTGGCCCCAGCAAATGAACGCGCAGTGGCGTGGAGGGCTGTGGGCGTGGCGTGGAGGGCTGTGGGCGTGGCGGGGTGGGCTGTGGGCGTGGCGGGCTGTGGGCGTGGCGGGCTGGGCGTGGCGGGTAGGGCCTGGGCGTGGCAATGGGGCCTGACTGCTGGTCAGGTGCAGGCCAGCCTGGCGTGGGGCGGGGTACTGGGTGGGGGTGGGGCGTCCGGTCAGGTGCACGCGGGAGGGAGTGGCGCCAGGGATGGGGGCAGCAGCTGGGCTCCGACCTGAGCGTCAGGACGGGCCTGGCTCTGTGGGGCCCGGTGCCCTGCAGATGCAGCCAGCTGGCCCGAGCTAGTCAGACTGGCGGAAGCAGGGGCCCTGTGGTGACTTCGGGGTGCCATCAGCCAACTCCCCCACTCGCCCCTGCGGGCTCAGCACAGAGCTTCAGACCGAGGCTGCCCCGTGGTCAGAGGGGGCTGCTGGCTCCCCTCCCGGCTTCTGCGTTCCAAGTGGGAGGGGGCACTCTCTCCGGAGGGTTTCTGGGGGCCTGGGGCATGACTCCTCAGCTTGTTGTGGGAGGGGCTGGGTGAGCTGTGGAGCGCTGTGACGGGGCTGGAGATGGGGGTGTGGGCCATGGGGCTCAGGGCAGGACACCGCCCCCCAGACTGGTGGGGCCCTGGGGCCTGGGGTGGTGGGGGCGGGTACCCCCAGACCCCAGATCGGGAGGCACTGCCGTCCCACTGTAGGGGCAAGGCCCAGTAGCTGGCCTCAGTTGGTCCGTGGTGGTGGTGTCACCCAGCATCCAGCACCACCCAGCCTGCCCCTGAAGCCAGTGGACAGACCCTGCATCAGGCCTCAGCCGAGCCCTGCACCCCTGCCAGCTCGCAAGGGCATGCCGGGCAGAGTGTTGTAACGGGGGCCCAGGGAAATGGGGGTTCCAGGTTCCCTGCCCCTCCCAAGGGAGGGTACAGCTAGATGGGAAGGGGGGGCTGGAGAGGAGCCGGGAAGGAGGAGCGGACTCGTGTGATCCCCTCTGACCTGCCCACGGCCCCCGCGGGAAGGCGCCTCAGACCGCGGCGCGTGGCCTGCTCTGGCCAGTGGTGAGGCCGAGGCACCGCGAGGGCGGCTCCGGCGCGGGCTGGAAGCGTGACCCCTGTCTCGTGCAGCAGTATTAAGGCTCCTCTCCACTGAAGGACTTTTATGTTTTGTCTCGATGCAGCAGGTGGCAGAACCTATTTAGAGCAGGCAGGTTTGGGGGTTCTGGGGTGCCCTCTCCCTGCCCTGTAACACCCTCACTTTGAAGACGGGAACGAAGCCGCGTGGGCGGGAGGTCTGCCTGTCCGCTGGTGGTGCCTGGATGACCTCGCTTCCTCCAGCTGGGCAGGGGGCCCACTGGGAGACCCCGATTCTGACCTACTGGCCCCCCGGCGTGTCCAGTGCCTCCCTGGGGGGGCCTGCTGAGTCCCCCGAGGGCACTTGGAGAGCCGGGCTCTGGGCTCCCGGGGCAGGAGCCGCTGCTCTGGGCAGGCCTGGCCACGCCTGGGGGGTGCCGCGTGCACACAGGGCCCGGCCCTGAGCAGCTGCCCGGGAAGAGGGGGCTTCTCCGTGGTGGGGACCAGGTTTTGAGCAGGGCTGATAGGTGCGGAGGCAGGGCCAGAGCAGCTGCCAGCCCCTCGCCCCAGGGCCCAGTGGTTGGGTGAGCGCCCCCGGCCCGTGCTGTCCTGCTCCTCCCCTGTCCTGCCCTCTCCGGCCCAGAACCGTGAGCCCTGCGCTCTCTCTCCTGGCTGCTTGTGGCCCTGGAGGGAGGGGGGGCAGGGCAGTGAGCCAGGACAGGGGACAGGACAGGGGATAGGGTGGTGGGGCAGGGCAGGGGGGACAAGCCCAGGGCACTGGACAGTCCACGCAAGCGGCACATCTCCAGGGGGCCCGCGGGGGCTGTGGCCTCCTCCTGACTGAGGGCCATTCCCTCCCACGATGGGCCGTGCTCTGGTGCCCGCAGCCGCATCCTCGCCGGCCGTGGGCGGCACTGCTGACCCCATGTGGACGTGCATCCTCATTTCTCACCAGGGCTTTCCGGGTGTGCATGGCAGGTGCCAGGGCCACGCTGGGGGAACCTTCGGCGCCTGCACGGGCAGCTGTCAGGGCCCAGGCCCCACGGCTGTCTCCTGCTCCACACTGTGCGCTCGCGGGTGGCGAGAAGCGCGCACCACGGGTCCGCAGCGAGTTCCCCCACAGGTGCCTCAGCACAGCCCCACAAGGGTCAGAGGCAAAGGGGCCGCAGCTGCCATTCGGGCTGCCGCAAAGTTCACGTCCCACTGGGGCTTTAAGTCGCAAGCAGGACCCTACTACGGACCTCCACTGACACCTGCGCCCCCACCCCCGCCAAGGGGCGAGCTCGAGGGGGCGGGGCCCACCCAGTGGGAGGGAGGGGCGGGACTCGCGGCACAGGGCTCCTCCCAGAGGCCAGCGTGCCTGTGTGTCCGTGTCCATGTGCGTGTGTGTCCGTGTCCGTGTGTGTGCGTGTCTGTGTGCGTGTCCGTGTCCGTGTGTGTGTTGCGCTGCAGGCGCCCACCGCCGCCCGGGACGCCCACTCTGTGCCCCTCGGTGTCCCTGGCTCTGGCCGGAGGCCACTGGTCCTTCCCACTGTTACCTGAGCCAGCGCGGAGCCGACAGGCATCCCCAGAGGTGCTGCACGGGGAAGCCCCTGGCGTGGGGGCCGGAGCTCTGGCTCCTCAGTGGAGGACGCGGGAAGAACCAGGATGGACAGAGCCATGGAGCGACAGGGAGAAGGCCCCTCCCCTCTGCCCCAGCCCTGCCCCAGCAGGTTCCTGGGCCACCAGCTGCTCCCAGGCCAGAGACCCACCCACCCGCTTCCCCCTTGCCAGCTCCCCAGCCCTCCTCCCAGTGCTCCTCCCTCCCCCTGCAGGCTGGACAGCCACCTGGGGCCCCGCCTCTGCCTTGCTCCAAAGCCTGTCCCCAGGCCCTCAGGCCACCTGTCCTCACACCCAAGGAGGTCACTGTTCCTTCCTGTCCAGCCTCGAGTCCGCCGATGTCCACCGGGGGTGGGAAGCCCCACCAAAGCAGACCTGCAGGCGGCTCCCGGGTGCCCAGGGGTGCAGGGCCGCCGGCCACCAAGCCCACCAGCACTCGGGGACTCTTCCAGCCCCCACCCTGCTGGCCCCGGCCCCAGAGCTTGGTGGCCACTGAGAGGCAGCCGGCCCCTGGCCTCCGCGGCCCCTCGCAGCTGCTCCTTGGCGGGGGACAGCTGGCCACAGCCCCCTGGACACCGAGCAGCTGGACACATAGCCAGTGGGGGCTGCAGGGCCGGCCCGCCCCTGCAACCCTGGAGCCAGGGCCACAGTCCCTCTGGTAGCCCAGCCCTGCCATCTCCCCTAGAAAGGCGAAGCCCACTTCCAGAAGGTTCCAGAAGAGCCTGCTCCGCACTCACCCTCCTCCTGGAGCAGGAGACTGGGTGCCGTGCTCCCGCTGGCTGGGCTGCGGTCAGGCCCCAGCGGTGCCTGAGTTCCAGTCGGGGCTCGGGGAGGAGGGTCTCGGTGGTGACCAAAGGCTCAGGGAGGCTGCCCTCCCACTCGTGGGCACAGCCCAGACCCCTGACCCAGGAGCCAGCAGGCCAGCGAAGGCACAGGGAAAGCACTGGCCACCGGGCGGTGGGCGGTGTAAAGCCCAGTGGTCACGAGAAAGGCCGAGAAAGCCAGAGGCTGTGAAGCCGCACGTTGGGCGCAGAGAACGTGCTGGAGCCCAGCCCCTCCCCCACGCGCCCGGGGCAGGCTCTGCCCTGGCCAGGGAGGCCATCTCGAGTGCCCAGGGCTGCCCGCGAGGGCCCGTTCACTGGGAGCCACTCCAGGCCCCAAGGGACACCTGGCCGGGAGAGGTGTCCTGCGATGGGCCGGCCCTGTGGACCTTGTGCAGCTGGCCACAGCCCCAGGGAGCCGAGAGGAGCCTAGAGGCAGCTGGGGGGCTGGGGGTTGTCCACTACCAGGGCTCTGCGGGAGCACTGACCTCACCCGCAGTCCTGCCCTGCCTGGCCCCCTCAGCCGCCCCCCGTCCCTGAGTTTCCCAGGCCACTGACCTGGAGGATGGTCTTGTGCCCCAACCTGCCTCGCGTGCCAGGCGAGGGCCACCCCTTTGCCGACTGCGTGCAGCTGACGGCCCGGGCTCACCCGGCGCGGCCGCTTGGAGGCCGGAGTCCGTCCTGTACGGGTCCCGCCACCGTCTGCCTCTGAGCCGGCTCAGCTGAGGTCCCGGCCGCAGCCCCGAGACCCCCAAGGCCGGGCTGCTGCGTGGCGAGCGGTCTCCGCTGCGTCCAGCACGTGTCCCGCCAGCAGCGGGCGCCGCAGAGGCACCGACCCGCCCCGCGCTCGACTGGACCGCCTGCTCCGCCGCCCTTTGCAGCCTGGAGCCCCTTACCAGCGGCACTTCCAGCTGGCCGCTCTCCCGCTGCTCTGTGGCGGGGCTTCCACCCCCAAGACTGCGGCCCCAGCCGCGGGGCGACGCCCCCCCCAGCCCAGAGGGCTCCCTTGTAGGCTGGAGAAGACCCGCGAGCCCAGGTGGGCAGGAGCCCCTCTGGGGCAGCCCAGCAGGGTGCGCTGGCCCCTCCCAGGCTCTGGGGTGCCCGCCTCCCCTCCGGCCTCCCTGCCAGGGCCGTCTGCACAGACCTCAGATTTCAAGGCAAATCAAAGGCTTTTTAGAGTTTGGGCAAAATCTTGTGATTTTTTTTTCAAATCGTTGGCTTTGGCAAGTTCAAAGCTGTATTTTGCCAAGTCCTCCTCCCTCCGATAATTTAAAGTAGAAAAACCCAGAAACAAAACCACTGTGCATTTCAGGGAAGCGCGTCTGCGAGCCGCGACTCTGCAGCCCAGAACTGCCTGAGAGGGGCCGGGGGCGGGACCTCTGGGCAGCGGGGGCGGGGCCTCTGGCCGCAGGGGCGGGGCCTCCGGGCCTGCCAGGACCCTCCACCTCCGACCTGTGGGGGGCGTGGTCTCTGCAAGGGGCAGGAGGGGATGGCCAGCCCTGAGAGCACCCCTCCCCTTGCCAGGCTGAGCCAGACGCCTGGGCAGCTGCCACCCGCGTGTGGCCAGCCCAGGGCTGGGGGAGGGCGGCCCTGAGCCCGTTGGGCCTGCGCCTGCGTTCTAGGTCGGGGAAGCGCAGAGGCCGCGCCGCAGCGCACTGCCCCACGCGCGCGGCGCCAGCCGGGGGCCTGGGCAGCTGGTGCCGGGTCTCGCAGGAAAGCAGAGCTAAGGGCGGGGCGGCGGCCCAGCAGGCAGGCTCCGGAGCGACCTGGGGCCGGTCTCTGGGATGGCCGCAGACTGCCCACTGCCCGCAGCAGGCGTGGCCCAGGGCACCCGCCGAGCCCTGCCCCCGGTTTCCTGCAGCCCGGTGGAGCTGGCGTTGGCTCGCGGGTCAGTGCGCACCGCTAGGCCACACGCCCACGGGTGACGGCCGCACGCCAGGCCGGGCAGGGGCCGCGTGTCCACACGTGGTCGTGCAGACCAGCGGGTGTGTCCTCTGCCTGTGCGTCCGCTCTGTGGGCCTGCCCAGGGCACAGGCCCAGGAGCTGGCCCCGCCCGGCGCCCAGACCCCACGAGGGTGTCTCCGCCCTCCAGCCCTGGCGCACTTAGCGGCCACCTCAAGAGCTGTCCTGCCACGGTCAGCAGTGAAACGCCACCGCGGCCGGAGTGTCAGGTGCCGGCCTCAGGTGCTGGCGAGGGGGCTGGACCCCGCCAGGACACACACGTGCTGGGCCTCTGGGCAGCCATTCCCCTGGTCCCTTGGGCAGAGCCCTGCTCCCCAACAGGCGGAGACCCCCCATTCGGGTTTCCAGGCAGCCACGCGCAGCCACCGCAGCAGGCCAGCCGGTCAGGGGCCTGGGGATGGCAGGCGCGGGGGCCGGAGAGAGGCCGGGAGGCCAGGCTGCACAGGGGCTCACTGACGCCCGCCAGGCCCCCACCGGGACGGGGGCGCCTGCACTGCTCGGGGCCCAGGGCACAGCCCATCGGCCCAGATGGGCCCGGCGCTGACCACGGCGAGGCCCACTGGTGTGACTGGGCATCAGGAGGTGAGGAGACACGTGGCCACCCAAGCCGTCACGGCAGACCCCTCCCGGCCTCCCCAGCCCTGCGAGGAAACCTCTGCAGGAGCGCGAGACACCCCGAGATAGCGAGTGTGGGAGCCGCGCCACGGTCAGCGGAGGTTCTGATGGCCCCTCCGTCAGGGGACGAGCGGTCAGCGGACACTCGGGCTCCCCCCGGGACGAGCCGTCAGCGGAGAGTCTGCGGCTCCCCCGCTGGGGCCAAGCACACCCCACGGTGTGGGCAGTTTGCAAGACCCCGTCCCCGCCGGCCCACCGTCCGCTGACACGTGCCTGCGCCCAGCGTGGTGAGGCGCAGCCCTCAGAGAAGGGCGAAAGGCTGAGCGTGTGGCCGTGCACAGGCTCGGCGATAACACTGGCCCTCGGGGCGGCCAGGCCGCAGCGCGAGGCGGAGCCCAGGCCCAGTGGCGCGGACTCAGCTGCGGGCAGACGTGCAGGGAGGTGGCAGCCTCAGCTCCAGAAGTCCCCGGCCCCCCAGCAACCGAGTGTCGGCCGACTCCCGCGCTCTTCGCTCTTCGGGTGGGGCTGCGCGCAAGGCCCCGGGAGGACGCCTGCGGAGCTGAGACCTCAGGGAGCGGAGAGTGGCTGCTGTGAGCAGAGGCAGCAGGAACCCGGCCGGGGAGGGAGGGCACTGGGCTCGGCACAGGTTCGCGGGACGCCACAACACTCCTCAGACTCAGTGCAAAGGGGCACGGCAGGGGGTGGGCAGGGCAGTGGCCTCTGCAACGGCGGCCCCGGGCGTGTGGGCAGCAGGACCAGGCGCCAGTGCGGCTGGGTCGGGCAGTGGTGGCGCCGGCCCCTGGGTTTCTGCCCTCACAAGTCACAGGCGCTTCCGGCCCAGCCCCGCGGGCCAGCTGGGCCAGCAGTGCCCCTCCGCGCCCAGGCTCAGCAGATGCGCTTCCAGCTGTGGGAGCCGGGCGCCCCCAGGCCCTGCTGCCAGGGACAGACCCTGCACGGGGTGGGGGACGGCGGGGCGGGGGTACCGGGGTGGGGGGCAATGGGGTGCAGGGCCACAGAGGGGCGCTGGGTGGGCTGTTTCTGGAACAGCAGCAGCCAGAGTGGGGCGAGTGGGGGGTACCCAGGCGGACACCAGGACTTCGGGGTCAGCCGTAGAACAGTGGGCCTGACAGACCCAGACCCAGAGAAGGTTCCGGAAGGGCCATGCCACCTGCACGGCTCAGGGCAGAGCGTGTGACCTGGGGTGTCCATGGGGCTTTTTTCTTCCTTGGACTCTGCCTCAGGGTCTTACCGCCAAGACGCGCACATTACTGGGGTGTCTTCTGGTTCTGGGGGTGCCTGAGGCTGGCGGTTGGTCGCACAGACCCCGTCCTGCCTGGGAGCAGCGCCATCCTCCACCCCGGGCAGGGTCAGAGCTGCCCCCAACCCCCGGCTGACCCCAGGGAGGGCAGGCCCGCAGGCATTCCGTCCAGCCGCCAGGCTGCCCGCCCGTCCAGGAGCCTCCAGCGCCAGGTCCACCCAGCCGGCCGCCGGGCCCTCTGCCTCCAGAGCTGCCTGGCGTTGGTCCCCGCTGGCCACCTGGGTCAGCTGCAGAAGCCTCAGGGAGAGCCGTGTGGGGCCGTCACCGGCCAGTGGCGCAGGCAAGAGGAAGTGGGCCGGCTGGGGGCTTCTGAGGTGGAGAGGGCAGGCTGGCCAGTGCCCTGGCCTTGAGAAGAAGGGCCTCCTTGTTCCCGCCGCACTGCTCCGGGCAGGGCGGCGGCCATGCCAGGGTGGGCCATGGGGTGCACTGGGTGGGAGGGGCGGGAGCAGGCGCCCCTGGCTCCTGCACAGCAGAGGGACCGGGGGCTGTTCCCCAAAGGGCGCCCTGCGGGTTCTGGTCCAGCTTCTGCACAGGAAGTGCCCAGTCCGACCCCCGTGGAGGCAGGCAGTGGACAGAGGGCCCTCAGGGCAGGGCAGGGGGCAGGGGGCCGGTGGGGGGCGCTGAGGGTGCACAGGGGAGAGTGAGAAGCCAGCAGGGTGGGGAGGGAGGAGAAGGGGCAGGGGCACCCAGAGAGGCAGCTGGGGTGCTTTGTCCCAGGCTGTCATGGCAGGAGGGGAGACCCGGGCCCTCCTCCGCCCCGGAGGGCTGCACCTGGCCGAGCCCGCCCTGCTGGCCTGGGGCTGCCTGTCCAAGGCCGAGGGGCTGCTGGAAGCTCATCCAGCAGCTGAGGCAGGGGAGGTGGGGCTCCGGTGGGGCCACCTTGAGAAGTTGCGGGGCTACCTGGCCTCTCCGCAAGCCCTGCCCCGCGGACCTGCCCACCCGCTCCTGGGGTGCCCTGCCCACAGCCGCGCCCAGCTTCTGGGGGCCAGGCGGGGCGGGTGGGGAGGGGGCGTCTGGCCACCGGGCGAGGATAGGGCTCGAGCAGCTCACAGGGTGTGAGCTCAGCTGCACCAGCGCCCAGGCCAGGCCGCTCCCCACAGCCCTGGCCTCGAGCAGCTCCGCTCAGCCAGGGCCACGCCGCCCCCAGTGACCAGAGGGCCCCACAGCCGCCTCCCAGGACCGGCCACAGGTCAGGCTCCTCTGGCCGCCTGGGACGGCCGGGGGACGGCCCCCAGCGCTGTGCCCGAGTCCCCTCTCCACAGCCACCTCGCAGAAGGATGCCAGCAGCGGAGCAGCCTCCTGCGGGCCATGGGCCCTGGGCAGGAGGCGGCGGGCCCTGAGTGGCGGAACGGGCAGTGTGGCCTGCGCGTCCCGAGGTGCCGAGACGCTACGGCCTCTTCCAGGGGCCTCGTGGGGTCCGGTCAGGGGGGCAGCCCATCCTGCTCACACTGACACGTGGGCTCAGGCTGGGCCCCCCGCCTGGAGCGGCTCCCCCGTACCCCGCCATCCCACCGGGCTTCCATGGCGGCCCTTGGACTGGCCCTGGGACTGGCCGGGCGGACCTGGGCCCGGGGCAGGGGCAGCCTCCCAGGGCACCGGCCCCAGGCCGCAAGCGCCAGCTAGGCTGCACCCAAGGGGCCCGGGCCAAGGCCCGGGCCGGGAAGCAGACCGGGCGGGAGCCACACGAGTGGGGGCTCCTCCTGGGCCCTGGCAGGGATGGGGCCCCCCTGCCCGCGTCCCCGCACCGTGAGGGGCCACGGGGCTGGCCAGGCCTGGGCAAGAGGCCGCGTGGCCCAGGGTCGTCTCCTGGCTGCAGGTCTGCGCGGGGCAGGGCGCACTCAGGCCACTCGGGGCTGCCCACACAGGGCAGGAGCCCAGGGCTCAAGGAGGGGAAGGGCCCAGCCCCGGCCCTCCCTGCTGCCCTCGGCCCTGTCTTGCCTCCTCAGCGCTGGAGCCAAGGCCTGGGCCGGGCGCCCCCTCGGAGGAGAACGGAGGTCCCGGCGACAGAAGGGGAGGCGCCAGGCTCCAGGCATCAGCGCCCGGTGCAGCCCGGCCCTGGCCCCCGCACCCGCCAAGCCCCTTTTCCTCCTGCGCAGCCCTGCGCGGTGGGGTCACTCCCTGTCCCCGCAGCAACCCGACGCGGGGCCCACAAGGGGTTCTGCCCCTCGCGCGGGCGACCGCAGCTCCAGCGGGCACCACGGAGCCGGCGCCCCGGCGCGGCCGGGCTGGAGCGGGGGGGAGAGGGGGGTGCGCTCTCCCGGCCCTCCCCCTCGGACCCGCGAAGACATCGGGGTGAGCTGGGCCCGCGGGAGGGGAGGCCGGCGCTGTGGGGGGCAGCGAGGAGAAGGTGGCGCGCGCGAGCGGGGCGCTGGGCAGAGCGGACCCTGCGCGGCCGGAGCGGGCGCGGGGCGCTCGGGCGGGAGGGGAGAGGGGAGGGGGGCGGGGTGCCGATTTCGGCGGGGGGCGGGGAGGCCCCTGATAGGCCGCGCCAGGATGATGTCACGTCCGGTCGGGGAAGCCCTGCCTCAGCACCCCGCCCCCGCCCCCACAGGTGGTGTCGCCGCCCCGGGCGCTGGGCGTGGGGGGCCCGCCCTGGGGGACCCCGGCCGTGGCGCGCGCTCACGGGCACCCCGCCCCGGCCCCACTCGCGCCGGCGGCCGCCGCGCCGGGCGGGCCGCAGACCCCGGGGAGCGGGAGGAGCACCGGTGCGCCCCGGCTCGCCGCCCCCGCCGCGCCCCGCCCCGCCCCGCCCGGCGCCCCTCCCCTGCGCCCCCCCGCCCCTCTCGGGGCCGCCGAGGGGCCGGGCCGGCGGCGGGGGAGGCGCCGAGCCGGGACTGCGCTCGCCCGCCGCGCTCTAGGCGGCCCCGCGGAGCGCCGGACCCCGCGCCCCGCGCCCCGCCCCGCCGCGCCCCGCGCCCCGCGCCCGCTTTGTTGTCGCCGCCGCCGGGCCGGAGCGCGCGGGCCCTTGGCTCTGCCCTTCGCGGGCGGACGCCGCGCGGGCTCGGCCGGCATCGAGGGCCGCCGGCCGCGCCATGGAGCTCCGGGCCCGAGCATGGTGGCTGCTCTGCGCCGCCGCCGCGCTCGCCGCCTGCGCCCGCGGGGACCCCGCCAGCAAGAGCCGGAGCTGCGGCGAGGTCCGCCAGGTCTACGGGGCCAAGGGCTTCAGCCTGAGCGACGTGCCCCAGGCGGAGATCTCGGGTGAGTGAGGCGCGGCGGCCGGACCCTCGCCCGCCCGCACGGCCCCGCGCGCCGCGCCCGGCCCGCCGCCTCGGGCCCGCCGCGCTCCCGGCGCGTTCCCCGCGGAGGCTCCGGCGCGGGGCGCGGGGCGCGGGGCGCGGGGCGCGGGGCGCGGGCGGGCGGGCGGGCGGGAGTGGGAGCCGGGGCCGCCCCGTAGCGGGGCGCAGCCTACGGCGGCCGCGGACCGGGGCTCGGCCGCGCCGGCCTCCCCCGCAGGCGCTCGGCGGCCGGTGTTCTCGCGGGCGGCGGCGCAGCCTGGGGAGCGAGCCGCGCACCCTGGAGGGAGCATGGGGGCGAGCTCTGCGCCTCGCGGGAGCCTGTCGGGGCGGCGCTCGCCCAGGGGTCCTGCTGCTGCAGGTGGTGGAGCCTCGGCAGTTCTTTGTGAGAGCGGACCCGGGCGGCCGCAGCTGCCGCACCCCCACGCCCCGCGCCCCACGCCGGCGGCCTCTGGGGACTTTGGGACAGAGTGGCTGAGGGGGTCGTGTCCCAAGGACCCCAGGCCCCAGCTCGGTCCTCAAACTGTGCCTGGGACCACCGGGACCACCGTGCGAGGCGGCTGTGGGGAGCCTGGGGGGTGGGCGGGAGCAGAGGGGCCGCCCTCCCAAGGTGGGGTGCGGCCTGCGATGGTGGGGACACCGACGACCGCCAGCCCCCAGGAGGGAAGCGTGCTCACTGGAGGGCAGCGCCGCGGCTCTGGCTGCCTGGGCGCCAGCTCCACACCCCTGGCCTGCCGGGCCGTCCTCAGAAGCTGCTGTGCTGTGAGTGATGCCGCACCCCTCAGCCCCGCGCCCACAGCTCGGTCTCCGCCCCCAGGTGGGGTGGTTTGCTGGGCTCCCGCCCCTCACCCTCGGGAACTCCAGGCCCTCCTGCCAGTCCTTCCCCAGCCCGAGCAGCCCCTGGTGGTCCCGGGGTCTCCCCGCTGCCCAGCCCCTCGGCCGAGCCTCCCGCAGCCCCTCTGTCTCGGTCAGCACTCAGAGCCGCTGCACCGCAGGGCAGGGCGCTCGGCGGGGGCCGGGCCGTGCCCGCGTGGGAGCGGAGGTTGGGGTGCTGTCTGGGCTGGCCTGTGCTGCTGGCTGGGGCGCAGCGGGTGCCACCTGGGACGGGCAGGACGGAGGCCGAGCAGCTGGGCTGTGGGCGGGCGGTGCTGTGGGGCCAGCAGCTGTCCAGCGTAGGGCTGCCCCCACCCTGGTCTGGAGGTCTGGGCAGGTCCTCTTCCCCCTGACTGCCCCCCAGGCCCCATGGCTCCCCGGCCCCAGGGCCCCGTGGGCCCCGTGCTCATCCAGCCCCGTGGCCCGTCCAGCCCATGGACACCAAGCTTGAGTGCCCGGGAAGCCTGTGTGCCCAGCCTGGTGCCAGAAGCGCGTGGGCGACCGGGCAGGGTGACCTCCCGGGCAGCGCCCGCAGGGCCCCTCCTGCTGGGGCCACTGGCCAGGCCTTCCAGGGCGGGTGCCCCCTGGTGGCCTGCAGCAGCATCTCCGGGGAGGCCTGCCTGGTGTCCCCTCTGCGGGCAGGCACGTGGCCAGCGTGGGCCTCCAGGGTGGCCGAGCTGAGTCCACCCTGGCTGGGCTGGGCTGGGTGGGAGGCGGGGACCCCATGCTTCCTGCTGGCTGGAAGGGGAGAGGTGTCCCTGGCCTGGGGTGGCCTGTCCTGCTGCGTCCAAGGGGCCGCAGTGCAGGGGTGCAGAGCCCACGGGCTGCCTGCGTGACTGGCTGTCCAGACGGCTGGCGGCCTTGAGGACTGGCCGGCCCTGCAGGCACAGGGCGGGTGCGCGGTCCCGCTGCCCCTCTAGCCGGACCCCATGCAGCCGGCATGCGTGGGTGGCTCTCAGTGCTCCGGGGCGGCCAGGCCCTCTGGGTGTTACCGCCAGCCGGGCGCAGCTCCTGCAAGCTCAGCTCTGGCCCCGGCTGGCCCCGTCCGGCCTCGGTGCAGGAGACTTGTGGGGGCATGGGGACCCCGTGGTCCCTGGGCCAGGGACCCTGCTCTGCTCAGCGGCTCAGCTCCCTTTGAGTGCCGCTCCCCGCGGCTACGTGGCGGGGCCAGTCCGGGGCGGGAGGTGCGTGGGATGGTCGGGGCTACAGATCGTGGCCCCTGCCCGGGTTGGGCCTGCTGGCCAGTGAGGACCACCACCGCAGGAGCCTCAGCGAGGCCGGAGTGCAGGCCTCGCGGCTGCGGTTGAGGGGTGGCCGGCGCCGAGTGCCTGGAGGGTCCTCGGACACACAGGCCCTGCGGGTGCCGGGGAAGGCCTCGCCTGGGAGAGCCACCTGGCGTCCATCCACCGCCGTGGTCAGCGGGCACTGCCAAGCCGCCCGGCACACAGCCCAGGCCCAGACCAGAAGGGGCTGTGCCCGGCCCGGCCCGAAGGGGCCTCCGTGGCTGCTGTGCCATCCCTTCGCCGCGGAGCGGAGCTTCATCACCGCCGGGGACGGCTCCCGGCCAGCCCTCGCCGGGGCCCTGGGGAGCTGAGGGCCACGCGGGGTGCCTCATGGGAGCCCCTGCTGGACACGGGCCCCGCACCCCAGCTCTCCGCGGGTGACCAGGACGGCCTCGCGATGCTGTGTTCCAGGGGAACAGCCGCGGGCGTGCGCCCCTGGCCCCCCTTCTGGCCCGAGCCCAGGGCTCAGTGCCAACCCGCGGGGGCCGCCTGCAGCTCTCATGCCAGCAGGGAGCCTCGTTCCATCAGACGGGGGTGGCCGCTGCCCACGACTGTCCAGTCAGTGGTGGGCGACGAGGGCCTCTGGGGCAGGTACCCGGAAGCCGCAGACTCCGGGGCGCGGCCTGGGCAGGGCAGCCTGATCCTGAGGCTGCGGGTGGGCAGGCGCCCCGAGCCTGAGGCCCGGAGCCGCGCCTGCAGCTGGAGGGGCCTGCGGCCGCTCCGGAGTGCTGGGGTGCTTCCCAGCGGGTGGCCCCAGCTGTCCTGAGGGGTGGACGGGGCTGCGGGAAGGTGGGATGCGCCCACAGGGTCGGCCTCCTGCCCTGGCCGCCGTGGCCACAGAGCCACGTGAGGCCCAGGCCAGGCCCGCCGGGTCCCCGACGAGGACCCGCGAGGCCCAGTGGCTTCGGGGCAGCTCCAGACGGTGGGGGGAGGGCCGGGCCCTTCGGCGTCCCAGGCGGTGCGCCCGCGGCGTGGGGTGCAGGCCGCCTGCCCCGTCCAGAGGGAGAGGGCGCGGGAGGAAGGGGCTGGCCTGCGCTCAGCGGCCCTCCTGCCCCAGGCTCCAGCTGCCCAGCGGGAGTGCCCAGGAGCGAGGCCAGCGTGGGCCTGGTGGGGTGGCCCGGCGGTCAGCCCGCTCCTGAGCGAGGCCCTCCCGGCACGTGCCTAGCAGGCCACGGGCCGCACAGCCGCCGGCTCCGTCAGCACCTCGCCAGCCGGGTCGGGCCGGGTGGCCCCGCCAAGGGGTGTCCCCGCAGGCCCTTCTCCGATGTCACCTCGTGAAAGCCAGGACTCGCCTCGGCCAGCCTCGCCGGTTGCTTCCGCAGGACCTGCCTTCACACCGGTCCCTGCCGTGTCCTGGGGCTGCTCTCCCCGGCCCGACCGCCCGCACAGCCGGCAGCCCCTGGGCCTCCCGGCTGGCCGTGTCCACTGGGAGCTGCCGACCCCAGAGCGTCCTCCCGCGGCCTGCCCAGGACCGGGGACGGGGGCCTTGGGACCCTGTGGGGACTGGGCTCGGGCTGGAGCCCGGTGGAGCGGCTGACGGGGATGTGGGAGCGGGGGAGGGCCCTGAGGGGCGGCTCCCTCGTGGCCGCCCAGTGGCGGCCGCTGCTCACTTCGCGCAGAGGCCCCTGGGTTCTGGAGCTTGGCCAGGTGACAGGGCAGCCCCAGGGGGCTCCCCTGCCACCACCCGACCTTGGCCCCAGGGGCCCCTTGTCCCGCGCTGGCCCGCTGAGCCTCTGAGGACAGGGCAGGGCAGGCCGTGGGCAGCCAGAGCTCCAGGTGGGCAGGCCCGGGCCTGCCCTGCCGCTCGGTCCTACGGCCGGGTCTCGGTCCAGGCCCGCCCGGCCACTCCTGGCTTCAGCCCTGCCGTTGCTGGACCCTGGGCAGGCTGAGCACACACGGAGTCGAACCCACAAGGGCCCCTGCGGCCAGAGGTCCGTCCTCTGGCGTCTCACCCGCCCGCCCTGACCGGCAGGCCCAGACCATGGCACCAGCCCCGCGTGTGCAGCAGCGAGGGGCCGGGCACGGCGTCCGCCCCACGGGGGTGGTCAGCGTGAGGCCCTCGGGCGTGGAGAGTGGGCTCAGGGCCGCAGGCCACCCCAGATGTCAGGGGGCGCTGCAGAGCTGGGCCGGGCAGGGGAACGAGGAGGGCTGGCCCGAGGTGGGGCCGCGTGAGATCTCAGGCTGGCCGGGGCAGTACTCCCAGCCAGGGGCGTGCTCCCAGCCAGGGGCCGTGGTCTGGACACTCTGGGGCGGGGTCAGGGAGGCCAGGGCCCTGGAGAAGTGTGGGCACCCAGCATCCTAGGGAGCGCCACACGGCTCGGCACCGCCCTGACTTCCGGAGGGGGGGGACTGTGGGAGCTGGGACCCCTCCGCCCGTCGCCCACCTCGTGTGCCCACCCTGCTGGTTTCGGGACATGGCGGTGAAGACCCACGTCTAGGAGAAACCCCACTGGGGCTCCCGGGCGCTCACCCAGCGGCCAGGCCCGGCCGGCACTGCCTGGCCTCCGACCCTGGCCTCCGATTTGGCCCCAGTGCCCTGGAGGACAGCCGACCGACCTCCCCCAGGCGAGCGGCCGGCCCTGAGCAGATGCACCTGGCCGCGTGGGTCCTGGGTTTCCTGGGCTGCGGTCAGTGCCGGACCCCGGGCTCTGTGGCCTGGGCGCCCTGCAGGACTCTGCCCTGACCCGGGGGCCATGCACAGTCTGAGGCTGCACCTGCCCATCGTAGCCCCACGGCTGGCGCCAGGCGCTGATGGCCTCAGCCGCCGTGATGAGCCGCGTGACGTCCAGGGGCGGCCCCGGGCATCGGGCCGGGACTGCACCCGCCCACCTGTGACCACCAGGAAGGCCCTGGGGAGAGGGACGGCAGCTGGGGCGGCCCCGGCGCTCGCCCGCCGGGCCCATGGTGCAGGGCAGTGGCCTGGCCGGCCCCGCTGGGAGGGGCCCCAGGGCCTCCCTGCCCGTGACCCAGCGCACAGGCCGGCCGGGGGCTGGACACGGCTCAGCCCCCGGGGGCTCCGGAGGCGGCTGCGCGGAGGCATTCTGGAGTGACCCTGGGTGGGCGCAGGAGTCCAGTTGCCGGGGAAGTGCAGGCGTGTCCGGGCAGTTCAGGTGTCCCCTTCAGAAAGCCCAGCGCCGGGAAGCTTGAACCGAGGCGCCGGAGGGGTGTGCAGAGGGCTACGTCTGGGCCCAGGTCGGGGTTCTGGGGAAAGAAGCACCCCGTGCCCGAGGCGGTGGGTCTGGCAGCCCAGGCCCGGCCCGCGGCGCACTGCCCGCCGGCTTGCACCCCAGACCGGCTCCCCGAAGGGGCTGGGCCTCAGCAGCCACCCTCAGGGGCCACGGGCCAGGGCCTAGGGGTGGGCACTGGCCCCCCACTCTGGGTGGGCCCCTCCCCTGCTCCCCGCATCTGTGCCAGAGACCATCGTGGGCTGGGCCCGGACCATGGGGCTGAGACACAGGGTGCGGGGAGGGGCGAGCCCCCGGCCCTCTGGGTGTGCTTGGCTCACGGGAGCTGGGCGTGCAGACCCCGGGCCGGCCGAGCTCTGTGCGGGCAGCGCAGCCCACGCAGGCAGGGCCCAGCACTGGGTGCTCAGGTCGTGGAAGCCCCCTCCCCCGCTAGTGGGCTGGCCAGGGCGGGCGTGCACGGCCACGGTTTTGCAGCCCAGCTCTGTCCAGGCGCCAGTGTCCCCGCAGCTCTGACTCACTTCCGCCGCCGGGAGGCCGCAGGGGAAACTGGGCCGCAGGAGGTGGGCGCCGGGCGGGCCTGAGACAGGCCGGGGTGCAGCCCACCTCGTGTCCGCCCGTGGTGGTCCCGCGCTCCAGGGGCTCTGCAGTAGGGCTGAGGCCCTGCACCCCTTCCTCCTGTGTGGGCTGGGCAGTCCGGGGCCCTGCCAGGAACCCCAGAGCGCTGTTGGGAGGGTGGGGACCCCGTGCTTCTCCCACGCCCCGCTGCCCGTTGCCGTGGAACTGGACGCGGAGGGGCCTCTGTAGCGCGTTGGAGACCCGCGTGCTTTGGAGGCGTCTTCAGCCTGAGCCCGCCCCGGAGTGCATGTGGTGCACCCCGAGTTCTGGGGCGGGGCTCCTCTTTGGGGAGCGGCCGCCGGGGTCTGCGCCCTACTGCCCTGAGCCCCTCGCAGCATGGACCCGCCCCTGCCGGGAGGCCCCGCCCCACCTGCCACGCCTGGGCCCCCGAGTCCCTGGGGCTGCCGCTTGGCCGAAGGCACGGCCGGCAGGTGCCTGTGACCGGCCTGCCTCTGCATGTGTCCACTCCGGCAGGCCACCCGCCTGGCACCCCGGCCGCTGCATGAGCCTGGGACCCTCAGGCCAAAGCGTGCAGGACTGTCCCCGCTGGGCCGGCGCCCCACACCTGGGCCGCGAGCGCCGCAGGTGGGGTGCGCCGGGCGCGGCTCTGCTGAGTCAGCAGCCCAGGGGCCCAGGGACGGCCTGTCTGCTCCTGCCCCCGCCCCCGCCCGGAATCCCCCGGGGACGGCGTCCAGGCGTGCGGCGGCAGAGGCCCGGCTGGGCTGCAGCTGCGCCGGCCTGTCCGCTGCGGCGGCCATGACCTTGGGCCTGCCGTGGCCCAGTCAGCTCTTGAGTGGCAGGGAAGCCCCAAAGATGAAGCTGCCCCCCACCCTCGGGCCTCAGTGGGCGGAGCCTCTGTGGCGTCCACCCTGGCCCCCCACCAGCACGTGGCCCCCAGAGGAATGGGGCTGGGGCCGTGGCTCTGGCGCTCCCTGAGGACCCTCGAGGCCTTCGCTCTGCATCTGTCTGGTCAGCGCGGGTCAGCGCGGGGTAGACCGGGCCGCAGGAGGAGGAGGAAGCCGAGTGCTCCCAAGGCCCCAGGGACCCCGCGCCCACCCAGGTGCCAGGGGGCTCTGGGGAGGCTTCCTGGAGGGGGCCGGGGCTGGAGGCACAGAGCCAGGGAGAATGGCCCAGAAGAGAGGGTGGGCGCGGCGAGCCACAGGCTGGGGCAGCCGGACACCAGGCGGCCGTGGCTGGGCCTTGCTTCCCTTCTGTGCTTCCGTGGGGCCTAGGTGTGCGTGGGCTGCGCGCGCGTGCGCGCGCCCAGGCTGCACTCCGCTCCGGGCCTGCCCTGCGGCCTGCGGGAGGGGCCTCCTCTGCCACCCACCGCCCTCGCCTGCGGGGGGCCAGCTAGGGGAGCTCCCGCCCCTTCAGGAGTCGCTGGGGCAGCTGGGCGAGAGGACGAACGGCCGAGAACGCCCAGGAGGTGAGACTTCTGGGGAGCATCTGACTCCTGGCCCCAAAGGGAGTTCCTGCAACCAGACCTTGGGTCACAGGCACAGCAGGTGCAAAACCAGCAGCCCCTGACCTGTCCTTGGCCCGGACCAGTGTGGTCCCGGCCCGCACTCAGCCCGGGGGCCCGAGGGGACCCCAGCCCTGTGCCCACCGGCAGTGGCCTTACCCCCCCCCCCAGCAGCAGCCAGGTGGGGGCGGCGCAGCCTCGCACGTTCCCGCGCCCTCTGTGGGGCCTGCCGGGGCCGAGCTCCAGGTGGCGCCCCTGGGCGTCTCCCGGTGTGGGTGGGTGGGGGACACGGGCGAGCGACTTCCTCCATTGGGCTCCAGGGGGAGGCGGAGTCTTCGTCCAGGGGAGACTGGAGAGGGACGCCCGGTGCCCCAAAGATAGAGCCAGACGCCGGCACCGGGCCCAGCCCTGGCCGGAGCCGCGGGCCTGGGGCGGACGGGATGCGGGCGCGAGGCCGCTGGGCCGCGGGGCGGGCGGGGCGGCGCCCGCCGTTTCCCGGGAGACGGGGGCGGGGCGGGACCAGTGCGGCGGCGCTGCCGGCGGTGGAGGCCGCGAGGTCCTCACGCGCCCGCCCGCCCCGCGCCGCGGTCCTCCCGGCCGGAGCCCTGGACCCGCCGGCCCCGCGCCCGGAGTGGCCCGCGCAGCCCGGAGCGTCGCCGCCGCGGGAGCCGCAGCCGCGAACGGGTTTCAGGGACGGCCCGGGGCGTCCGCGGCGCTGGACGCAGGCCGGTGACCCCGCCCGGGCCCCAGGCTCCCCCACATCGCACCCCCACCCCGGCCGCCGCCGCCCGGTCCATCCCTGTCTGCCCCCGTGCCCCGCCGCACCCATCGCCACCCACCTCCCGGCAGCGCCCCACCGTCACCCCGTCCGGGTCCCCTCGGGCCGTGTCCCCCAGCCCCTCCTCTGTTCCCCACCGCCTGCCGCAGCACCCTCTGGCGCAGGCCCCCCTTCCCCTCTGGCGAACCCCGCCCGCTCCCGGCCTCGCCGCAGCCGCCGTACCCACCCCCCCGCCGCGCCCACTGCGGCAGCCCCTTCCCCGCCAATCGCGGCGCCCTCCGCGCCCTCCCCTGCCCGCCTGCCGCAGCCCCCCACGGCGCGGCCCCCTCCTCGCGCTCCCCCGCCCGCCTGCCGCAGCCCCCGCACCCCCTCCGCGCCGCGCCCACTGCACCAGCGCCCCCTCCTCACTGCGCCAAAGCACGGCCGCAGTGCCAGACCCCGCGCCGGCGCCGGCGCCGGCTGGTGGCCGCAGCCCTCTGCGGTGGCCGCGCCGCGTGCGCCCGGGGCTTTGTTCCTCCCTGCGGAGCAGCCGCCGGACTGCGGGTGGCCTGGCCGCAGGGCAGGGCCGGACGGGGCACCCGGTGGCGCAGGCGACCGGGTGGCGCAGGCGGCTCAGCGGCAGCGAGGAGGGTCTCCGCGGCTACCGTTTGTCGACCAACCGCCGGTGCTGGGGCCGGCAGAGGGGCAGGGGAGGGAGCGGCGGGCGGGAGGGCGTGGGTGCTGCCAGGGCTGATAGGCGGAGGGGTCCCAGTGGCCCCCCAGGAGGGCGCGGGCGCTGGGGTCGCCGTGGCCATGTCTGAGGAGGGAGGGTCGGCTATCCGGATGGTGCCAGGAGAGGCCGGCAGGCCAGGGGGTGCTGGGCGCCGTGCTGGGCCCCCTGGGAGAGCGGGGACCAGGACCTCGCAGTGGGGAGGGGGTGCTGCGGGGGCACCCCCCAGCCGTTCCAGACCTGACCTCCCGTGTGCCTCGGAGGCACCTGCGGAGGTCCACTCTGGTGGGCGCGGAGCCAGGGCGTGGGGGTGCAGGCTGGTGGGGTGTCGCAGGTGGGCTGGGGCTGAGCTCCACCAGCAGAGCGTCCGAGACACCGGGCGGCAGGGGCGATGCATGAGTCAGGGTCCAGTCTGGAGATGGTGGCCACTGTCAGGATGGGCGCTTAGGCCACAGTGTTGGGGTGACAGCCCTTGGGGCATGCTGGGTGGGGTGCCACTGGGAGCTCCTGGCCTTCGAACAGGAGCAGGGGACTGGAAGGAGTGGGGGTGACCCCAGGAGCTGCGAATTTGGACGGGAGACGGACATGCAGTTTGCCTCCCCAAGAGAAGCAACTGCTGATGGGATTAGGGGGTGCAGATGTCTTAACCTGAGGAGCACGATGGAGGTGGGGCTCCCCCACAGGATGGAGACCTGGGGCCGGGCTGGAGGGAGGGGACAGAAGACAGGTGGGGAGCAAGCCAGGGAACACCCATCCTCTCTGCCCCCACCCCCACCCCAGTGAAAGACCTGGGAGTTTCAGGGGAAGCACCCCAAGTCCAGAGAAGGGACTTCTGTAAGGGAGTGGCCGGAGGGCGGGTGGGACTGGGATGCAGCCTCCCCAAGGGGCTGGGGGAGACAGGTGCCACCTCCCACGGAAGCGCGGGTGGGGTCAGACACGGCCAAGGGGTGGGCTTGGCTGCCCTGGGGTGCACAGGGTCCGGGGCAACAGGAACCCGGGGGCTGGCCCGCTTCCTGGGTTGCAGGTGTGAGGGGTGCACCCTGCAGACAGCCCTAGCACCCCGGGCGCTGACCGGGGGGCGGGCTGGCCTGTCTGGAAGGGGGGTGCCCTGGGCGGTCCCCTACAGCGGCAGCCCGGCCGAGCCGGGCCAGGAGCAGCCAGGGGCACGGGGCCCATCCGGGCAGCAGCGGGCGCCCGGCACCTCCGCCCAGCCTGTCCGGCCCTCTGCTGGCGCCCCGGCTCTGGCTCCGTGTCTTCACTCCCGTGTCTGTCCGAGGAGGGAGGGAGGGACGGGGGCTGTGCTGGGGCAGCCGGAACAGCGTGGGCCATTGGGCGGCTGGACGAGGTGGCCAGGCAGGGTGGGCAGGGCTGCGGGAGGCTACTGGGGTGGCCTTGCTTCTCGCTTCCCTCCACTTGACCGGGGCCCTGCGTGCATGGACAGTGGGGGGCTGCCCGCCCAAAGCCTGTGTCCACGTGCCCTGCCCACCCTGTCAGCGGGGCCTGGGGGTGCCTGCCGCTGCCCCTCCCTGCTGTCCCCCCAGAAGCACCACAGCCTGGTCCACCCAGCAGCATTGGGGTGGCCCCGCCCCCAGGGAGACGCCCCTCACCACCCTGCTTGTGCCCTGTCCTGCCCCTGCCCCTGGCGAGAGACCAGCTGAGAGGGCAGCTGAGAGGGCGGTGCCGCCCTCATGCCAGAGGTGCCCGCCACCCACCCCACCCCCAGGGCAACGGCGGGGTGGGGGCCCAGCACTGCCTGGCGCTCCCCCCAGCCAGAGCGGGCCTGACCGCCGGGACTTGGGTCTGACTCCGGCCGCAGGGTCAGCTTCCAGCCCACGGGCACAGGCAGCCCTTGGGGTGACGGGCAGAGGGAGGCAAGGGTGGGGTGCTGGGGCCCAGGCAGCTCAGGCCTCTTGCCACCCCACCCATCCTGGCCCCTGGATGGCCTCCGGGGCCAGCTGCCCCCAAGCCCCATGGCAGTTCCCTCTGTCCCAGCCTCCCAGGAGGAGTGTGGGGCGGGGGTGAAGGGGGCTGGCCTTGAGGCAGGGGCCTGGAGAGCTGCGGGCCCAGGTGCTCTGGTTTACAGAGTGGGTCACGGCACCCCCATGTTGTTCCTCACTGGTCACCGCAGTGGCTGCAGAGGTGGAGGCCACGCCTGAAGGGACCCACAGGGGGGCCGACCTGTCCCTACGGGAGGTCGCCCTGCTGGGGCCATTGCCTTGGCCGGGCACTGCTGGGCCGCGGGCACGGGGGGGCTCGCACCTGGGGTGTGGGCCTGCCCGTCCTCGGCCGGAAGCCCCCGGGGAGCCCCGGTCACGGCCCCTTTCCCCACAGGTGAGCACCTGCGCATCTGCCCTCAGGGCTACACCTGCTGCACCAGCGCCATGGAGGAGAACCTGGCCAACCGCAGCCAGGCGGAGCTGGAGGCCGCGCTCCTGGACAGCGGCCGCACCCTGCAGGCCACGCTGGCCACCCAGCTTCGGGCTTTCGACGGTGGGTAGGGCCAGCAGGGACCATCTCGGTTTCTGGGGTGTGGGCGGGGCTGGGGCGGCCCTGCCCAACAGGGGGCCCGTCCCGGGAGCGTGTTGGCTGGGGCAGGGGAGGGCCGAGGACAGGGCTGGGGCCTGGGCCTCCCGGTGATGGTAGAGGGCGCCCCCGCCAGGGCAGCCCCACGCCGGTCTCACGCCATGGCTGGGCACAGCCGCCGTCCTCACCAAGGAGCTGTGGGTGATGTGGCCGAAGCTGCAGTGGGGTCCCAAGGGAGTAGGGTGGGGTGCCTGGTCTGTGTGCCCCAGACACCTCCCCCCGGGGAGCTGAGGCTGGGGGGGTCAGCGGGGGAGGGGCAGAGAGCGCAGCCCGCCTCGGACAGACAGGGTAGAGGGTGGCCGGTCAGAGACCAGGACCCCAGGGCCGAGGCACCGGGAAGGGGGCCGCCCTGGGCCCTTCTCCCTGCAGGCCTCAGCAGCGCAGGGCTCCCTCCTGCCCAGCCCCTCCCAGTCCGTCCGGGGGATTCCAGGGGACCCTGCGGCACCCGGCGTGGTGGCCTGGGCCCCGGCGCTGGTGACCCCAGAGCCGCGCTGGCAGAGCCGCGGCACCGCCAGCCTCACGACCCCGCAGGTCACTTCCAGCACCTGCTGAACGGCTCGGAGCGCGCGCTGCAGGAGGCCTTCCCGGCGGCCTTCGGGGAGCTGTATGCGCAGAGCGCGCGCGCGCTGCGCGACCTCTACGCCGACCTGCGCCTGTACTACCGCGGCGCCAACCTGCATCTGGAGGAGACGCTGGCCGAGTTCTGGGCGCGCCTGCTCGAGCGCCTTTTCCCGCCGCTGCACCCGCAGCTGCTGCTGCCCGACGACTACCTGGACTGCCTGGGCAAGCAGGCCGAGGCTCTGCGGCCCTTCGGGGAGGCCCCGCGCGAGCTGCGCCTGCGCGCCACCCGTGCCCTGGTGGCCGCCCGCGCCTTCGTGCAGGGCCTGGGCGTGGCCGGCGACGTGGTCCGCAAGGTGGCCCAGGTGGGCGCAGGCGGCGGGCGCGGGTCACCCTGTCCCTTGAGGGTTGGGGCGAGCCCAGGGCAGCATCCCTAAGGGTTAGTGCGGGCGGGCCGGGTCGCGGCGCTGAGACGGGCCACCGTCCGGTTAGGGCGCGTGTCCCTGCCTGCCCGCCCCGCCCCCGGACTGGGCGCGCAGAAGGGGCTCAGGCTGCCTCGGTCCCCAGGTGCCCCTGGGCCCCGAGTGCTCGCGGGCGGTCATGAAGCTGGTGTACTGCGCGCACTGCCTGGGGGTGCCCGGCGCCCGGCCCTGCCCCGACTACTGCCACAACGTGCTCAAGGGCTGCCTGGCCAACCAGGCCGACCTGGACGCCGAGTGGAGGAACCTCCTGGGTGAGCGGGGGCGGGGCCCGGGGGCGGGGCCGCGGCGCTCTGCCCGCACCCCTGAGCCCGAGGACACACCCGGATGGGGCTTTGGGGTGCAGGGGCTGGGGTGCCACTGAAAGCCCCCAGGAGGGGCTGGTGGAGTCCAGCTGCCTGGCCGTCCCCCAAGCAAGCCACAGGCACGCACGGCGGGCGTGAAGGGTCAGCGGGCTGGCGGGTCAGGCAGGCGCAGGCCCTGCACCGCTCGGCCGACGCTCGGGCGCGGGGGCGTGGTGCCCGCGCGGGAGAGCGTGCCAGCGCACCGTTGCCCGGGCTGAGCCTGAGCTCTGGTGAGCCCGCCGCGCTGATTCCGACACGCACGCCCGTGCAGACTCCATGGGGCTCATCACCAACAAGTTCTGGGGCCCGTCGGGGGCGGAGAGCGCCATGGGCAGCGTGCACCTGTGGCTGGCAGAGGCCATCAGCACCCTGCGGGACAACAAGGACACACTCATGGCCAAGGTGCCAGGGACCGGGCAGGTGGGCAGGGCCACCCCAGGGGGCCGTCTGGGCCTGCCGGTCTCAGGACGCCTGTGGTTTCCCCCAGGTCATCCAGGGCTGCGGCAACCCCAGGGTGAACCCCCAGAGCCCTGGGCCCGAGGAGCCACTGCGGCGAGACAAGCCGGTGCTGCAGGAGAAGCCGCCCTCAGGGGCCCTGGAGAGGCTGGTGCGGCCTCTTCTCTGCTGGGGCAGGGGCGAGGGTTGGGCTGGGGGCCAGGTGGGGCCGGTGGCCTGACCACTCTCCTGCAGGTCTCCGAGGCCAAAGTCCAGCTCCGTGACGCCCAGGACTTCTGGACCAGCCTCCCCGGGACCCTGTGCAGTGAGAAGCTGGCCGTGGGCACCGCCAGTGAGGACCGCTGCTGGAATGGGATGGCCATGGGCCGGTAGGCGCCCCTTGGGCTCCTGGCCGGACCTTGCTTCAAGGGCCATGCCCAGCACGGATGCGCAGAGCCCCCCGTGCAGAGTCCGTGGGGCTTCCACGCCCTGGAAAGCCACCGCAGGCCACTGCCCAGACCGGGAGGGTGTGGCCAGCCCGCGGGACCGGTGCCCTTTGCCGGCCAGTGCAGTGACGGGGCCTTCCGCCTGCCCCAGGTACCTCCCCGAGGTGATGGGGGACGGCCTGGCCAGCCAGATCAACAACCCCGAGGTCGAGGTGGACATCACCAAGCCCGACATGACCATCCGCCAGCAGATCATGCAGCTGAAGATCATGACGAACCGGCTGCGCAGCGCCTACAACGGCGACGACGTGGACTTCCAGGACGCCAGTGAGGCCAGCTGGGCTGGGCTGGGCTGGGGCGCAGGCGGCCCACAGGGAGAGGGTGCAGGAGGAGCCCCTCGTGGCCCTGGGTCCCCACAGTGGCGGTGAGGGTACTGCTGCCCCGGCATGGACACCAGCCCCCACCCGTGTCCCCAGGCACCCCTGAGACCTCCAGCTCCAGTCCCATACGGCTGGGCAGTGCTGGCCCGGGGCCAATTGGCTGGGGCCCTGGGGTGGGGCGGGGCCCTGGGCGTGGCTGGGGTGGGGTTGGGCCGGGGGCGGGGCGGGGCACAGGGCGGGCCGGCCCTGGGCAGCTGCCCGCCAGAGCTTCTGCCCCTCGCCAGGCGACGACAGCAGCGGCTCCGGCAGCGGCGATGGCTGCCCAGATGACCTCTGTGGCCGGAGGGTCGGCAAGAAGAGCTCCAGCTCGAGGACGACGCTGACCCACGCCCTCCCCGGCCTGTCGGAACAGGAGGGCCAGAAGACCTCGGCCGCGGGCTGCCCGCGGCCCGGCGCCAGGCTCCTGCTGCCGCTGCTCGCGCTGGCCCTCTCGGCGGCCGGGCCCCGGTGGCGGTAGCCGCGCGGCCAGCAGCGGCCGGACTGACTTTGCCAAAACGCGACAAGACGCTGTTACCGCGCTGCGGCAGGGGCCCGGAGGGACAGGGAGGACAGCGGCCTGCCCGCGCGGCCCTTGAACTCCTGCGGCCATCGGCTCCGCCGGAGCCCGCCCAAAAGCCATGTATTTCAGGGACCCCGCCCGCCACCCGGCCGCACTGTCCCAGCCGGCCAAGGCCTGGGCAGGGGACATGGAGCGCGGCCCAAGCGCGAGCAAGCCTGTGCCTTCCTCTCCTCCCGCTGGAGCTCGGGGCGGGGTGGAAGCAACCCCTCAGCTCCCTGGGGAGCCCCAGGAGGGCGTGGGGTCCCCTCCAGGGCTGCAGGGGCCTTGCAATTATGCATGAACCCGCCTCTCAGCGCCTGCGGGAGCCGGCCTCAGCAGCCCTGCCAGGCGGCCTCAGGACCCAGGATGGCCTGGGCCCGCCCGCTGCTCTGCTGCTGGCTGGGCCGGGTGTCCCAGCCCTCTGAAGGCGTGGCCAGCCCTGCTCCCTCAGGATTCATGGCGGCCGGGGCCTGTCGCCCCCTCGAGGACAAGGCTCGCCCCCTCGAGGACAAGGCTCGTGGCAGAGAATCTGGCTGCCCCCTGCCCTCCGCCTCCCCCCTCCCACCCAGACCCAGGGTCCGTCCCAGCTCAGGGTGACGCAGGCCATGGCTGGAGGTGGCCTGTGCTCAGGGCCAGGAGCCTGGCGGTGCAGCCAGAGCAACGCGCGGGGGGCGAGGGCGTGGGGGGCCGGCAGCCGCCGCAGGTGCTTCCCTCCCTGCTCACTGAGAGCCCCCTGCTCGCTGAGAGCCCCTCGCCCCGTCCAAGCAGCTTTGCAGGACGGGGCCGGCGAACCCTGGCGCCTTCAGGCGGAGGACTGGGGTCCCTGCTCACTCAGGCTTCTGGCCCCACCCCAGGCCCAGGGCCGCCCCCCTCGGGGGCCGCCGGACACCCAGCCAGGCCGTGCCCGCCCGGGTCAGGGGCAGAGGCCCCAGCCAGCACCGAGAAGGCCGCCAGCGCTGCTTTGCTTCCTCCAGGCTCGGGCCTGCTGGCGGCCGGTCCCCTGGCCCGGAGCTGGCCCGCTATGCAACTGTCCTGGGCGTGGCAGCAGCCCCGCACTCGGGCTCGCCCCCAGCCCTGCTGGGCGGGGCCCCTGCGCTGGGCCCGCGGCCTGCCCTACTCGCACCCCTGGGAGGGCCGCCGGCCGCTGTCACTAGTCAGTGGTGGCCAGGCCTCCCTTGCTGTGTGGTGTCAGCGCGACGTGTGTTCTTGGAGCCCCGCGCGAATAAAGGCTGGCGCCCAGCGAGGTTGCAGAGTCCAGTAGCGGCGGTGGTCAGTGGCGGGCACGGGCCAACCGCGCTGGGGCCTGTGCTGCCGACACGGCCCCTCCCCGACTCCGCACTCATGTGCCCCGACCCTTCAGAAGATCCCGGGTCCTGTGGAGTAGCTCCGGAGACAGGTGCTCTTGGGGACCAGGCGCCCCTCTCTCCTGCCAAGTGCCTGGCCACAGGGGTGCCCAGTCCCTGCCCCACCTCCCCGAGCAGAGCCCAGCACGGTCTTGCCCCTTGGGCCCACAGGAGTCACTGGAGACGTGACAGGCAGGGTGCACAGAAGCACCCACTCTTCCAGGCGGAGCCCCGAAGGGTCACTTTATTTGGGCATTGCAGCCACACCAGTCTGCTGGCACCGCCCATCGCCAGGCCCGCAGCGACCAGGCCTCGCGCGAGCTGGGGGAGGCCCCGGCACGCCCTAGGAGGGACAGGTTCTGAGGGTGGCAGCGCCGACGTCCCTGGACACCGCAGAACACGCTGCGTGTCCTGCCGGCCCCGGGCCCAGGGCAGCCCCTCATAGGACCCGCTCATCCTGGTCCTCACCCATAAGGCGCGGCCTCCCTGGGGCGTGGGGCAGTCTGCGGTGCAGGGTGGCTCAGGCAGGAGCCCCACCTCACTCGTGGCTGTAGGAGGAGAACACCGTCTTCTTCAGGTGGACAGGCTGCTGGGGCCGCGGCCGCAGGCTTCTGGCCTTGGGCTTCTTCGGGGGCTTCTTGAGGCTCTCCTCCACCAGGCTCCCTGGTTGGGGGGGTGTGGTCAGCATGTGCCCTGTGCAGGACATGAGCAGGGGGTGGGTCTGCCTCCCTGGCCTCAGCCTTTGGCTGGGAGCAGTGTCTGGCCTGCTCCGCCAGCCCCGGGCCACTGGGCACCAAGCTCCACCACAGGGTGCTGGCTCGACCCTCCTTCCTCGCAGGAATGGGGAGGGATCAGACCCCAGCTGCAGTGAGGTGTGAGAACCCCTCGCTCCCGGGAGTCTGTGCTTGCACGCACACTCATGCCTGCCGGCAGAGGCGCGTGGGCTCGTGTGCACACTCCTGCACAGGGCACACAGCGTGCACACGCCTACGCCCCAGGCAGGCACCCACGTGTGCACGGGCAGACTGGAGTAGCGCGCACAGGACACGCCCCACACTGACGCCGGGCGGGCGTGCCCACGCTGCCTGCAGGGCACCAACTCCCTCCACTACCTGCGCCCCGCAGACTCGCACTCATAGCCTCAAGTGCGGCTCTGGTGGAGACCAGCCCCCCAGCCCGGCACCATGGGGGCTCCAGAGCGCCCTGCGCAGGAGGCGGTCACCCCTGTGGCCATCAGAGGCAGGGCTGGAAGGCTTGGACGGCTGGCTCGAGGAGGGCAGGAGCGCACTGAGGAGACGCAGCAGCCCGGGGGAGCAGGGGCGCCCCGCAGGCCAGGTGCAGGCCCGCGGGCTGGGGCAGGGCGAGCCAGGGCGTGTGGCCGGAGCGGGGCGGAGCCCCGGGAGGGGCGCGCCAGTGGTGCCGGCCCAGACGCCTGGCTTGCTCTCGACGCGAGGCGTGGCCATGGGGCACACGTGGTGGCCATGGCGTCCTCACCAGTGGCCGCACCACGTGGCAGAATACGTGTTTGGAGGGGGCGGGGCGGGGCGAGGGTGGGCGGCAGTCTGGGGAGGTAGCGGAGCCCCTCGGAGAGAGCCCCCACCCGCAGGGCTGCGCCTGCAGAGGCAGCCAACGCTGCGAGCGTCCAGGTCCGCCTGGACGATGCCGGGGAGAGGGCCGAGTGGCTGCAGGGCCCGCGGCCCGCCTCACACCAGACGCAGGCAGGCACCGTGGCTGGCAGGTCAAAGGGCGCCAGCCTCGGCTGGACGGAGGGGGAGGGGCGTGTGTGAGGACACAGGCGCCCCAGAGGCCAGCGGGGCGTGGACAGCCTGCAGGTGGGCGCCAGTCCTGGGCATTCGGCCTCTGCTGGGGCAGGAGGGTGGCCCCTTGCCGGCTGCCACGGACCTGCGTGTGTGGACAGGCTGCCCCTCGGCCTAGGAGGGGCCCGGCGGGCACGTGGGACCCAGAGCCAGGCCGGTGGGCGGGGAAGGGGAGGGCCTGGTGAGGGGCCTCCACTGCCGCTCTAGAATGCAGGACGCGACCCTGGCAGCCGGAGGGAAACCGAAGGGGCTGTGACCCCCCGGCTGGAGGCCGCCCCTACCCAGAGCCTGCCGGCCAGAGGGCAGCACTGGCCCGCACCCGCCTGCCCCCCGGGCCCTGCAGGAGGGCATCCACAAAGTGCCTTGGCTGGCTCCACCGTGTCCTCACACTCCCCCTTCGGTGGACCCCGAGACGAGGGCGCCTGGGAGTGCGCCAGCGCGTCCAGCGTCCACTCTGGCAGAAACAGCGAGGGCACCGGGTGGGGTCTCTGCTGGTCTCACTCCGAACCTTCCTTACACCCAGCTCTCACCGCTGGCCTGGGCAGACGGGGCCTCATCAGACACCACCTAGTGTGTGCACCCTGGGGTGACTTCCTACTGTGGGGTCCCAAGGCCTCTCTCCCGGAGTCTCCGGGCTGCCAGCTCTCCGGGGGACTCTGGACCCCTCGGGCAGGGCGGCAGGCGCAGCTCCGTTCAGCCTGTTTCCAGAAGGCTCCAGCTGACACCCAGTCAAGCCTGGGAGTGGAGCCGATGGCGAGGCTCTCTTTAAGGAGCAACAAATAAAGTTCCTGTCGAAATCACGCAAAGACCCCGAGAAACTTAGCGCCGCCCCCAGTGAGACGGTCCGGGCAGAGAGTGCAGCAGTCAGCTCTGCTCACCGACGCGACAGCGCGGCGGTCACCCAGTGGGAGGAAGAGGTCTCCTTGAGCAGGACCAACCAGCGGGAGCAGCTCAGCACCCTTCCAGCAAGCCGCCACGGTGTCCGCTCGGCCCCGCAGGAGCCTCTGCATCGGCTTCTGCTGAAGGGTCTTAAATACTCGCAAGGTCTCTGCTGCTACCTTGTCGGGGACAGCCTGTGCGACTGCCAGAACCGGGCGGCGGCCACAGAGAGCTGTAACGCCACCGGCCAGCAACCCCTGCAACACCCCCCGCCGCCGACGTCAGACGTGGCAGACACGGACGGGGCTTCCTGTGGCCGCGGCGTGTCTCAAGCCGGGGCTTGCGGGGAGACACCAAGCAGGTCAGTCCGTAGAGTGTCCCAAGAGCACAACATCCCTTCCGAGGAAAGGGAGGAGCGACCCTCTGACCCCACTTTTTTCAGAACAAGCTTTCTGGGCTGTCCTGTCACGTGTTAGAGAAGACCCCACCTAATCACCCAGCGGGGGCCCCACCCTGGCGCCTGCCGCTGCGAGGCCAGAGAACAGCCTCCCGCCCGCTCCCCTCTGGCTTATCTCCGGCCCTGCGACGCGCCACGGGACTGCTGGTGACTTGCTGCCACCCGGTGGTCCAGGCTCTTTCGTCACTTTATTTCCTTAAAAGTAAAACGTCCGGTGTCACCCAGAGGTATCCAGATTTGGTGGGGCCTTAACCCTTGTATGGCGTGCAGGATGGGGCGATGTCTTTAAAAAAGCGCCCAAAGTTACAACAGAAGTCAGCTGGGGCCCTGGCAGGTGCCGGGCTCCCGGCTCCAGGCCACCGAGGGGGCAGGGCAGAGGAAGGGCGGGCAGTGGGGGGCAGGGCAGGAGCCTCAGCCTGAGGGCCTGGGGGAGCCCATAGCCAGACCGTCTGACCCCGGAACCCCGCAGCCCGCACCGCAGCAGCGGCCTCCCCTGCTGCCCGCGCGGGCCGGCCCTGGCTGCGGCTGCTGGAGCCCAGCGGCTCCCTTTTGCACTCGGTGCCGGCACCCGTACAGGGACCGGCCGCGTGCGCGCTAGGAGCCGATTGTGCCGAATGGACCGGTCAGCCGTGGACCGAAAAGGGTCCAGTCAGACCTGGGGGCGTGGTGCTGAAAGAGGGTATGCGCAGGGCTGGTGGGAGCTGAGGGGCAGCGCCCCCGCCCCCAGAAAGACCAGCCTGCCCTCAGTAGCCGCCGCGGCCAGCGGCGGCCCAAGGGGGAGGGGAGCACAGGCCTTTGCGGACTGGGCCTCGTCGCCTGAAGGGGCAGCAGGGCCCACACTCTGGGGCCAGTGGTGACCGTCCACACTGCCAGTGCCGCCAGCACTCCTGGGGACGGGGTGCGCATCGCCACCCTCGCTGCCCGGCTGTGCTGGCAGGCGGCCAGCGTGGCCGTGCTCCCGGTGGCCGGGAGGGCAGGCGCCGCCTGCGGCCGCAGTGGGTGCCCCATCTCCCTGTTTGTGGGCAGCCCGTGGCTGTCCCCGCACCTGAGGCCGCCTGCAGAGGGGTGGCGAGACCCGCGGCGGGCTGTCCTGCAGGGGCCTGTCCTTGGCCCGGCCCGGTGTGCCGGCGGCCCCGCCACCCCTGGCTTTGTTCTGCCTGGACCCTGTTTCAGCTGGAGGCTTGTGGCCAGCCCACCGTTTACCCCACTGCTTTCTCTGTACCCCCACACCCCATCTCTCCAGAACGCTGCCCGAACTCAGACCCTCAGATTCCAGGCTCTTTATCGCCACCAGAGTTCCGAGCCAAGCACCACAGCATGCCCGCCCAAGGCCCCTCCAGCCGTGCCCCACTGTCTCCCTGCAGGCTCCACCCCTCTCCAGGCTCCCTGGCCTCACCCGCTGTTGCAGGGGCACCCAGGAAGTGGCTGTGGCCTCTGGACCCACTGCTGCCCCTGCCTCCCGGGGGACTAGGCTTCCCAAAGACCTCACTGGCCCCGGGGCTGCCCACACTTCCTGGGTCTCAGTGGGGCCCCCGTGCCACCTCCTGGACTTGCCCCCCGTCAGACACGGCCGGCCCTTCCTGCCCACTGGTCCCCACACAGTCCATGGTGCCGTCCCCCAGCACCCCGACCGTGCACTGCTCTTCCACCCGGCCTGGGCCCGCAGCCACGCCTCCCACTCTGATGCCACCTCTCTGGCCTCCCCGCTCAGCCCTGGGGCCGGGCCGGGCAGCGGGCACCTCTCTCCCAGCCAGAGGGCTCCGCCAGCCCAGGTGGGTAGCTGCGGGGCCGCGGGACAAGGGCCAGCGGCCGGGGCACACTCCCAGCAGCCGAGGGGCGAGGCAGTGGGCTACCTCGGACCGTCTCCTACAAAGTGACCCTCAGAGCCGCCAGCCTCGGCACTCCGTGGTCACCCTCACACCCCATGGACACCCGCACTCGGACGCAGAGACCCCCACGCGCCTGCGCCGTAACACACCGCCCGTGGTCGGGCAGGGCAGCGCCACGCGGGGCCTCGCGCTCAGGGCCGCCAGGCGGACGCCCGCACCCGGCCGGCCGGCCGCACCCCAGGCGCCCCCTTCGGCCTGCTCCGGCTGGGCCTCCCCTGTCCAGAGAGGGAGCGCCCCTCCCCCAGGATGTGCTGCGCTCACTGGTCTCCCGGGTGCCGGGGCCAGGGGTGTGCCAGGCTCTCTCCACCTGGCCTCTGGCCCTCACGCCCTCCGGCAGACCCAGCGCCGGCTGCCAGCGGGCGCCGCCCCACGGTCACGAGGCCCCGAGACCTTCCGGCCCCCACCCCGGCGCCGGCCAGCTCCGCTGCCCGGCTGCCCGCCCTGGCCTCTGCAGGCCGGGCCCTGGGCCACCTCGTCCACCCACGGCCTGCGCGCTGAGTGCGAGCGCCTTGCCAGGAGCTCGGCCCCCGCCCCCCGCCGCCCCACCCCCGTCCCCCGCGGCCTCGCGCCATGACCGACCACACTGCTCTCAGCTGGCCCCGCCGCGGGCCCGGCCGGGCCTGGGGGTGAGCCCTCGGCAGCGCACTGACCCGAGGACAAGCCCTGGGCGCCACAGAGGGGACGGCGCGTGGGAGACGCATGTGGGCCGGGGCCGGGCGCCTGTGCAGGGGTGCGGCCGCCGCGGCCACTCCAGGCCCCCCAGCCCGGGGCCTGGGGAGGGCGCGGGCGCGGACGGCAGGCGCGGGCACACACCACGGGCCGCTTTATTGCGAGGTCAGGGGGGACGGGCGGCCCGTCCTGCGGGAGCTGGCGCGTCCAGGGCGTCGCTGGCCCCGGCCGGCCGGCGTGGGCAGCAGGTGGCAGAGGCCTCGGGCGCCTCACAGGGGCTCCTCCCCGGAGCTCCAGCTGTCCCGGTGCTGGTTCCCTGAGCAAGGAACTGACGGGAGCGGCGAGTGAGGGCCCGGGCCGGGCAGGGGCGCTGCCGCCCAGCTGCCGCCCGTGTCCCTGCGGCATGTGGACCCGCCCGGAGGCAGCGCTGCCCACCCGGCCTCCGCCGGGCGCGGCAGAGGCCCGGAGGCATCCGGCGCGGCCCCTGAGCCCCCGCCCGCACTCACGGAGCGCCAGCAGGTCGCCGCAGTCCTTCTTGTGGAAGTCGGCCCAGGCCCTGCCCTTGCACTGCTTGCTGCACGTGAGGATGCCGTAGCAGCGCGGGCAGGGTGCCAGGTGCACGCCCACGGAGCGGCCGCACTGGGCGCAGAACTTGAAGAAGGGGACGAGGGTCCTGCAGGCCGAGGGCAGCCCGTGGCGGCTGGGAGCCCCGCGGGACGCCCCCTCCGGCCCCCGCCCCCAGCACTAGCCCCCCCGTGCCGCCGGGTGCTGCAGAGCAGGCCACGCACCCAGAAGAGGTGGGCTGGCTCGGCCGCTGGCCGGCGGGGCACAGAGTGGACCTGCCCAGCCCTGCGGGTGACGGGGGCCTCCGGCCGCCTGCAGGGCAACGCCCACCCAGGCAGCCACGCTGGACCCAGGGCGGCGCCCGACCGACGGCAGCCGCGGGGTGGGGGCCGGACAGCGTGTCCACAGGCACCCTCCTGGGGGGGAGGTCCAGGCCCCAGCGGCCCCGCCCCGCCCCGCCCCCGGCCGGCCCGCCTACTGGACCCCGCGGCACCTACTGCTTCTGCTCCTCGGGGTCCGCCCCCTCGGTGGTGCCGGTGCTCTTCCGCTTCGGCCGGTGCTGGGGCAGGAGCTCCGCTGTGCCCAGAGGAAGCCCGGTCAGTGCCTGCCCTGCGGACGCCGCGCCCAGCACCGCGGGCAGGCGGGGCCCACCCCTGGACGCCCAGGACGGCGGCTGGGCGGGCCGGGTGAGGGAGGGACCCGCGGCCTTGGAGCGCCCCGCCGCCTGCAGCCGCCTGCCTCCGTGCAGATGCGCAGCACACCGAGCCCGGGAGGCTGCCCCCACCAGCTCGCCCCCTTAGGGTGTAGGGCTAGAGAAGTCAGCTCTGTCCACCCGCCCACCATCGTGGTAATGGACGCCTGCGTGCCGCGCGCGTTCCAGGTGGGCCACGCCAGTGGGCGCACCCGAGTCGGACGCAGGCTTCCACGGGCGGCGTCAGGAGGACGCCAGGACTGACCAGCGCAAGCAGAGCAGAGCAGCCGAGACTGAGGTACGCCAGGGGCTGGGGCCTGCCAGCCCCTGGCCCCCCGGCCCCGGCCTGCCACGTAGCGGCCTCCTCTACTAGATAACGCATAAAGCCACCGAGGGCTCCAAGACTCCTTCCCTGACCCGTCTGCCCAGAGCCATCCCGAACCCGCCCCATGCCGCCCTTCCGGCCACTACAGGGTGGAACACCCACAAAGAAACCCCTCTGGCCCGGGAGCAGACGAAGGGGCCCCTCCTCCTGCCTCTCCCCAGTGCCCGTGCCCACTGCCGCCCGGTGCTGGGGCGTCTGGGCATACATTGTGGACACGAGCTGTCACTTCCTCGAGCGACGGCCGGGAACTGCTGGGTGCTGGCCACTGTCCGGGGGTGTGCAGGCCTGTTTGAGCCTGTCCAGGGCTATCCAGGGCTGTCCGGGCCTGTCCGGGGCTGTCCGGGGCTGTCTGGAGCCTGTCTGGGGCTGTCCGGGCCTGTCCGGGGCTGTCCGGGGCCTGTCCGGGCCTGTCCGGGGCTGTCCGGGGCCTGTCCGGGGCTGTCCGGGGCTGTCCGGGGGCTGTCCGGGGCTGTCCGGGGCTGTCCAGGGCCTGTCCAGGGCTGTCCGGGGCTGTCCGAAGCCTGTCCGGGGGCTGTCCGGGGCCTGTCTGGAGCTGTCCGGGACTGTGAAGTGCTGTCCGGGTCTGTCCGGGCCTATCTGGGGCTGTCCGGAGCCTGTCTGGAGCTGTCTGGGACTGTGAAGTGCTGTCCGGGCCTATCCGGGGCTGTCCGGGGCCTGTCCGGGGCTGTCCGGGCCTGTCTGGAGCCGTCCGGGGCTGTCCGGGCCTGTCCGGGGCTGTCTGGGGCCTGTCCGGGCCTGTCCGGGGCTGTCCGGGGGCCTGTCCGGGGCTGTCCGGGGGCTGTCCGGGGCTGTCCGGGGCTGTCCGGGGCCTGTCCGGGGCCTGTCCGGGCCTGTCCGGGGCTGTCCGGGGCTGTCCGGGCCTGTCCGGGGCTGTCCGGGGCCTGTCCGGGGCTGTCCAGGCCTGTCCGGGGCTGTCCGGGGCCTGTCCGGGGCTGTCTGGGGCTGTCCGGGGCTGTCCGGGTCTGCCCCACAGCCGCCACGCCTGTGTGGGAGGCGGCCCCAGCTGCTGTGGGACTCACGCCAGAGGGCTGACCGTGCCGGGCCCTGGGCCCTTGGGCCGTTGCTATCTTTCCTCGGAAGGTGCTTCGTCCATTTTTAAAACTCAGTTGTTTTTGCTTCCGTGGAGCGGCGTCCGACCGTTCTGCACGCGGCCCACCGGGCGTGGCTTTCAGGTGTGCGGGCCGCCGGGGCCGCTTCCGTCTCCTCAGCAAGACCCCTGGACCGCCGTGCTTCTCCAGGCCGTTTGCGCCGCTCCTTGGAGCCTGGGCTGTCCGCGGCCTCAGCAGGCCCAGGTCTGCCTCGGGCACCATGGGCGAGGCGGGGAGCAGCGGGGCGTGGCTGGGAGGCTGGCCTGCCCAGGGCCCGCGCCGCCTTGCAGCTGGTCAGGGCGCCCAGCACGGCCGCCCCCGCGCTGTCTCTTCCCCACGCGTCCGGGCCGGCCGGTGTTCGTCCTTCAGGGCGGCCTTGGGGCGCACGGCCGTCCAGGCTGCTGGGCTGCCGGGTGTCCATGCGCCCGGCCCGGCTCCCGGCTCGCACGGAGGGGCTGGCGGGCGCCGGGACGCTCCTCCGGCCGTGGCCTCGGTCCCGCAGTGGCCCCGGTGCCGTGGGCCTGGCTGCGGGTCGCTGTCGCTGCGGCTGCCCCACGTGGGGTGCGGCCGTCACCTGGCCTGCGTCGGGGCGCCGCGCGCCTCCTGCTGCCCCCAGTGCGCGGGCACCGGGCCGGCCGCCGGCTGGGGCTCGGTGGCAGCGAGTCCTGCACACCCGGTGCCGCGGGCCTCGTTTAAACCTGGTCCTCGCTGGTCCGCGAGCGCCGGCTGCTCCTCCCGCCCTGCCGCCCTTGCCCGCACGCGTGTCCGGGGCTGCCTGCGGCCCACCGCCCGGCTCGCGTCCTGCCCTGGCGCCCTCGGGCCCAGCGTCTCTGGGGCACACAGGCGGCGGCCACTGCACGCCGACTCCTGCCTCTCGGCCTCTGGCCTCGGGGTCAGGTGGACATCGAGGTCCTGGCCGGACTAGCCGGCGTCATGGCGGAGGCTCGGCCGCCCCCCGCCCCCCGCGTCCCCGCCCTCTGGGTCTCCCGCTGCCCGGCCCCCAGCCCGGGTGCTGAGCCTCCACGGCGCGTCTCGGCAAAGCCCACCGGGGAAGCCGTCTGGCGCCGGGGCCCCGCATGCTGGAAGGACACACGTGCACGGCAGGTTTGGGGTGGGGCCTCTGTTCAGTGTCCACTGCCCCCGTGGTGGGCTCAGCGCAGACCTCCGGGGCTCCCGGGGCTCCAGCGCCCCGGGCCCTGCTGGGTGGGGGGCTGAGCCGGCCTCAGGCGGCGTCTCTGCAGGCGCAGGCCCCAGCTGGACGCGCCGGGCGGCAGCTCGCCCCGAGATGCACCTCGCCCCAGCAAGGGTGACCGCGCGGGTGCCACAGAAGGCTGGCTGGTCGCCGGGCGGGCGGGCAGGCGGGCCCCAGCGGGCAGACACGCCCACGCCCCGGGCCAGCACGCACCTGGACGCTCCCCGGCTGGCCACCGGCTTCGGGCAGGGGAAGCTGCGCCGCAGGCTCCTGGCCACAGAGAGGGCTAAGGGTTTTGCCCCTCTTCCAGGGCTGGCCAGGACACCAGGCCGGAGTCCCCGCCCCGGTCGGCCTTGCCCGCTGGTCTCCCGTGGAGCAGCCTGGCTTGACCTGGACCCCCGGGGCCGTGTGGAGTCGGGTGGGCCGGCTGCAGCCTGGCTCCCAGACCCGCCATGCCGGGGCCCGCCGGGCAGAGGGACGATGGGGGAGGCGCCAACTGACCCAGGCCTCCTGGGCACTGGACAGACTCAGCACGTCCAGGCGGAGCGGCCCAAGCCACTCTGGCCGGCCTGGCCCTCGGAGTCCTCTGCCGGGTGTGCCCACCAGCCCAGGACCCTCCTCTGTCCCTGCCAGGCCTCCTGGAGCACAAGGCAGGAGGAGAGGGCCCACCGGGCAGCCGCAGGCCGTGGCGAGGCCAGGCAGGCCCCGGCACAGCGAGCGGCCAGGCGCGGGGTCTCAGCCGCCCGGGACAAGTGCCCACTTCCCAAGCCCGCACGCCCGCCGGCCGCCCACCTCTCTTGCTCAGGTACAGCGCTTTGGGGTCCCACTGGCTCTCCTTGGCCTGGACGGCACGGCGCAGCTGGAGGCCCATGTAGTCCAGCAGCCTCTTCCGGGCCAGGAAGGTCTCCCGCTCGGCGGGCAGGAGCGCGTGGAAGGCGCAGTGGGCGATCTTCCGGTCCTGCCGCACAGCGCCGGTCCCCCGCTGGCCGCAGCCCCTCCTGGGACCGGGGGCCAGGGCGGCAGACCCCCAGGCCCTGCCCACAGGGAGGCAGGGGCAGCCACGGCCAGCCGGGAGCACAGAGCGCTGGCCCCCCACGGGCTGCGGGCGCCCAGGCCTCTCCGGGGATGGACCCTGCGGCCAGCATGGCCCGACACAGCTCAGAGCCCAGCCCGGGCCGCACCTGGAAGAATCTGAAGTAGCCGTAGTCCACGGCCGTGCCCACGGCCGCCTTGTCCCCCTGCACGAGCGTCACAGGCTGCAGGATGTCCGCCCCGTAGCTGATGAGCCGGTCAATCTGTGGGGACAGCGCAGGCTTGCCAGAGCGCCAGGCAGGGCACTGGGGCTGCGGGGCTCCCTGCACCCAGAAGCGAGCCTGCAGGAGTCGGGCGCACACGGCGCCGGGGAGGCCTGGCCAGGACATGGCGGCGGCACCCGCGAGGGACACTGCAGCCGAGGCGGCCGGGCCCCGGGGGTCTGCAGCCCCGGGGGGCGGGGCTCCAGGATGGGTGCCGAGCTGAGCGCTCACAGCGCCCAGAGCAGCCAAGGTCACGGCAGCAGCAAAGCCGACAGCCCGACCCCAGGGGACAGTCCCCGCGGCCACAGGACAGTGACCAGACCCCTCCGGCCGGAGCCCCCACCCCACCAGGAGAGTGCCTGCCCTGCCCGCAGCACCCAGGTGCCCGCACCAGGGCCAGCTTGCCGTCCAGGCTCCGCCGGTGCTCAAAGCTGATGTCGCAGGCCACACACAGGGCGGAGCCCAGGCCCCTGGTCAGCAACAGGTTGGGGTTGGCCCCCCCGGCCAGCAGCTCCTTCACCACCTGCACACACGCGGGTGGTCAGCGCAGGCCCCGCACCCTGGACACCCAGTGGGCGCGCCGGGCACCTGCAGCACGAGCGACTCAGCGCAGGAGTGGGGGGTGAGGAGGGACAGGCCCGGGTGTTCAGCCCCGTCCGCATCCCTGCCTGTGCTCCCGGCTGCGGGGCCCCCTCGCGGGCCGCCCCACCGGCCTTTCCCCCGCCGGCGCCAGATGCTGGTGGGCAGCCACCGGTACCCCCGCGGGCATGGGGGCGCTCACCAGGTCGTTCCCACTTGCAATGGACAGCGAGAGGGGGGAGTGGCCACTCCACAGTGTGTTGGGGTTTGCCTTGTGGGAGAGGAGCAGCTGGACCACTTCCTGGACGTGCTGCGCGAGTGGACAGCAGTGACCGTGAGGACAGGAGCCAGAGGCGGGTCTGGGAGGGGCGGGGCGGGGCGGCAAGGGCGGGGCGGCGGGGGCGGGGCGGCGGGGGCGGGGCGGCAAGGGCGGGGCGGCAGGGGCGGGGCGGGCAGCAGGGGCGGGGCGGCGGGGGCGGGGCGGGCAGCAGGGGCGGGGCGGCGGGGGCGGGCAGCAGGGGCGGGGCGGGCAGCACTGGTCTTCCAGGAGACGGAGATCAGCGCGGACGCTGAGTGAAGCTCGCTGCAAAGAGCAGAGGGAAGGGGCCCCAGAGGCGAGGGACCCCAAAGGCGAGGAGCCCTCTGCAGCGCGGCCACGGGAGGGTCGCAGGCCCGGCCAGTGTGCGTCCAGCCCCTCACCTTGTTGTCGTCCTCCCGCTCGCAGGCCACGTGCAGCGCCGTCCTGCCGCCCTCCTCCAGGGCTGACCCGTGCTGGCCGTGGTAGCAGCTGGGCGGGCCCACCTCGTTACTGAGCTTCAGACTTGAGGGCAGCAAGTCCAGCTGCGTGCAAGCAGGGGTCAGGGCCCGCTGACGCTGCTGCGTGCCCAGGACCCCCGCCTGGAGCCCCAGGCCCCGTGCTCACGCGGCACAGGCGCACTCGTGGGCGCGCCCGGGCCCGGCTCGCGAGCACACGCAGGCCCCCACTGGGTCCCCAGCATCACCCCAGGAACTTGGCGTCCACCTGCGGCGGGGCGCCCTGCCGAGGGGTGGGGGTCCCCGCCCCTCGGCTCGCACCAGGCCCTGAGGGGTGCGCGCACAGCCCTTCCCCTCGCTGGGGACGCGGGATTCCGAGCTGAGCAGACCGATGCTGTCCGCGGACAGGCTGGGGCGCGCTCCCCGCGCCCAGCCCGCCGCACCTTGCCGGCCTTGTACGCCTCGTCCTGGTCGGCCGCCCGCGCGTCCACATCGGTGACCGCGTGCAGCAGGAGCTCGGTTATCCTGACGGCCTCCTCCCCCGGCAGGGCGACAGCGATGTGCAGCGGGGTCAGGGCCCGCAGCTGAGGACAGACGCCCGGCTGAGGCAGGCGCCCCATCCCGCCTCATCAGACCCGCGCGGTTCATCCGCCCACCCCCTCGGGAGCCGCCCAGCGCGCCCGCCACCTCCGCGCCCAGCCAGCCTCGGCCATCGCCCTAGCTCAGTCGGCGCCGCCCCAGAAGGCCCAGAGCCCGCTGGGCCTGGTGGGCCCGACGCCGCTCCCCACCGCTGCAGCGGCGCCCACGGCCGTGTGGGGCCCGGCCCCTTCAGGGCCTTCCCTGGGCCGGCAGCACAGGCCACCCCGCCGTGCGACTCAGGTCCGGCAGAGAAGGGACGGGGCAGGGCGGCTGCAGAGCCACTGTGAAGCTGTGATCTGGGTGAAGCCCCCTTTCCTCACTGCTTGGGCTGACCAGCAGAGAAGGGAGGGCAGGCCAGCGGCACCGGTGGGGCGCGGTCGCCACACCCCAGCACCCCAGACCCACCGCCGCGTGGGTGTGGCAGGCCAGGGCCCGGCCCACCTCCGACGGGAAGGCCACGTCTGTCCTGGCCCCACTCTCCAGCAGCAGCCGCACGCCGTCCTCGTCCCCGGCCTTCACCGCCAGGAATAGCGCCTGCATGGGCACGCGGCTCAGGTTGGGGTCCGCGCCACGCTGCAGCAGCAGCTTGATGGTCAGCCAGTGGCTCCTGCGCCTGTAGCACAGGCTGGTCAGCGCAGCGCCCCACGGAGGAGGCCTGCCCCAGCCCGGAGCCCTGCCGGCCAGTTCGCAGCCAGCTCCGGCCTGGGGCAGCCCTGCGCGGCCCACAAGCCTGCCTGCGAGGGTCGGAAGGGCGGGTGCAGGCCAGCGCCAGCAGCGGGGGCGGTGGGCGGGGCGGCCTGAGGGGGTGGAGCACCCAGAGGCCGCCCCGCCCCTGCCGTGCTCCCGGAGCAAGCCTGAGCGGATGGGGGCGCGAGGGCGGCGCTGTCCAGCAGTCCAGCAGGCCCCAGGGCGCAGCCCGGCCCAGCCTCCCGCCCCGCCGGGGCGCGCTGTGCCCCTCCCGGCCCCGCCCGCCCGCCCAGCCCCAGCCAGGACCCACTCCATCAGGGATAGCGCCATCCTCCTGGAGGCCCCGCTGTCGGCCTCGGAGGCCCCCAGGGGCGCGGGCAGCAGGCTGAGGGCCTGGGCGCCCTTCTCCAGCAGGTCCTGGGACAGCCGGATGGAGAAGTCCCGCAGGCTCGCGTCTGACCGGAAGTCGCTCTCGCGGCTGCCCGGGGCCTGCTCCTCCGCGCGGGGCGGCGCGCCCTCGGGCGCCGGCCCCGCCCCCGCGTCCACAGCTACGCTGCCCTTCAGCGACAGGGAGGCCCGCCTGGGGGGGCTGCTCCTCGCCTCGCTGGACTCCTGGGACAGGCGCTCTTCCTCCAGCGGCGTGGGCAGCAGCCACAGCTCCAGCCCACTGGGGCCGGACGCCAGGCCGTCATGGGCGGAGCCCAGGACCCTCGGCGTGGGCAGGGAGGCCGGGCTGGGGACCTCCAGGAGCCGGGGGAGGTCCTGAGGAAACACCGGAGGGGCGTCAGGGCCGGGGTGAGAGTGACCGCCCCCGGCGGCGCTGGGCCCAGCCTCTCCTCTCGCAGCCGCACGTCTGTGCCCCCTCGGGCCGCCCCCCGCCCAGGGGGCCGCCCCCCGCCCAGGGGGTCTGCCCAGCCCGCCAGGGGCGCCTACCTGGAAGGAGGGCAGCGTCCTCTCCGCGATGTTGGGCCTGAAGGCCTGCACGGGGTAGTACAGGAGGAAGCACATGCTGAGGGCCGTGAGCCCCTCGTCTGAGCGCTTGTTCACGTCGGCCCCGCTGTCCAGCAGGAGGCTGACGACGGACCTGTGAGAGTGAACCTGGGGGCGGCACCCTCAGCCCCGACCACCCGGAACGCACCCCACGGCCCCCAGCGCCCAGCGGGCCCCACCCCGGGGGCTGGACCAAGCCCACCCAGACTTGCAAAGGCTCAGTGTCATGGACGTGAGCCAGTGCTGGGGGTCACGGCACCCACCCTTGTTCCCACACTTGGGGGTGTCACAGGCGGAAGGGAGCCCCCCAGCAAAGGAGCCATCTCAGAACTGGCAGGTGGGCCCACAAGAGCGTGCTGGCAGGAGCTCACCGCGGCCGAGGCCAGCGCGGTGTAGCCCCTGGCGTCCGCCACATCGGGGCTGACCAGGTTGTCCCTCAGGACGCCGCGGACCCAGCGGTAGTCACCCTCCCCGGCCCTCAGGATCAGCTCCTCGGACAGACGCTCCTTGGGTCCGCTGGGCCCGAAGTCGCTGCGGTCGCCCGCCAGGACGGTGTCCATCCTCCAGCTGCTGTGGGCCCTCTTGTTCCTAAAGCACAGCGGCATGTGGCCGGCCCCGCCACACCCCCGCAGGGCCTTCTGCGCCCCCACCGTCCACCTGGGCCCTGGGGCTGCCCTGCTGGCCGCAGGTGGGTAGGGAGGTGGCGGCGCCCCGGGGGACACACCAGCCGCAGGTGCAGACCTGCCAGGCCCGCGGGAGAGGCTTCGCGGCTGAGCTCCCCGCACTCCCTGCCTGCCGAAGCCCCGCAGACACCCCCTCGACAGCCCAGGGCTCAAGCAGCTTCTGCACCGTCGTGGATACGGCTGAGTGGTGTCCGGAGGAGGGCGGTTGGTGAGTGGGGGTGGGGGCCGGTGGACACAGAAGTAGCCCCCTGTGCTCACGCACACTTTTGTAAGCAGATGATGATGTTCGGAAAATGCCAACCCACAGCAGAAAGCACTGCCCCTTGCCGGGGACGGGGCGTCTGTGGACACCAGCGGGCAGCTCTGGTCCTCTCCTGCCTGGAGCCATGGGGGCTCAGCTAGCCTGGCCTCGGCCACTCCTGCTGCCCCTGGGGCCTCCGGCCAGGGGCCCAGGATGCTGCGGCCTCCTCCCTGCGGGCTGCACGGGCCAGCATCACAGGCGCCTGTGCAGGCCAGACAGCCCTGGGCCGCTCCCCTCCAGGCTCTGCGGCCAGGCTCCAGCCCAGCTGCAGCCCGGCCCCCGCCCCACCCCAGAGCCTCCCGCCTGCCTGCAGGACACCAGGCCGGCCCCGCGGCCCCAAGCCCGCCAGCGCCTAGCAGGCAGACCGAGGCCGTGTCCACACGTCTGACGGCAGCCCCGGCGGGGCCTCCGGGGCTACCTGAACCTGTAGGCGTGCTCCTGCATCCTGCGCAGCAGCGGGGTCTCGTTCTTGACGAGCCAGGCCTCGCCGTCCTCCACGAAGGGCGGGGTGCAGTTGAGGAAGATGCGGGCGTCCAGGTCCCGGCGGAGGGAGCGCGTCAGCGGCAGGTGGCCGCTGTCGGTGGAGTACAGGCTCAGCTCCGGCGGCAGCGTCAGGCCGTCGCTCAGCAGGAAGCGCTTGTACTCATAAAACAGGGGGTCCTGCTCCTCGCTGGGGCCCCAGCCCAGCACCCTGTCCTCCGCGAGGCTGACTCTGGCCGAGGGCTGGGTGAGGAAGTCCTCGAACTCGGGGTAACTGCGAATGGAGAAGGCCCCGGGGACCTCGGTGCACAGCTGGATGAGGTGGTCCCGGAACCACAGCCCCACGTCCTGGTGGCCGTCGGGGTAGGTCTCCACGCCGGGCCCGAAGCGCTCGTCCGCCCTGTACAGCCCCTGCCGGCAAAGGGGTGTCGGTGCCGCGGGGCGCTAGTGCTGCCCCCACCGGAGGCGGACACCGTAGGCCTAGGAATGTCCCCTCTGGCGAGTATCGAGGCCACGCACCGGGCATGGGACCGCTGGCGGAAGAGCGCTCCGGCCTCAACGGCCAGGGGTGGCCTCCCAGAGAAGGTGGGACCAGACAGCGTCGGGCTGCCTCACGTGTGTCAATCCCGAACACTGAAGGTCCATCCCAGACACCCCGACAGGCTGGGACAGCGCCTGTGGAAGGCGGGTGAGCTAGGGATGGGTGTGGAGGAGCTGACCCTTGCTCCTCATGAACCCAGCGGACTGCGGCAACTTCTGGGTCTCTGGACAACCAATGGCACGTGGCAAGCAAGATGCACGTGGGTGGAAGACTGTGAGGAGGGATAAGCCAGGAGGGCCTTGGGTGAGGAACAGTGAATAGCAGTGCCACCCCCACGACAAGGAGAAGGGGGTGGCGGGGGTGGAGAAGAGCTGGCACAGGGTGCAGAGAAGGTCCAGGACACAGTGGAGGTGAAAAGATGCTCAAGATCATTAGCACATCATTGCAAGGCCAAACCAAAATAAGACACCACAACATACTCTTAAGCTTGGCTAAGTTTTAAAACCTGACAATACTAAGTGCTGCAAAGATGTGTAGCAACTGGAACTTTTACATGTCGGTAGCTGAAATGGAAAGTGGCACTGCCACCTTGAAAAACATTATTCTTGTTTTTTTCTCTTTAAAGATTTTATTTATCGATGCACACAAGAGCTGGGGTACAGGCCAGAGGCACAGGGGGTGAGAGGACTCCCCAGAGACAGAGCAGGAAGCAGAACAGGCGGATCCACTGAAACACACTGCTGAGGGGGCAGCGGGGGGCACGAGAGGTCTGCTGCGCCCTGTGGGTCAGCTCCCTGGCCGGGATCGAACTCGCGCTGCAGCGGCTGCGGACAACCTCGGAGGTGCAGCGCTCAAGCCCTCGTGCCACCGGGAGGCCCTATCCTGCTTCTTATGAAATTAATCCTGCATTTGGCCTATGACCATCAGTCGCACTGAGGAGTTCACTCAAGTGAACATAAAATGTTCAATTGCCCAAGAGCTTTATTCATAGAAAACAAGACATGAAAGAACTCAGCAGCTACTGGTAACATGCGATGGAATGCTCCCGACTATCAAGAAATGAACGGTGAGACTTGCAACACGTGTGGCTCTCGAAAGAGTCAGCCTGACGTAGAAGACAGTCAAATAGTAGGAACTGTGGGCTGTGTGACCCCACACACGTGGCGTTCTGGAGAGGGGGTAGAGCCATGAGAAAGAGCAAGTGCTGGGTTTCAGGACGGCAGGAAGGGAGCAGATGACTTCAGAGAGACGGTCTGCAAAGACGAGCGCGGACACGTCGAACAGGTGGGCCGAGCCCAAAGCACACGAGGGCCCGCAGGTGTCAGTGTGCTGCTGCTGCCGCCGAGGCACAGACCTGGCCCCGGGTCGGAGCTGCCTGACAGAAGCGGCATGTGAGTCACAGGTTCATGCCAACTTTCCAAGTGAGCCACATCGTAACAAGAAGAGAAGGTAGGTAGAATTTCAAAACTGCCTTTATTGAACTCAATTCTCCTAAAGTATTTCAATATATACTTAATTTTAAATATCGGGACTTTTGCATTCTTGTTTCTTCAGTGGGTCCACGAGGTCGGGCAGGTATTTCGCACTCACATCACACCTGCCTTCAGAGCCACCACGGTTCAAAGGCCCAGAGACATGCCGGCTGGTGGCCACCATACTGGACAGTGAAGGTCCAAATGTCCAATTAAAACGGCTCAACTAGACTTAAGTAGCTGTCCACGGCCGTGGACAGATTTCCATGTCCCACAACTCAGATGCTGAGACTGAGTCACACTGTGGTGGTGTTAGGAGGTGGGGCATTTGGGGGCACCTGGGTCAGGAGGGTGGGGCCCTTGAGGATGAAATTAGTGCCCCACAAGGGGCCACTACAGGGGTTGCTGCTCTCTGCTCTCCACACAACAAGGAGGCGGCCATCGGCTAGCCAGGCTCCCCCCAGACACCGGCCTGCCAGTGCCTCGACCTCGCCTGCCCGTCTGCAGAACCCATAAGAGCCCGTTTCTCGTCCAAGCCACTCGGTCTGGTGTCTTGATTATACTACGTATAGACTTTCTTCAAAATAAGGACAGCATCAAAAACAGAGTGAAAAAGGTTGAAAGTCAGATTATGGAGAAAGACAGCAGAAAAATAACTCTAAATGGCCTATACAGTCGAATTGATTTCTAAAAATGGACTTTGGGGTCTGAAGCATTACAAGAGTTTTTGTTTGTTAAGAATTGCATCATACTATTAAAAAGCTCAACCTACAGGAAAATAGAACAAACCCAAAGCCCCATTCACCTAATAACATGGTGTCAAAACACATAAAGCAAAACTTGACCCAGCTGTGTAACAAGTAGAAGACTCCACAGACTGTAATGCACCTCCTCCCCTAGTCACCGACCAGAGGACACACGCAGCTCCTGAAAGATTTAGGGCAGAAAGAGCAGACGTGTCCTCAGGTCACACGTGGTCACACGTGAAGCGTGACTCCCAACAGCTGCACACAGGTGTGCCCCTGCACACAGGGAGTTCCGTGAACTCCCAGAACATTTTCAGTTGGCCACAGCCATGTATAAAGCAAGTCTCGAGTTCCAAAGAAGCAAAGCCATGCAAAGCTCCAGGAAATCAGCAGCGAACTCTGAACCCTGAGCGATACCCACTGGAGGAGCCTCAGAGACACCGTGGGAACTAGAGCATAACTGAACTGGACGAGAAGCGGGAGCGCAGGGCGGTTCTCGGAGCAGCGTGGGTCACGTGAGTCAGGGAAGGAGAAGGCTGGACCTCAGCCGGCTGGAGAGGCCGTGCTGGAAGAAAAGAGTCAAGAACCAGGTACCGAAGTGGGACCAGAGACCCGCCGCGCCAGCGACGGCTCTTGGAGGCAGGTAACAGGCTCGACGAACGCCCAGGAGACTGGCTGGGCAAGCGGTGCAGGCGGCCACGAGAGACCCGACGACCTCGCGCGGCCGCACGCCAGGCCCAGCCCGTCTCGGTGCCGGAGGGACCGCCGCCTGGCCTGCAGCAGCGGGGCCCTCGCGTGCGGTGGGCGTGCAGGGGCCGGGCCAGCAGACGGCCGGCGCCCGAGGAAGACACGGGCCCACGCCGACACTGCCGCAGCCCTGGGCCACGCACCCGCTGGCGCAGAAACCCACGCGCACGCACCTGCTCATGATCCCTGTCGGCGCTGGGCTCCTGCAAACCGTGCTCACGGCAGCGTCACCCGTGACTCCAGCCGCTGGGAACAGCCGAAACGCCCGCTGGGGGCGGGGGGCACACCAGGAGGGACCCCCATGTGCCCACGGCGGGGCAGGGCGGGTCTTGGGGTGACTGGCTGAGTCAGGGACCCCACAGTGGCGACACCCCTGCAAGGGCTTAGGCACGCCGGCCCCACGGGGCCAGGGTGGGCAGAGGCTTGCCCTGGGGGCGCAGGGCACTATTTTGGGGGGCACTCTTCTGTAGCTTGACTCATGGGCAGAACCCCAGCACCGCGCAGTGCAGGGCGCCGCTCTGAACTGTGCTGCGACAGAAGCAAAGGGGCGCCAGGAGGGCAGCGGGGCTGGCGCCCAGGCTGGCGGGCTGGCTGAGACGGTAGCAGAAAGCGGCGCCCTGGCGCCCGGGCATGAGCGTCGGCACCAGGCCGCCTCCCCCGTCTCCCCGGAGCCTGACCGCTCCACCAGGGCCCTGAGAGGCTGTGGCGCTGCCAGCCCAGCGCCCAGCAGGGGCAAGGGGGCCGCAGCCCGGGCCGCCGGGGGCAGCCGGGCTCACCTGGAAGAGCCGGGCCTTCAGAAACATGGTGCCGTAGCCCTCGCGGGCGCTCAGGTAGAAGGTGCCCGTGAAGCTGGAGCCCTGCGGCCACTTGTAGGTGCCCAGTCCGTGGCAGTGGTCGCGGTAGAACTGCCCGTGGTAGCTCTGCGGCAGAGTGGGTGGTCGGCAGGGGCGGCCGGACTCAGTCCCTTGACCTCGACCTGCCGCGCCCACCCCCAGGCGCAGGATGGGCCTGGGCCTGCGCGCTGCAGACGGCAGGGCAGGAAGGAGGCCACCTCGGGCACCTTGCTCGCCAGGGGGCGCCCGCGCTCTCCGTCTGAGGGACACCACTGGCTCCAGGAGGCTGTCTGGGCGCAGCGGCTGCCCTGCCCCCACGCCCTCAGGCCCTGCCCTTCCCTCCCTGCAGCGCTGCTTTGGCCAGCGCACCCTACCAGCCCCCGATGGCCCCTGCGGCCCCGCGGCTGGACGGCTCAGAGGTGGCCCAAGGGGCTGTCCACGGGCCCAGAGGGGCACCCTCTCTCTGAGAGGCCCCCACCGTGTGGGCTGGTGACCGCAATGTCAGTGCCTGGGTCCTGCCCCCACAGCTACCCAGGCTCAGTGGGTCTGGGGGCCCCCACCCCAGGGTGCCGGAACCGCTTCTCTCTGCCCCCCAGTGGCCCCTCACTGGCTGACCCCGCGGGGTGCCCAGGCCACCTCACTGCAGCTGGTGGCTGAGACTAGCCCGGGGCGAGAGCTGCTCTGGGAGGCCCCGGACCTGTCCACAGCCGCGGACGGCCAGCAAGCAGGGGCCCGGCCGGTGAGTCCCAAGAGCGCCCCCAGCCGGGGCAGGGCAGTTACCTCGCCTGTGGGCCAGGAGAATTCGCCGTATCCCAGCTTTGTGCCCAGCCCAAACTGGCCACGGTACACGCAGCCATCCGGCCACTCCTGCATGCCTCGGACCAGCTGGACGTGGGCCTCCCTCAGGCCCTGCTCCCTCAGCAGACTCTGGGGCTCCTCCTCTTCATCCTCCAGGGCCTTGGGGCTGTCCCTGGGGGCCAGGCCGCAGGTCCTCAGAGCATGCACGCCCGGAGCCCCCACTCACCGCCACGTGGCGGGCAGGAGCTGCGGCCACCCCGCACCCGGAGAGGGCGGCCAAGGCGGGACACGTGCCGGCGTACCGCGTGCGTGCGTGCGGGATGCGCCGGCCACCCCACAGGCCCGCGGCCGGGGCCTGTGCCCAGAGCAGCCCGGCCAGCCCGTCCCCCGGGCAGCTGCTGCCCGACCAGAGCCTGGGGCGCGTGGGCGCGGGCCCCAGCAGCGGACGCAGCCGGCACGCACCAGCACGTCCTCGCTGCTTTCTGCGCAGCACAGAGACTGCTCGTTCAGCCTTTAAAGACGGAAACATAGGCTACGGGGGAAAGAGGAAGCGTCTGCATTTCCTCCTGATAAGAAGAGCCAGTGAGAGGATGCTGAGGCGACAACGTCACTCGTGCGGGCGTCGGTGCTGGCCGCTGGCCATGATGGACCCGCTGCCAGCGGCCGCGCCTCTCCAGACCCCGCCTCGGGGCTGAGGGGCTGCCGGTCTTGGGTCCACAGGATGGGCCCCAGCCGGCCGGACAGCCGCTGCTCCTGCCTCTCGGACCCGGAGCCGGGGTCTGGGCCAGCGCCAGCGCCTCCTGCTGTCCTCACGGGCGGCCAGGACGCGCCCTGGCCTCTCTGCCCCATGTCCAGGCACAGCCCCTCCGGCTGCACCTGCGGCCCGTGCAGACCACCACTCTGGGGGTCAGCGCCGGCAGACACGGTGGTGGTGGCGCTGAAGCCCGGAGGCCGCAGCTGATCCAGAAGGGGCCTGAGGGTCCCGGGAGGCGGGGAAGAACTCCCAGCTGGGAGGCGGGCGGGATGGAGCCGGGAGTGCCCCCGCAGCGGCCCAGCTACCGGCCATGCAGCGAGGCGGGTCGCACCTCTGGGAGAAGAGCGAGGCGCTGCCCAGGGACCTCGGATCCCTGGTCTCCAGCGCCCCCTGCAGCTGCTCCACCAGGCCGCCGGCTCCCGGGGAGTCTAGGGCTAGGGGGGAGCGGCTTCCCTCCATGCTTCTGGCTCTGAACCTGGAAGTGAAGCTGGGACAGGCCGGCGCTCAGGGCTCTGCGGATGCTCCCGGCCCAGGGCCCTGGCCCCACCTCCCGGGACCCGCCCCAGCGCGACCTGGGACCCCAGCGGGGCCCCCCTCCTCCAGCAGGCCTCGGGGTCCCGGAAACCGCCCCGCCAACCGCACCTTCACCCGCATCGGGGGTCCTATCTCCTTGGCCTTTCCGCGGAGGACGGCGGCCCGCCCAGGCCTCGAGACCCGCGCGCGCCGGGCCGGGGGCCGGACCGCGCCCTGGACCCTGCGGACCGCGGCTGGGAGAGCGCGCACCGCCCGCCCGGGTGGCCCAGGACGCGGCCCTTGCAGCCCAGACGCGGGACCGGCGCGCGCAGCGGCCGTGGGCAGCAGACCGCGCCCCGGCGTCGGGTTTCCCTGGAGACCCGCGGCCGCCCCGCTGCCCGGCGGGCCCTCGGCCTCCGCCAATCGGCGCGCACGGCGCCGGCCTCGCCCCGCCACGCCCCTGCGACCTCACAGGGCCGGGAACTGCCCCGCCGCCCAGCCGCCGCCCAGCCGCCGCCCAGCCGCCGCCGGCGCCTCTACCCCACCCGCGGCCCGACCCCACCCCGCGGCCCGCCAGTCTGACCCCCTACGTGAGCCGGGCCGGGCCGGCAGGGCCGCTCCACTTCGGCCACCGACCTCGACGCCGAGCGCAGGGCGACCGGTCCGCAGCTAAGTCTGTGCGCCGCTCCCGCCCGGCCCTGGCAGACCAGCGCCGGGACCCGCTGCCCAGCGGCCGCTCTTGGCTGCTGGGAGCGGCAAGCGGGAGGACCCAGCGCTGCCCGGCTCTAGAGTCGTTTGGGTAGGCTCAGGCAACGTCTGTGCGAGGCCCAGGGCGGGTCCTGGGGCCCGGCCGAGGAGGTAGGGCCCAGTTCAGGGGCAGAGATCAGATCAAGGAGATGGGATTTGGAGGAGGCTTCAGTGCCGCGGGAGAGCTCCCCGCTGCCCAGAGGCTGTCCAGAGCTCTGCGGCACAGGAACTGAGGGGGCATGGGCCGCTCTACAGAGCTGGCACCGCGGCCTGGGGAGGGGCTCTTGGCCCAGGCTGCCCCTGCACCACTGGGCGCGGAGGGGCAGGGCCAACTGCCCAGCTGACCTCCAGCGGACGCCCAGCTGCTCCCAGGCCACCTCTCCCTTCTCCCGGTTCCCTCTCAGCCCCTCAGGACCCCCTTGGCCCCATCCCCCTCCTCACCTCTTCTCCTGCCCCCCCAGCCCTGTCTCTGCTCCCTCCACCTGCCGCCTGGAGCTCCAGGAGACTCCTGCGAACCGCAAAGGAAACGTGGCAGCCACAACCTCACAACGCCCCGCAAACCTGCTGGGTGAGCGGCGCGGGCTGCAGGGTCTGGACAGCGGCGCTCTGGGGTGGACCCCTGGGCCACCATGTGCCCAGCCCCACGCGTCCCGGCCTGGCTGGGCAGCACAGGCCTCCTGCGCAGATGCCCGGGTGCCGCCTCCACCTCCTGCTGGCCGGGCCGGGCCCCCGGGGTATGGCGGTCAGGCTCGGGCCTCCCCTGGGCACTCTCTCCCCTCCGCCCCCTCCTCCCCGCAGGTGGTAGGCTCCTGATGTCCCGAGCCCCTGTTCGGCTGGGCTTTGCAGGACACTACCGGCTGGACCAGCCCCGCGCCCCTCGCCCCCAGTCCCCTAAGCTGTGGCACCCCAAGTGGGTGACGCTGCTTTCTGTGCGTCCTGCATTTGTAAGCTGGCAGGTAGGACCCTCCATCGGCTGGCCGCTTGGAGGTTGCTCCCTGGGTCCGCGGAGGCCTGGCCACACGGAGGCCTGGCCACTGCTGCCAGAGCCCCACGGGGAGCCTCTGCACTCACGGCGGCCAGCAGGCGACTTTGAAGGACAGCAGGGGTCTTTAAAGGCCAGTAGGCGTCTTAAAAATTTTTTTTTCTCTTACATGGTTCATTTTTGCGCAGTGATTGGTTTCTCCCCTCAGGTGAAGCCCCCCAAGTTCTTGCACCACCACAGCACCCACGCAACAGGTCTCGTTAAAGGAAATCCTGTTTATCAAGGAACAGTGATTCTGACACTGTGGTTGAGGGGTGCAGGTGCACACCCCTTCAGAAGTGTGTCACCACCGGAGAGGCGCCCAGCGCCTCCACCCACCACATGGGGGTGCCCTCCTCGCCCCTGCGCCCTCGCAGCCCGTGGCGGGAGTGGCCCGTCCCCGGCACCTTTCTCTGCGACCCACAGCAGGCGCTGCCCAGGGCCATCCCGCCGGACTCTGGGAGCCAGGGGCTGCAGCGGGGCTGGGGAGCTCGCTGCTCCCGCCGCCCTGGCGCTTCCTCCGGGCACCCAGGGCCGGAGGACAGTCCCACGAGGGGCCGGAGACAGGCTGAGGAGCTCATGGCGGCAGGCTCGGCAAACCTGACCAAGTGGATGCCTGGCGGGGGTGGCGGAGTCCGACGCCAGATGCGGGGCAGCCAAAGGAGGGGCACTGTGGGGCGCGGCTCGCGGGCTTCGGTCTTGCCGCCAGAACCAGCGCGGCCTCGCCAGAACCAGCGCGGCCTCGTGTTTCCCAACCGCGCCGCGCCAGAGGAGCCCCTCCCGGCCGCGCTCCGGCCGGCGCCGGGACGCGCCCACAGCGGCCCGAGATGGGCGAGCAAGCCAGCACTGGCCGGGCGCATCGGCAACTGGGCAGATGAGCAAGCGGCGAGCTGGACGCGAATGCGGCGACCAGCTCCGCAGTGCGCGGCGCCAGGTCACTGCCCAGGAAGGACCGGCCGGCCGCCCGCCAGCCACGCCCGCCACAGCAGTCGCAGCCACATGGCAGGACACATCCCACGGCGACACGCTGACACGGCACGCCCGACACCACATGCGCTGCAGCACTAGCCCTGACACGACCGCCGCCCCCCACGGCCTTCCGGGACCCCCAGGGGCGTGTCCCCACCCCCGCCCCTGCGGCCACCTCAAGGCAGCCCTCAGAACGGGCGCCACGGTCCGGACACCTGATGTAGCGGGGCGCTGGCGGGACAGCTGGGCCGTCCGCGCTGTCGAGCACTGGCCAACCAGTCTGCTGAGGGGTCACCGGGCCAGGACAGTCACAACATGCCGTCGCAGACGTCAACGTCGCGGGAGCCACCCAGACGTTGCCCTCTGGTCGGACGCGCGCGCGTCGCGGTGCCGAGGCGGGGCAGCCGTTCCAGCCCACGAGGGCCCGGCGCGCGGGGCGCACCCCGGCTCGACGAGCGGCCGATGCCGGCGCACTGTCTGCAGCTGGAGGCGCCGCGCGGAGGGCCGGGTCGCGAGAGCAGGAAGCCAGGCGCGCCGCTGCTTTGTCCTGGCGGCACCGCGAGGGGCGCAGGCGGTCCCCACCGCCCACCGGGCTGCTCCGCGTCCCCGCCTGCCTACACGGCGGCCCGGGGCGGGGCTCTCCCTCCTGCTGGGTCCCAGCTGGGCCTGGCTGCTGCGCGTGCCCGCGGGGCTCGGCCCGGCGCCACCAGAGCCGACGCCCGCGGGGACCCGCGCCGCTGACGCCGGGCCCTGGGGAAGCAGCGGGAAGGGGGAGCGGATGCCGGCTGCGTCCCCAGGCTTGTCTTGCCCTACGGGGACCTCGGCTTCGGTCCAGGGCGCGGCACAATTGTCACCCAGGGTCTCGTGGGACGCTCCGTCCACCGCGCGCGCGACGTGGTGCTTTCACGCAGCCCAGGGCATTCCAGACCCTTTGGCCAGATAGTAAAACGCTGGTCGCGAGGACCCGCCACTAGCGAGCAGAGACCCCGTTCAGGCCGTCCCTGCTCCTGAGCCTGGGGCGCCAACGAGGGTGCGGGGAGCGCTCCCCCGGCGCGGGCGCAAGGCCTGGAGCCGGCATGGCGGGCCAAGGCCCGCAGGGGGCGCTGTGGGCGCGCCAGGCAGGAGGCCCCAGGCAGAAGCCCACCTGACCCCGCGGCAGCAAAGGGCGTTTTACTGGCCGCAGGCGTGAAATCCCAGGAGTGCTAGATCCAGCACCAACAGACACCCCCGTCTCAGTTTCCACCGAGGACCAGTGTCCACCTGCGACCACGAAGGCAGAGGGGCCGCCGCAGGCGAGGGGACAGGGCTGTGCCCTCGCAGAAGCTCCCGGAAGCCCTGGGAGGCGGCACCCCACGCAGGCAGGTCGCGCCTCTCAGGGCAGGCCGGGGCATGCTCGGGGCCTGACGTCTGGGGCGGCCGACGGTCCGGACCGAGCTTTTAGCTCTGGGGAGCCCCAGGCTGCAGCCGCGAGCCGTGGCAGCAACGCTGGTGGCTGCGGGTCACCCCAGGAAACTGGAGTTGGTTTTGTCCAGTTTACCTGGCCTAGGTGTGGGAGGCAACGGGGAAGGTTCCTGGTGGAACAGATCGCAAGCACCGAGTAAGCGAGAGGAGATCGCCGGCCCCAGAAGCAAAGCGGAGGAGCCGCAGGGCGGCGCGTCCACAGGCCGGAGCGCGCCCGCGGTCCAGGCCTCCCGGGGCCGGCGAGCCGGCCGCCGCGACGCTGAGCGGCGCGCTCCCAAGGGAAAGGCGGGCCGGGGCCGGAGGGCAACAAGGAGCGCGCTCCCCGCGCGCAGAACTGAAGAGCCACGGGAAGCAGCTTCGTTCCCACGGCCCGGATTCACGGCGGGCGAGCGCGCGCGGCGCGGGAGGGGGCCCCACGTCCTCCCGCGGGGCGCAGGCGCGGGTCCGCGGGGCGCGGGCCGAGGCGCACCTGCCCGGCAGGCGCGGCTGGCGCGCGCGCGCAGGCGGCCGCAGCGCGGGGAGGGCCCGGCGGGCGCACGGAGGGCCGGCCCACAGCGCCGCGCCTGCGCCTGTGCGCCCGCCCGCCCCGGGCGCCTCGGCCAATCCGACCCCGACGGCCGCCAGCCCACTCGCAGCCCACCGGAGGGGCGCTCGCTCGGCCCGCCCACGGGAGGGCGGCCCGGGCGGGGCGGGGCGCGCCGCGCCGAAGAAGGCCGCCCGGGCAAAACACACGCGGGACCGGACGCCCGCGCGCGTCATGGAGCCGGCGCTAGCGGGCCGCCGCGAGGCCGCCGCGCCCGCGCCGCCTCCGTTCGTGCGCGTCGCCCCCGCGCTCTTCCTCGGGAGCGCGCGCGCCGCGGGCGCGGCGGAGCTGCTGACGCGCGCGGGCGTCACTCTGTGCGTCAACGTCTCGCGACAGCAGCCCGGGCCGCGCGCGCCCGGCGTGGTCCAGCTGCGCGTGCCCGTGTTCGACGACCCGGCCGAGGACCTGCTGTCGCACCTGGAGCCCACCTGCGCCGCCATGGAGGCCGCGCTGCGCGCCGGCGGCGCCTGCCTCGTCTACTGCAAGAACGGCCGCAGCCGCTCGGCCGCCGTCTGCACCGCCTACCTCATGCGGTACCGCGGCCTCAGCCTGGCGCGGGCCTTCCAGGTGGGCGGGGGCCGCGGGCCTCCGGGCGGGCGGGGCCTCCGGGCGGGCGGGGCCTCCGGGCGGGCGGGGCCTCCGGGCGGGCGGGGCCTCCGGGCGGGCGGGGCCTCCGGGCGG
>JAGFMF010012051.1:906011-938948 GCA_019455555.1 Galemys pyrenaicus
CCGGGCGGGCGGGGCCTCCGGGCGGGCGGGGCCTCCGGGCGGGCGGGGCCTCCGGGCGGGCGGGGCCGGGAGGGTGCAGCCGGCGTCTCCTCTGCAGATGGTGAAGAGTGCCCGCCCCGTGGCCGAGCCGAATCCGGGCTTCTGGTCTCAGCTGCAGAAGTACGAGGAGGCCCTGAAGTCCCAGCCCCTCCTGCCCAGGGAGGCCTCGGGACAGTTCCCACCTAGACGAGCCGCGCTGCAGAGCTAACCCGGGCTGCGGAGGAGGAGGCTGCGGTGGGGGCGGGGGGGGGGTCTCTGCGCGCCTCTCCCGGGTCTTGGAGGCGCGTCCTCCGGGGGAGGGGTGTGTCTAGGGCGTCCCTCCCAGCTCGGCCTGCTTAGCAGTAGAAGGGGCTCCATCAGGAGAACCGGGACCCCTTGCAGAATTTCAGGCTGAAAAAAATTTACTGCAACGAGGAGGCAGCAGGGTTCAGGCCAGACTCCTCCACCAGGACGCCCCCCCAGACCACCAGCCAGGCCCCCTCGGCCGGGCTGCCTCCAGGCTCGGAGCTGCGGGGACAGGCAAGGCAGCCCCTCACTGGGGCGCCTTAGGGCCCAGCCTCAGCCTCCCGTGCTTCCAGCTGCCTCCCTGGAGCCTGGCGTGGAGCCCTGGCTGCCCTCCACGGGAGTGGGGGCTGGTTCTGGCAGACACCCTCGTGGGCACGCGGCCGCAGTTGTGTAAAGCTGGCTGCCCCACACCCGAGACAGCGTTGTGGGGGACAGTGTGGAGCCACAGGTCACTGTCTGGGCTGACCTGTGCAGCTGATTGCACCATGCAGCGTGAATAAAACCCCGTTGTTGATGTCTCCGTGTCCCTCTCCCGCCGTGGCTCCAGTCCAGCGCCCTCGGCTGGTACCGTGCCCCTTCCTGGTCCCCCCACCGCAGGCTCGAGCCCCATCCCCAGGGCCCCAAGGGGGCTGGATGCCCCAGGGTGCAGAGACCCTGGAGGAGGCCCCGCTGCCCAGTGATTGCACCCATCAGGCCCCCAGCGCCTCTGAGCCCAGAGCTGGGCCAGGGTGTTTCAGCCTCCCAGCCACCGGCACGTCCCCAGTGGAGGCGCCCCACCCCGGGACCCACTCACCCTCATGCAGGCCTCCGCGAGAACATCGCTGGCTCGGCCCTGCGCCGCATGCCCAGGTCACCGGTCAGCAGCCCCAGCCCGTGAGCCCCAGTCTGCCGTGACCCCCGGCCACCAGGGTGAGCCCGCTGAGATGTAGGCTTGCTGGCCACCAGCGTAAGCTGCATGCCGCGGGCTTCCCCTTGCATCACAGGGAAGCTGCTGCCGTCTTCCGTGTGGCAGGTGAGGCCAAGGTTCCAGGTGAGCTGAATGTCTGCCCAGCAGGGAGGCCGGGCCCCAGGCCCTGTTTCCTGCCGCGCAAGCCGCGGCCTGTGACGGTAAGGCCCCTGCCCTCCTGCCCAGTGTAGGGCAGCAAGGGCGACAGGCCCCAGCCAGGGCGGTGCACATCTGTGGGTCCCAGCAACCCCAGTCCAAGAACCAGACGCTATGGCTCCCCCCTCCCGGGAGCGCTGGCAAGGGGACAGCGCATCCCACGAGTGCACTCCTGGAACCCCCCACCCCCGCCTCTGGAGCCACCTCCCTGGTGAGGCCGGGGACCTGCTCCCTTCCCCGCGCCTCCTGAATGGGGTGTCCCTGCATGCCGGGAGCGGCAGGTGCCAGCTGTGCCCACTGGTCCATGCCCCAAGTGGCTCAGCAAGAGGCTGGAGAATGACAGCTCCAGGCACAGAGACCTCACAGCCCACTGAGGCCGCCCCCCCGCTCGGGGCCGGGCAGGGGGAGTGCTGCCTCTGTATGGCAGGCAGTTCCTAGCTGCTGTAAGCATGGGGGAGGGTGCTCCACGTAGGGGAGCAAAGTGCCACTGCCCCCCGCTGCACAGAATGGACACAGGAGATGCCCAGGGCCCTCCAGCAGGGGAGACCCACCCCCCACCCCACATCCAGGAGACCAAGAAGGCAAGTCATCCTGAAGTGCAGGTGCCGGTAGGCCTGCCTGAGGGTGGCTGGGCAGGCCGGGCGCCAACTCTGGAGAGGCCAAGACGCCACCTCAACCCTGGCCTGCTGTCTGGCACTGAGGGGCCGGCCACCAGGGTGGGCGCTGGCCACCTGGAGGCAGCAGGGACCCTCAGACCCCAGCCCCTTCCTCTAGTCTCAGGGGCAGGACTGAGCCTCGGTCCGCATGCACCCTGGGGTCCTGGTGAGTCTGGGTGGCGCCCCCAGAGGGCGCCGGCTCGGGAGCATGGTCCGCGGGCACACGGACCATGTGGGGAATGCAGGGCTCCTCGCAGCGGGCGCCGAGGCCAAGTGCGGTCTGTGTCTGCTCCGGGCTGCGGCCCCCGTGCCAGGCCCTTCTCCCGAGGACTGGACGGGCACCCCCACACCACCACCAGATTGACCCTTGCCAGCAGCTCCTGCCCGTGGAAGGCGTCCAGCGGGCTGAGCTGCCCTGCCCCGTGCCAGGCTGGCCTGGGAGGGACAGGGCAGGGAGGCAGGTTCCAGCTGCACGGCCCCGCCGGCTGCAGGCTGGCCAGCGCTGCAGCGGAGCTTTCTATGCTCGTGGGACAAGCCCGGTCCAGTTTGGCCGCTGCGGCCATGCAGGCACAGGACACCTCGACACGTGGCGCCAACAGTGGAACTGAAATGGACTTTATCTGGCCAAAACCCCTGAACTGCACTGGGCTGGTGACCCCCTTACCTGCCCACAGGGCTCAGGTTGGGCCCAGCCCACAGGCCGCCCCGCAGGAAGGCTGGTCCTGGCTTCCTGGTCAGCGTCCCCCCGGCCGAGCCTGAGGCCCCAGGTCGCCCTGACTTACAGACCACAGCCAGGCTCCCGGAGCAGCACCCGTACCACAGGTGGCCCTGCTCGGGGTCCCAGCAGCAGCCCCAGAAACGCGGCCCTATGGGGCGGCCGGCCCGCCTAGGGAGTCAGTCGCCCGGGTGCCGCCGGTAGGGAGCGCACACGGCCGGGAAGCCACTCGGCCGCCCACCCGCGCCGGCCAGCGCCCCGGCCCCGGGCCGCGCCGGGGTTCGCCGCGCGCAGCGCTTCCCACGCGCCCCGAATTTGTCCCCGCGCCTGCCCGAGCGCGCCCCCACGCCGGCACTCCGCGCCCGGGACCCGGCGCACGACACCCCGGCCCGGCCCGTCCCCCGCGCGCGGCGCCGCCGGCTCCCGCGCACAGCGCCCCCGGCGGCGGCCGAGCGGAGCCCGAGCGGGGCGGCGCACGGCGCGGGGCCGGGCCGGGCGGCTCCCGGCGCGACTTCCTGTTGTGCCCGCGCCCCGCCGCCGCCGCCGCCCGGCGCCCCTCGCCCGCTGCCCGCGGCCCGGCGCGGCCGCCGCCCATGGATTTCACCTAGCGCGGGGCATGGCGGCGCAGTGCTGCTGCCGCAAGGCGCCCGGCGCCGAGGCCGCGCCCGCCCGCCCGCCGCCCGAGCCGCCGCCCGCGCTGGACGTGGCCTCGGCCTCCAGCGCGCAGCTCTTCCGCCTCCGCCACCTGCAGCTCGGCCTGGAGCTGCGGCCCGAGGCGCGCGAGCTCGCGGGCTGCCTGGTGCTCGAGCTGTGCGCGCGGCGGCCCGCGCCCCCCGCGCTCGTGCTCGACGCGCACCCGGCCCTGCGCCTGCACTCGGCCGCCTTCCGCCGCGCCCCCGCCGCCGAGCCGCCCTGCGCCTTCGCCTTCGCGGCGCCGGGGCCCGGGCCCCCGCCGCCCCCGCTGCCCGCCTTCGCCGAGGCGCCCGGCGCCGGGCCCGCCGGCCGCCCGCTGGCCTTCAGGGTGGACCCGTTCACCGACTACGGCTCCTCGCTCACCGTCACGCTGCCGCCCGAGCTGCCGGCGCACCAGCCCTTCCAGGTCATCCTGCGCTACACCTCCACCGACGCCCCCGCCGTGAGTCCTCGGGCCGCCGGGCGGGCAGGGGGCGCGGCCGCGGGTCCTCCAGGCCGCCCCCTCCGAGCCGAGGAGCCGGGGCACCTGCCAGAGAGGGGCGGTCTGGCCTCTCCCCCACTCGCACTCCCCCCCTGGCCCTGGAAGCACCCCCCCAGCCCTGGCGCCTGGGAGCCTGGATCATCGACCTGGCCATGCGCGGCGGGGACCCCCTTCCTCCACCAGGCACAGGTTCCTCCCCGTGGGCAGGACCAGACCTCGCCCAGGGCTCGAGCACACATCTGCTGGCCTGGCACGAGGGCGGCGGAGGGTCCCGGCCCCAGGCCTGGCCCGGTAGCTTGTGAGGGACAGCCCAGAGTGGGCGGCAGAGGGGCTGCTGAACCCCAGCGCTTAGGCCGGAGGGCCAGCAGGGCCCTGGTGCTAGGCACCCCGCCCGTGCAGTCGCTTTGGGCAGTGCGCTGGGCCCTGCTCGAGGGCCAGGTGCCCAGGTGGGGGCGCTGCCCGGGCTCCCCTCCACCCTGTGCTGAGAGGTGCTCCCCACACCCCTGTAGCCGGGGCCTGGAGCACCACCTCCCTGGCAAGGCTGCAGGCGGGCGGTGGCAGGCAGGTGGTGGCGAGGCGACACCTGCCCCGGGGAGCCTGACAGTGTCCTGCCACCCAAGCGCCTTCGAGGCCTCCCGCCCTGGCTGGCCGGACTGGCCCTGACAGCTGCAGGCGCCCCGCAGGCAGACGGCACTGCCCCGCACCCTGACCTCGCTCAGTGGGCTTGGTGCCCGGCTGTCCGGTCCACCTGGGAAAGGGCTGTGTAGGCCAGGGTGGCCTTGTGGCCACTGAGGGCCCTTGGTGCTGGGGTGGGGGGGCATGGTGCCCGCCATCTGGTGGCTGCAGGGCTGGCATGTGCAGGGCCCCTGGGGCCATGGCCTGGGCACGGGCCACCTGGACACTCACCGCACGGGCTTTGCCATCCGGCCCGTGCTGGGCCACAGGCCTAGTCCCACGGCCTGTCCCAGTGCCCAACCACCGCCGAGGCCCTGCGCCTCCCGCAGTTTGGGGTGCTGCTGCCCCAGGCCCATGCCCTTTGCACCGGTTCCTGAGCGGCCCCAGCCCGGCTGTGCCGGAGCCCCGAGGCCCACCCCTTCCCCCAGCCCCCGGCGGATGCACCTCCGTGCCTGGGGTGCCCCTGCTGCCTGGGGCAGGTGGACAGTGGCAAAGGCCCTGCCCCAGGGAGGGCTGTCTGCAGGCCAAGGGGGTGATGCTGGCCCTGGCTGAGGAGCGCACATGGGCGCTGGGGCCAGGAGGCCCCGAGCCGGACCCAGCCTGGGGAGAAGAGGACACGGCAGAGGGGGCGGCTGTAGGGCAGATATGCGGTGTTAGCAGGTCTGGGGTCTGGCTGATGGCTGTGGCCGGGGTCCCTCCCAAACTGTGCTCCACCTTTCTGGGGCCCCGGGAGGCCTGAACGGAAAGCGAGGAGGCCCAGGCAGCTGGGCAGTGCTGGTGGGGTGTGGGTAGGGGAACAGGGGCGGGGCAGGGGTGGGGCCAGCCTGGCGTGTGCACCTGAGCCAAGGAGGGCTTGGGGGCAACAGTGTGGGTGGGAGGGCCCTTCCTGCCATGGGCCTCGGGGCGCCCACACGACTGGAGGAGGGGCTTCCAGGCAGGCATCGCCACCACCGCGTGCTCTCCGTGGCTGCCCTCCGGGGACCCCGATGCCGGGTCACATGGAAGGCTTTGGCCGAGGATCTGTCTCTGCGCTGGCTTCGCCCTGGGGTGGCACTTGGGGCCTGTCCACGTGCCTGGCGCCCCAGGGGCTCCTGTGCCGCTGCAGCCCCCGCCTGCCTCTCCGGCCCAACCCCTGCCCGGTGCCGGCCTGGTGCTCCCTCAGAGTGTGGGTGGGGAGCGGCGTGGGCGGAGACATGGGCTCCGGCAGGGGTCCGGCAGGCCCGGCTCACCCCGCACCCTCCTGCAGATCTGGTGGCTGGACCCGGAGCTGACCTTCGGCCACGCCAAGCCCTTCGTCTTCACGCAGGGCCACTCTGTGTGTAACCGCTCCTTCTTCCCCTGCTTCGACACGCCCGCCGTCAAGTGCACCTACTCTGCGGTGGTCAAGGTCAGTGCCCAGCGCCTGCCGGCCCCGACTCTGGCCTGCGGCCTGAGGAGGGGCAGCTCGGCAGGACGTGCAGGTGGGCTGGGCGCCCTGAGGAGCAGGCCATGGCACCAGCAGGGGCCTCAGCGAGCTGGGGGGCCCAGGCCTGGGACCTCAGCATGGCCCCACAGGGCCTGAGGGCAGCACAGGGAGCCAGGCCCTCGGGTCGGGACAGGGTCCCTGGCGGCGTGGCTGCCTGGCCAGGCACCCGAGGGAGGTGGCCCCTGCCCTGGGTGGTGGGGACCCTGTCGGAGGCTGTGCCGTGTGGACGACATCGTCGAGCACACACAGGGCCTGGGGTTCCCTGGTGATGACATGGGGGCCCTCGCATGGACGGCAGGGTCCCTCTGGGGCGCGGGCTCCCTGTCAGGGCGCAGCTGCCCTGACGCTGGCCCTGGGACGCAGGCCCCGGCGGGGGTGCAGGTGCTGATGAGCGCCACGCGGAGCATCTACGTGGAAGAGGAGGGCGTGTACCGTTTCCACATGGAGCACCCCGTGCCTGCCTACCTCGTGGCGCTGGTGGCTGGGGACCTGCAGCCAGCGGATATCGGGCCCAGGTAGGACACGCCCACCTCCCGGCCGGCCCCAAGCGCCACCTGTGTCTCTGCGCCCCGGCACGGCGCTGCCCCTGCCGGTAGCGCACCCCGGCGCTGCGGTGGGGCGCGGGGCAGGCTGCTCAGGGCAGTAGGGCCAGCCAGCCGGCCCGGGCGCGGAGTCCGGCCCCAGCGCCTCACCCTCTGTGGCAGGAGCCGCGTGTGGGCCGAGCCGAGCCTGCTGCCCACGGCCACCAGCAAGCTGTCCGGCGCCGTGGAGCAGTGGCTGAGCGCCGCGGAGCGGCTCTACGGACCCTACATGTGGGGCAGGTACGTGCCTGCGCCCAGGGCGCCCCGCCCCCGGCTCGCGCCCCGCCCCCGGCTCGCGCCCCGCCCCCGGCTCGCGCCCCGCCCCCGGCTCGCGCCCCGCCCCCGGCTCGCGCCCCGCCCCCGGCTCGCGCCCCGCCCCCGGCTCGCGCCCCGCCCCCGGCTCGCGCCCCGCCCCCGGCTCGCGCCCCGCCCCCGGCTCGCGCCCCGCCCTCACCTGCCGCGCCCTGCAGGTACGACATAGTGTTCCTGCCACCCTCTTTCCCCATCGTGGCCATGGAGAACCCCTGCCTCACCTTCATCATCTCCTCCATCCTGGAGAGCGACGAGTTCCTGGTCATCGACGTCATCCACGAGGTGGCCCACAGCTGGTTCGGCAATGCCGTCACCAACGCCTCATGGGAGGAGATGTGGTTGAGCGAGGGCCTGGCCACCTACGCCCAGCGCCGCATCACCACGGAGACCTACGGTACGGCTGTGCCGGGCCTGCCGGGGCCGGGGCCGTGCGTGCCCAGCGGCGCCAGGGCAGCAGCTCAGGCCGCCCCGCACCCCGTCCAGGTGCTGCCTTCACCTGTCTGGAGACGGCCTTCCGCCTGGATGCCCTGCACAGGCAGATGAAGCTTCTGGGGGAAGACAGCCCGGTCAGCAAGCTGCAGGTCAAGCTGGAGCCAGGTAAGCCAGCCTGGCAGGTGCCCCCCCCTCCCGGCCCATCTGCCCTACTCCACCCCGCCTGCCGGGTCTCTGGTCCTGCCTCTGACCCCGCCCGACAGGTCTCTCCCAAGGCCGGGAGTCCCCCACCCCCACCTGCCTCTCCCAGGGCCCTGCCTCTGTGGGGGCCCGGTCTCCCTGGACCCGGTCGCTGCCACCCAGGCATCTGGACTCGCAGCCGGTGGCCAGGGCCCTTCCTGCGGCCCGCGGCTCCTGGCCCTGCCTCCGCCAGGCGGGCCGGCTCTGCAGAGCTCTCCCCGCAGGGGTGAACCCCAGCCACCTGATGAACCTGTTCACCTATGAGAAGGGCTACTGCTTCGTGTACTACCTGTCCCAGCTCTGCGGGGACCCCCAGCGCTTCGACGACTTTCTGCGCGTGAGCAGCCTGCCCCGCCCCCCGCCCCCCAGGCTGTCCTCCGGTGCTGGGGGCGGCCCACCTGACCTGGCCGCAGCGCCCCAGTTTGGGCCGCAGGTGGTGCTTGTGTGGCAACAGTGGGTCCTCTGCCTCCACCCTGGCTGCCGGGCCCACCCCGGGTGCTGTGCAGACCCTGGTGGGGGCCCTCCCTGGCCTGTGGGGGTGCCCGCAGCCAGCCCCGCCGCTGAGTCCGCCCTGCCCGCAGGCCTACGTGGACAAGTACAAGTTCACCAGCGTGGTGGCGCAGGACCTGCTGGGCTCCTTCCTGAGCTTCTTCCCGGAGCTGAAGGAGCAGAGTGTGGACTGCCGGGCAGGTGAGGGGCAGGCCCTGGTGGGGGCGGGGCCCTGGTGGGGGCGGTGCGGGCAGGGACGCAGTCCAAACCAAGGTCAACTGCCCTGCTGTCCACCACCGTCAGGCAGTGTGCCCCACCTCGCGATCAGGGGCAGGTGTTCTGGAGGGCTTTCTGGAGGAGGTGGCGCTCGGCCCAGCTGAGTGAACTAAGCGGTCACGGGGAGACAGTGTGCAGAGGCCTGGGGCAGGTTGGTGGGGGTCTGGGAACTCTACCTCCCAGCTGGCCAGCCCGGCAGTGCCCACATGAGGCCCCTGGGGCCTGGGGCCCTGGGTGGGGCGCTGCAGGGACAGTGGACCATGCAGTGAGGTCAGTGAGGCTTGCCAGAGGCCAGCGGGGTAACCTGGCCAGGCACACCTGAGTTTGGCAAGTACACCCTGGTGTCTGGGGGTGGGCAGAGCCCGCTGCAGCGGCCGGGTGCCGAGGCTGGGCCTGCAGGTGGCCCTGTCCTGGCCGGGGTGGGGTCTCCTTACCAGCCTAGCCTACTGGCCCTGGCGTCGGCACTGGCCTGCCGGTCACCAGGGCCACACCCAGCAGGGATCACGTCTCCGGCAGGGCTGGAGTTTGAGCGCTGGCTCAACGCCACGGGCCCCCCGCTGGCCGAGCCGGACCTGTCTCAAGGGTCCAGTCTGACGCGGCCCGTGGAGGCCCTCTTCCAGCTGTGGACCGCAGCGCCCCCGGACCGGGCGGCCGCCTCAGCCAGCGCCTTCGACATCTCCAAGTGGAGGACCTTCCAGACGGCACTGTTCTTGGACCGGCTGCTGGACGGGTCCCCGCTGCCCCAGGGTAGGTTGCGTGGGGCGGGGGGTGCGGGGAGACGCCTGCCCCGCTGACCACTGCGCCCGCAGAGGTGGTGACCAGCCTGTGTGAGCGCTACTCGGCCCTGCTGGACTCCATGAACGCCGAGATCCGTGTGCGCTGGCTGCAGGTTGTGGTGCGGAACGACTACTACCCAGAGCTGCACCGCGTGCGGCGCTTCCTGGAGAGTCAGGTGTGCCCAGCCCCTCCCCCGGAGGACCCCCTGCGTGCCCCCACACGGTCCCCCACCGCCCCAGCCCCTCCCCCGGAGGACCCCCTGCGTGCCCCCCCACGGTCCCCCACCGCCCCAGCCCCTCCCCNGGACCCCCTGCGTGCCCCCCCACGGGTCCCCCACCGCCCCAGCCCCTCCCCCGGAGGGCCCCTCATTGCCCCCATACCCCGCGGGCCCCCCACCCGCCCTGGTCCCCGCCCCACGGGCCGCTCAACGCCAGGGCCCTCCCCTCCCACCCTCGGCTGCCCCACTGCAGGTGGCCCAGACCCCTGGGCACGAGAGGGGAGGGCGTGGGGCTGGGCCAGAGCCAGGGCCCCGTGCTGGTGTCAGGCTGAGTGAAGTCAGAGTCGGGGCGCCTGGGCCGGCCCAGCGGGGGCATCTGAGCTCCTCAGACAGGGTCCGGGCGGGCGGGCTGCAGGGCCGCTCTTGCTGACGGCCCCGCCGCAGGTGTCCCGCATGTACACCATCCCGCTGTACGAGGACCTGAGCGCCGGCGCCCTCAAGCCCTTCGCCCTGGAGGTCTTCTGCCAGACGCAGGGCCAGCTGCACCCCAACCTGCGCAGGGCCATCCAGCAGATCCTGTCGCAGGGCCTGGGCCCGGGCACCGAGCCCCGCGCAGAGCCGGGCGGGCCTGGGGCGGACACGGCCACGCCGGCCCTGCCGCTCGGGGACGGGGCCCCCGGCGGCACCGTTGCTCTCAGGGACGTCGACGTGTCCGCCTGACCGGACCTCCAGACCCACGCTGTGCCTTCCGGCAGGCCGCCACGAGCCACCGCCCCGCGGCTCTCCGGGCCTGCTGGGCACGGCCCGCTCTGCCGCACACCCCAGGCCGCCAGCACCCGCCAACCACTGGGCGCTCCCCGGCCACGGCCCGCCACTCTGTGCCTTAGTGTCTGTGCGAGGGAGGCCTGTCCCCTGCCCCGCGGCCGGTCCCCTCCCCGAGGAGCTGTGCCTGGCCCAGGCAGGGGGCGGGGACGCCCTCGTGTGGGAGCGAGGTCGCCGAGGACAGCAGGTGCACCTCCTGGCGCGGGGCCCTGCGCCCCACAGCCTCAGCCTCAGGGAACGCGGGGTCCTGCCGGGGATGGACAGGACAGCGTCTGCTGACTCCTGGAGGGGCCACACCCAGGGAGGGGCAGGTGGCGCTGGTGCTCTGTAGCCCCGCCGCCGGAGGGCCAGGGACCCCGCCATCAGGGCTGGGCCAGCTCGGGCCACTGTTGAGGCCACCGTGACTGTCCCATTAAACCTCCACTCTGCAAGTGACCCTGGCCTGTGCGTCCTGGTTGGGGGTTTGGCCAGCGGCAGGAGAGACCCCGTGACAGCATGGTGGGGCAGGAGTGAGCGGGCGGCCGCAGGAGCCGCTGGTGTGCGTAGGGGACGGGACGGCCACGGGCGTGTGTGAGCACCTCTGGGCTGCCCGTGAGGCGGAGAGGCGTCTGGGGCCGGTGACCCGGGCTGAGGACCATGGGACCAGAGCTGCTGGGGCCTGGCCGCTGCAGCTTAAGGGGGGCAGACTCCCCCGCCCCTGCTCAGCGAGACCCCAGTGAAGGCTTGATGGGGACCCCCCCAGACTGGCTGGGGCCAGGGGAGGGAGTCGCTGAGGTCGGTCAGGGAGGGTCAGTTCGGAGAGCAGGGCCCTTGGGTTAGTGGCTGGGAGGTCTCAAAGCCCCTGGCGCGTGTCCCCAGAGGCTGCTGCGTCCCAGAGGGCAGGTCTGTCCCGAGGGAGGCAGGAAGGGCACAGGGCGGGCCAGGGCTGCCCGGAGGGGCGTGCTAAGGGGCTCTGCCGTCTCCTCTCGGGGCCCTCCCTGGCGCTCCCCAGCCTCTGCGGCCTCTTCAACCGGTGTGGCCGCGGGTCCCTGAGCGCGGGGGACTCCCCGTGTGCCCGTCTCGTCCCTGGCCTGCACCCGGGGCGCTCTCTGTCCGAGACGCCGCCTCTCCAGGGCTGGCCGCAGCACGCGCTCACCCACCACAGCCCGCCTGCCCCAGCCGCCTCCGGCCCCGTGGTGCTTCCTAGCCAGCATTTCTGCCCCAGCCTGGTCACCTGCTGGCGGGCCCGGCACACCCCAGGGTGCCCCCATGCAGAAGCTGTGGGGCAGCGGTCCGGGCCTGGCCCTCCCGAGGACAGCTAGTGGCCCAAGCACGCTCAGTGGGAGGGCCTTGGCGCGGAGGCTCCCAGCAGCCGCTTGGGGTGGGGGGCGTGCCCCGAGCCAGCAGAGGCGAAGGGGGAGGTCAAGCCTTGGGGTCCCGAGACCTGGGGCACATGCCAGATCAAGCCCCTGCGGCCAGAGTGCTGGGCACGGCCTCCAGCCCGGCCTCCCGTCCCTGCGGCCTCACCCCTGGTGGCGCCTCACCTGTCCTCAGTGGCCACCTGCCCCGCCTGCTGCCTTCTGGGCAGACTGGCCTGTCCCCGTCAAGCCCAGCTGCGAAAATCATTTCTGCCCTGCCAGACTGGGGGACAGCCGAGGCCCGAGGGCTGAGGTTGGGGCCTGGCCAGCCCAAGGCAGGGACCTACCGCCCCCCAACCTGCGCCCCGCTCGTGACGCAGGAGCAGCGAGAGGCGTGGGCGCGGGCCTGTCCTACCCCTAAGGACCCCACAGCCACAGGGAGGGAGTGAGAGCCACGGGGACTGCTGAAAATGGGCTCATTTTGTAACGGGAGCCAGAACCGATTCTAAAACACGACCCCAAAGCACCCAGCCCGTCTCTGAGGGCAGAGTGGGGTGGCGCGGCCGGGGGCAGCCCATCTGGCAGTGGGGTCCAGGTAGCACCTCGTCCCTGAGCAGGCAGGGTCCCCCATCCCCTCTGGCCTCCTGCTTCTGGATCCCTCGGGCCAGGGCCAGGGCTGTCCTCACTCCTTGGGGCCAGGTCGTGAGTCCAGCAGACCCAGCGGCTGTTAGGAGGCAGGGACAGGCCTCTGTAGGGCCCAGCCAGGGTGGAGGGAGGGGAGAGAGCCAAGCACCCCGAACTCCCGCCCAGAGCAGGTGTCCATGTCTGTGGCCCTCACTGTTCACTCCACCCAGCGCCATGGCCTGTGACCACAGCCGGCCAGCCTCGTGCCCCAGCCCCTCTGCAGCGCCCCGGGGCCAGGATGGCAGGGGCAGGCAGAACGGCCAGCCCGGTTCCCAGCAGCTCTGGCCCAGACCTCTGAGCGCCAGCCAGGCTAGAGCCCTGGGTGGACGCCAGGCTCCCGCCACCTCCCGGACTCCTGGGAGCACACAGGCTGGTGCCCAGCCGCGGCCCTGCCAGGAGGCACCCACGGTGAAGCCGACCCTGCCACCAGCCAGGGTGGCTGGGGCTGGCCAGTGGTTCTCCGTCAGGGCAGGGAGGGGGTTTCTCCTCCCCCTGCAGGACCCCAGAGCCCGGCCAGGCTCTGCCCGATCGCAGCTCCCACCCGGCCAGCAGGAGCCGGGCCCCAGTCCTCAGCCCACCCTGAGGTGTCCCGCCTGGGCGCTGGTGGTGAGGCAAGCTCCGCACCCCGAGAGGCGGTGGGTGTCACCCTCTTCTGGAGCGTCGGCCTGGGCCCTGAGGAGGTGGCCGCTGCCTGGGGGGGGAAGCAAGGGGTGGCGGGAGGCAGGCGTGGCGCCCCAGGTTCCGCCGCAGGGGCAGCTCAGGTCTGACTGCCCCAAATGGCCCGCCCATGCCCAGCCCCGCACACGGGGGCCGCGGCCTGGGGCGCAAATGTAGGCGGTGACCACCCCTCCGCGCGGCCCCTGCCTGCAGGCCGCACCCCGCTGGGCCGTTGCATGGGAAACGGACTCTTCACCGGGCGCCTGGTGCAGTTTAATCGTAACCGAAGCTCCCGCGGGCAGGGGCGGAGGCGCGTCGGGGAGTCAGGCGGCCGCTGACGGCGCTGGCCGCTGGGGTCACCTGCGCGCCGAGCTCCAGGTGCGCCGCCTCCAAGGGGACCGGCGGAGCCCACCTGCGGCGCTCGGGTCACACCCCGCGGCCTCCCGGGGAGGGCGGGGCCTGCGTAGGCTCCGCCCCCGCCCGCCCCGCCCCCGCGCCGGAAGGAAAGGTGCCCGGTGGGAGGCGGCGACTTGGGGTCCGCGGGCCGCTCTCGGGGCGGGCGGTCGCCGGCCCCTTCAGCCCCCAGCGCCTGCGGGCCCGCGCGGCCCCGACGCCCGCCGGCAGGCGCCCGCCCACCTGCGGCCCCCCGCCCGGCGGCACAGCGCGGCGCGCCGACCCGGAAGGGGAAGTGCCGCGGCTGCGCGGGCCTCGCGAGAGCAGGCGCGGGAGCGCGGAGCCACGCCCCGGCCGCCTCGCGCGCGCGCGATTGGGCCGCCCTGTCACGTGGCGCGGGCGCGGCCCCCGCGGTTGCCCGGGCGACGGAGCCGGGCGCCGCGCTGGCCGAGTCCGCGGCGGCCCCCGCGGGCAGGGGGCCGGCCGGGCGGGGTCCTTGGGGCCGGCGCGGGGCCCGAGCCGACCCGGCCTCGGTCCGGAGCTGGCCGATGGGCGCCCGGCGCGCGGAAGATGCGGGCGCCGGCTAGGGAGCTCTTCCGGGACGCAGCCTTCCCCGCCGCGGACTCCTCGCTGCTGTCCAGCTGCTCCACGCCGCTGGCCCAGCTCCGCGGGGACATCACGTGGCGGCGGCCGCAGGTGCGCGTCCCCGCCCCCGGGCCGCCCCCGCAGGTGCACGCCCGCCTGGCTGCTGCCCGCGGGCCCCTGGCCAGTGCACCCCTCCGGCTGCGCAGGCTGGGCCACCCGGCGAACTTCTGCCCGTCTTCTCAGTTGTAGACATCTCAGGGTGCCGGTCACCTGCCGTGTCGTGTCACTAGAGGGGGCTTACTTGCTAAGTAGGGCCTGGGAGGAAGCACCTGGACGCCCAGTATTAGTGCGGACGGGGCCGCCTCTGCAGCCTGTTTGTGGCTGAGATGAGCGGCGCCTTGGAGGCCACCAGAGCAGCTGGCGGGAGAGGGTCCGCAAGTCAGCTGCGCGACTCGGCGGAGGAGCGAGCGGCCGGGCTGGCCTTTTAAGCAGTCGCTGCTGGGGCAATGGGTGTCCGTCCACTGCCGAGGGCGCTGACGGGGACAGGGTGGCTGTGACGCAGGACAGGGGAATGACTCGAGGACTCTGGCCTCAGCAGCTGGTGGGTGCAGTGCCCAGGGCTGCTGGAGGCCGTGGGGGAGGGCAGGCCGAGCAGGGTGGGAGTCTGTGACCAGTGCCGCTTTCAGGGAGGCTGGTGGACAAGTCAGGAGCTTGGGAAATGCCGAGTGGGCCTGCCGGGAACCCCGGCGTACAGTCAGGGCGCAGGGTGGTGTCCTGGGAGGGAGTGGGGAGGGCGAGGCAGGGGCTGGGGCTGAGCGCGGGGCCCTGGCCGTCGGCAGGAGCCCAGAGCTGGCGGGCCGCGGAGCCTGAGAGGTGCTGCAGAGAAAGGCAGTTGGGGACCAGGCTGGCTTGGTGTGGGTGGGCATGGGGTTGCTGCACGGGCCAGCGCGGGCTCTGGCCCCAGCCCTCTCCTGGTGACCTGGCCGCCCCCTGCAGGAGATCTGCAAGGCACCCCGACTCTTCGCAGATAGCCCGCAGGAGGGCCCGGTGCGGCAGGGGCTGCTGGGCGACTGCTGGTTCCTGTGTGCCTGCGCGGCGCTCAGCCGGAGCCGGCCCCTGCTGCATCAGGTGAGCTCTGGCCCCGCCCGCTGGGACGCCAGGCCTTGGCACTGTGGGTTTTGAGCCCAAGCTGCCAGCCCAGGGGCATGGGCTCCCCCGCAGCTCCTGGCTGTGCAGCACCCACAAGACAGCCCGGGGGGGGCCCCAGCATGACCCTGCCCGACTGCTGGCCAGGCCCTCGCTGTCACGGCCATCACGTGTGGCTGGGCGGCCTTTGACCCCCTCCCCAACGAGGGCGCCGCACCCTTGACCAGCCGGTGAGCGGGTGCTGGGTCACTGCCCCAGGTGGGCTGGCGCCGTATGGGCAGCAGCGCCCGAGGGCTGGCCTGCCCCTCGAGTCGTGGAACACTCGGGTCGCCCGGCGGGGCTCACGCCTCCCCGCCCCTGTGGCCCGCAGGTCTTCCCTCCCGGGCAGCCGTGCTGGCGGGACCCCGAGTACCGGGGCGCCTTCACGTGCCGGGTCTGGCAGTTCGGACACTGGGTGGAGGTGACCATCGACGACCGCCTGCCTTGTCTCGCGGGGAGACTCTGCTTCTCCCGGTGCCAGAGCGAGGACGTGTTCTGGCTGCCCCTGCTGGAGAAGGTCTACGCCAAGTAGGCGCCGCGTTGTCCCGGCCACGCGCACGCGCACGCGCAGGCGCCCTCCAGGCGGTGTCCTCTGCTCCGTCCCCTCAGCGCGCGAGACAGCGCTCCGCCACCTGCTTCTGGCGGGGGCTGCGCATCCTCTCCCGGGTCGGGCTGGTCTGCCGGGTTGACGGGGCCTGGGGGTCTGAGTGGAGAAGACCCTGCGGCACCCGCCCGGGTGGGCGCAGCGAGGGGCCCTCCAGGCGGCAGCTGCAGGGCCTGGGTTCGGTCTTGAGAGGTGTGGGTGCCCTGGCACCTGGCCCCTGGGGTGTGGGGCGGCATTCACGGTTTGAAAGGCGGGAGCAGTGGGGGCGTCGGAGGCCGGGGTGCAGGCGGGAGGGGCCGGCCAGCGCCCGGTGCCAGAGCCCATGCTGGTCCCCAGGTTGCACGGTTCCTACGAACACCTGTGGGCCGGGCAGGTGGCGGACGCGCTGGTGGACCTGACTGGCGGCCTGGCAGAGCGCTGGAGCCTGAAGGACTTGGCCAGAGCTGGCAGCCAGCAGGACGGGCACCCTGCGGGCGGCCCAGAACCCAGGACCTGCCGGCAGCTGCTGCGCCTCCAGGACCGGTGTCTGATCAGCTGCTCCGTGCTCAGCCCCAGACCAGGTGGGCAGGCGGCTGCGAGCCGTGTCCAGGCGTGGCCTCAGGCCCCGTGTGCAGCACGTCGTCCCCGAGCAGGCCTGGCTGGCGGCTCCACGGGGCTCAGCTGGGGCCACCGGGGTGGGCGGGCTGGGGCGGGGCTGGCACCAGGCGCGGCCTGTGGGCAGCCAGGCTCTCTCCAGCCGCCCCTCTGGGCGTGCCACTCTCCGCCCACTTCACTTCTGTGTCCGCTGTCTGGGGCCTCTGGCCGCCCCCGGGGCTCCCGGTCAGACACTGCCTGGCGCTCCCGCCCGCCCCGCGGGAGGGGCCTCCGTGTCCCGGCCCTCGCGGACCAGGGTCCTGGTGCAGGTGGGCACCATGCGGGAGCAGGGGTGGCCGGCCTGCGCCCACCGGGCTCCAGACCCAGTCCCAGGCTGCACTGCCGAGGCACGCTGAGCTGGCCTGCCCTGGGGTCGAGCAGAGCCCCGGGACCCAGGCGCTGTGAGCTGGGCGCGCCGGGCGAGGGCCAGTCGGGGCAGTGCAACCCGCGGCGCCTGCCTGAGACCCGTCCTTGCACAGGTGCCTCGGGGCTGGGCGAGTTCCACGCCTTCATCGTCGCAGAGGTGCGGGAGCTGCGGGCTCCGGCCGGCCAGCCCGTCCTGCTGCTGCGGATCCAGAACCCCTGGGGCCGGCGGTGCTGGCAGGGGCCCTGGAGAGAGGGGTGAGTGCCTGTCAGGCCAGGGTCCTGTCCTGAGGGTTCCTGCTGAGCGTGGGAGCCCGGAGCCCCGCCCCCGAAAGGCCTGGACTGAGGGGCAGCCCCTGGGGCCGGGGCTCGGCAGCTGCTCGCCAGGCCGCGGCAGGCACCAAGCGGGCTCCTCGCAGGGGCGAAGGCTGGAGCCAGGTGGACGCGGCGGAGGCGTCCGGGCTGCTGTCCCGGCTGCAGGAGGGCGAGTTCTGGGTGGAGGAGGAGGAGTTCCTGCGTGAGTTCGACGAGGTCACCATCGGCTACCCGGTCTCGGAGGCCGGCCACCTGCAGAGCCTCGCCTCAGGTACCGCAGCTGCGCCGGGGCCCCCGCGCCTGCACGGCCTCCGTGGGATGGCGCTGGCCCCGGCCCTCGCTGCCGGCCGCCTGGCGCTGACTGGGCGTCCCCCGCAGGAAGGGAGCTGCTCCACACGCAGCAGCTGCCCGGGGCCTGGGTCAAGGGCCAGTCGGCAGGGGGCTGCCGGAACAACAGCGGCTTCCCCAGCAACCCCAAGTTCTGGCTGCGGGTCTCGGAGCCCAGCGAGGTGTACGTGGCCGTCCTGCAGAGACCCCCGGTGCCCGCGGCGGACTGGGCAGGTCGGGCCCGGGCGCTGGCCGGCAACCACCATGCGGCCAGGAGTGTGGCCGGCTCCCCAGGCCGGGCCTGCCAGGCAGTGGGCCTGCACATCTGGAAGGTACCCCACCCCGCTGGACCCCTCAGTGGGGCCACCCCCGGGGCTGAGGTCCTGCCAAGGGCCCCGCCCGGCCTCTGAGGAGGCGCTGGACTCAGTCCCACGGCCTGCCCCAGCCTCTCCCTGGGTGGGGCAGGGGGCGGGCCTCCCCTCCTGGCTGGGTGTGTCCTGCGGCAGCTCCGAGTGCTGACCGGGCCTGAGCGGCGGTCGGTGCCGTCTGTCGGTCTGGGCGGGTGAGCCTTGTCCCCGAGTGGACTGGCCTGAGCTTGGGCCTGAGCGTCTGGCTATTGGGCGGGGCGGGGCAGCGGGGCGGGGTGGGCCGGTGGCACGCGCTCTCCCGCAGGTGGAGAAGCGGCGGGTCAGCCTGCCCCGCGTCCTCTCTGCGCCCCCCGCGGCAGGCACCCCGTGCCACGCCTACGACCGGGAGGTGCACCTGCGCTGCGAGCTGCCCCCTGGCCACTACCTGGCCGTGCCCAGCACCTTCCTGAAGGACGCGCCGGGCCAGTTCCTGCTGCGCGTCTTCTCCACCGGGAGGGTCTCCCTAAGGTGAGGCGGGGTCCGCGGCGGCCGCGCGCCAGCTGCCCGCCCGGCCCCGCCGACCTCTGCTCTCCCGCAGTGCCGTCCGGCCCGCCACCCCGAGCGCCCGGCCCCGGGAGGTACCGCCCGCGGGCGAGTGGGAGACCGTGCGGCTGCGGGGCGCCTGGCGGGCCGGCCAGACGGCGGGGGGCAGCCGGAACTTCGCCTCCTTCCCCACCAACCCCTGCTTCCCGCTCTCGGTGCCCGAGGGCGCGGGCGTCCGCAGCGTCCGAATCAGCCTGCTGCAGCACTGCGAGGGCGGCCAGTGCCTCCCCATCGGCTTCCACGTCTTCCAGGCAAGCGCGGTGGGCGGGCCCTGGGCAGGTGCTGCCCCTCGGCGGGCCGCAGCGGGGCGCGCTGGTGCGGGCAGGCCCTGGCGACTCGCCCGGGTGCCCCCTCTCCGCCCATCGGGAAAGGCTGGCACAGGGCGGGTGGCCGGAGGGCAGCAGGAGGGCGACCAGGGGTTTGTCTGTGGGGGGCGTGGACACCTGGGCGTCGGAGCCCCCCGCAGGGCCAGTGCCCCTGCTTGGCCTGAGGGCCTCTCAGCGGCGTCAGCCCAGGCCCCGGGACGCAGCGCAGGGTCCCCCGGGCCAGCCGGCCGCGCCTCCTGCAGGACGGGCATGTGGTCAGACCCGGAGGCCCCCAGCGGCCAGACGGCGGGAGGGCCGGGGACCACCCGCCGCCCCGCGGCCTCAGCCCTGCCTCCCCAGGTGCCGCCCGGGGGCCAGGGGGCACCCCCGCCACTGCTGCAGGAGCCGGTGCTGAGCTGCGTGCCCCACCGCTACGCCCAGGAGGTGAGCCGGCTGTGCCAGCTGGCCGCGGGCGCCTACTGCGTCGTGCCTTCCACCTACCTCCCCGACACAGAGGGCGCCTTCACCGTGACGGTCGCCACCAGGATAGACAGGTGGGCCCGGCCGCGCCCTGCGGCGCCTCCTGCCCCGCCTTCCCACACCGGCTGACCGCTGGCCTCCGCTCTCCGCAGGCGCTCGCTGCACAGCCGGGAGACGCTGGGGCGCCCCCTGCAGGAGGTAGGAGGGGCCGGCCCTGGGCCTGGCCGCAGAGTCCGGCCTGGCGGCCTCGGGGCGGGGTGCTGAGCTGGGCAGCCGGTGCCCCGCCCACCCCCCCTGCCCCCGCAGGCCTCCTTCGTGGCGGTGAGGAGGACCTGACCTCAGCGGCCTGGACCCCTCCACAGCCGGGGGCCTGTCCTGAAGCTTGTCCCGGACACGGCGGCCCTGCGCCCTCTGCCTCGCGTGCCAGGAGAGCCCCGTGGCCGGAGGCCCGCCGCGCCCCCGAAGTCTGTACCGTGGTCACTTCAGGGGTGACTGTCAATAAACTTGAGCCCAGAGTTTGCTGCGCGTCTGTTCCAGCAGCTGCCCGGCCGTGGGGACACCGCTGCGTCCGTGGAGGATGCGCCCAGGCCGCCCGGCGCAGCGCCCCGCGGGCCACCACTGCCTCTGCCGCCTGGGCCTAGAGGGCGCCCTGGGCGTGGGCGCCGCAGCTGCCCGGACCTGCGGCCTGACTGGGGGGCTGCAGGCCACTGATGCAGGCCTCTGGCCACACCCCGCACAGTGGACCCGGAACCGGAGCCCCAGCCTCCTGCAGCATGCCCGGCACACTGCAGGGGGCACCTGCCCCCAGGCCCCGCGGCCACTCCGTGCACCTGACCGCGGCGCTGAGGGCTGGCCCCGGCCTTCCCGCGCCGCCCTGGTGGGGGCACTGCCGGCTGGTGTCAGTCCTGCCGCGCCAGGGGTGCAGTGAGGCCTCCTGCAGCCACGCGAAGGGCCCCACCCTGCCCCGCCCCTCCGGCCAGCGCACCCAGGCATGGGGCTGGGCGCGCTTGAGGGCGGGGGCGGGGCCTGCTCCTCGCCCTGTGAGCCGCCGCTCCGCCAGGGCCCCCTTGTCCCGCAGCGCCCAGCCGCCAGCCCCTCCCCCGCGCCTGGGCAACTCAAGCGCATGGACGTGCCAGCCAGTGCCGGCCAGCCCCATCCCCGCCGGCCGGCGGCCCTGGGCCCGCGGGTGGCGAGCAGGGAGTTGGCGCCCAGGCGAGCCTGGTAGGAGCGGCCCTGCAGGCTGCCCCGCAAGGCCCAGCAGCTCTGCCACTGCCCAGTCAGCAGCCCCTTCCCGCGGCCACGTCCATCTGTGCGGGGAACCGAGGTCAAGGCGGCGTCGGGGAGGAGGGGCTGCGGTGTCCCCAGGATGCGTGCGGAGGCAGCCCGCCTCTCGTGGGCACGGGCCACTTGGCAGGAAGTGGGTCCTCAGCAGCCGGCTGCAGCCTCCAGTGTCCACTCCGGCGCCGTCAGCCCGTGCTTTTGTGGTCAGAGCCGACAGGTGAAGCCGGGGCTCGGCTGCCTGTGTCTGAGCCACTGTCCCCCGAAGTCCATGACCTGAGTGGCCTCTCCCTGAGGCCTTCGGGGGGCCGGCCGGGCCAGATGCTCATTCCAGGGCCTGGCCCCCCAGCCCCACCCCTCTGCAGTGGCCGTGGCCCCTGGTGGCCTGACCCTCAGATCTGCACCAGGCACCCTGCCTGGGGAGCCCCCACCCGGCACCCCACCCGTGCAGCTGTCACCCTTTGCCGCCAGCTGCTCGTTTGCAAGGAAACAGTGCAGAGTCCCCGCCCAGCAGGCACCTCCCTCTCCCGGCAGGCAGGTGCCCGCCAGCGTGTCCTGAAGCACGAACACGCGGAAGAGCCCCCCGCCCGCACCCACACCTGCACATGGGGCTCTGGGCCGCCGTCCTGGCTCCGGCCCCGGTCCCAGCGTCCTCCCCAGCCCCACCGGCCTACAGGTCGGCGCCAGTCTGAAGGTGGCGGCGGTTTCCGGGGTGAGTACTAAGGTGGGGAGAATAGGTGCCTTCCAGGTGGGGGCAGGCCTGGCCCTGGGCAGGGGCGGGAGGCCAGGCTAGGGCAGGGTTAGGGACGGGCAGGTCTTGGGCCGGCGTGGGACAGGGGCAGGACAGGGGCAGGACAGGGGCAGGACAGGGGCAGGGGCAGGGGCAGCTTCTCTGGCCTAAGTCTCTGCCCCCTCCTGGACCCTGGAGCCTGCCTGCCCCGCATCCAGCTCTGCCTCCTTTGTGTTACTGGACCTTCCCGGCCGCATCCCCCAGATAGTTTTGTTGCCTTTGAGATGAGCAGAGGCCACTTTCTTCCTGGGACTCTGGGCACCTCGTACCCTAAAGCAAGGCCGGGGCTTGGCTGCTCCCGGGGAGCGGGTCCCCTGTGGCTTTACAGAGAGGTCGTGAGGGGCCGCTGGCCCCTCACCCCAGGACTGCTCAGCTGGGCATCTCCCTCTCCCCTACTAGGAAACAGGCTCCTCCCCACCAGAAAACTAGGGCAACCCCGAGCCCCACACACCCCACACACATACACATGCTGTGTGCACACCCCCCACATGCACACCACACCACATGTGCCACACATGTCACGTGCCACATGTCACACACCACACGTACCACACGCCACACGCCACATGCCACATACCATACACACCACATACACAACACACACCACACACCGCATACAACACACAACACATATACCACACCACACACATGCCACATGCCACATACCACACACACCACATACACAACACACACCACACACCACACATACAACACACAACACATACCACACCACACACATGCCACACGCCACATACCACACACGCCACATACACAACACACGACACATATACCACACACCACATGCCACACACACCACATATACACCACATACCACATGCCACACACGTACACACACTGTGTGCACACACCACACATACTACAGAGCACACACACACAGCACACACCACATACACACCACCCACACCACACACCATATACACACCACACGCCACACACGCCACATGCCACACATCTCACACACCGCACATCACACCACACACAGTTTGTTCTTCCCTTCCTCTGTGTATGCATTTTTCTCCCCTTTCCCACGGGCTGGATCCCCAGGCCATGCTGGCTGAAGCGGGAGCCTCTGCATGGGCTGCTGTGCGCTGACGGCTGCGCCAGGGTTTCCGCTGTGCGGGTAAGAGGGTCTGGGCACCTCTGGGTGTATTTTGTCAGAGTTGGCCTCCCAGGGCCTCTGAGGGAACCTCACGTGGAGGGCGAGGGGTGTCTGGCTGCAGGGGTGTCTGCCGGGGCGCAGAGCATTTGCCTGGGTGAAACGGGGGTGGGGGGAGGAGGCTGCTCTGACTGAGACAGGGGTGAGAGGCCCCAAAAAGCCCCTAAAGGCCAAAAGGCCACAAACCAGAATCCAGGGCTATAGCAGCAGGGGCTACAGCCTGTCAGAGGACAGTGCCCGACTCAGGTCACTGTCTGTGGGTCTCTCCCGCATGCACAATCGCAAGGGACCTCGGGCCACAGGAACAACAGCCATGGGGTTATTCACAAACAGGGGAAACGAGAGCGCTCACGTGTCCACAGGAGGCTGGCTGCTTCATCCAGACAGCGTCAGCGTTGGCAGTCACCGGTCACCAGTTCTAGGCAGCTCTGTCCAGGAGCAGTGGCCACTACAGGCCAGCAGAGGGGGTGTTCCAGTGAACACCCAGTGTGACGGCTCAAGACAGCTCTTTGAGACACTGGCCCAGCGCCTTGGTGCTCCTTCATCAGTTCACAGCCAGGACCGAGTCCCGGTCTCTCTCCTCAGAGGGCGGCTGCTGGGAGCTTCCCTCCTTCCTTCGAAGGCTGAACCGTCTTCTCTTCCTCTGCAGCAGCTCTTCTTCCTCTGCTCCTCCAGGTCGCTCCGAATCCCCATCAGCTCTTTCTCCAAAGCGTCTCCCAACGAACTGCTCTCTAAACTGTCTTCAACCCGGCCTTATATTCACTTCTTCAGGTGCCCCCTCCCACAGTCTGATTGGCCCATTTTCCAATCCTGCACCTGATTGGTCCATTTTCCAATCCTGCACCTGATTGGTCCATTTTGGCCTGTTCCAGAATTCAGGAAGTGTAATTTACAAGAGGGGCTCTGCTACCACTGACTTGTGCTGAGAGGCGGAGTCCTGGTGTCAATCAACCCAAGGCACACACCCGATTGGTCCATTCCACGATCCAGGCAGCACACTGCTCCATAAAAGGTCTCTGAGGAAGGACTGCCGCACTAACTTGCAGGGAGCCAGAGCCCACTCCTCCTGCCGGCTGCAGCCCGGTAACATGGGGTGTCTGCCTGGGGCGTCTGCAGGAGTGGGGGTGTCTGTGGGGGTGGGGCCTCTGCCGGTCCTGCCGCGGGTGCAGTGAGGGTCACGCCTGGGGCCGGGCCTCCTGCCTTAACCTGGAGCCTGTGTGGGCGCGGGTGCGGCGCTGGCTGGTTCCTGCAAGTCTGCGGCCGTGGCAGGAGGGAGCAGTGCGCACATGGCTGCCGGCGGCTGGCGACGCTCAAGGGGCGGAGTCTCCGCCAGCCGCACCGCCCGCCTGCCCCGGGGATCCAGGGCTCGGCTTCCTCCCGGACACAGTCGTCCACACGGCCAGCGCTGGCTGTCCGGCACACGCCCAGGCCTGAGGCCAGCGCTGCCTGTTGTCCTGTCCGTCCTCGGCGCCGGGGGCCTGCACCGCGTGGCCTGAGTGAGCCCGCGGCCTGGCCGCGCGAGGTCCTGTCACAGCCGCGTGGCGGCCGCCAAGAGACAGACAGAGGGTGCGGGCCCATCGCTCGTTCTGCTGTGGGCCGGCGGCTGCCCTGCCAGTGGGGGCCCCGGGGGTGGCCCCAGGCGCGGACCGGCTGAGGGGCGTGGGCGGCCCGGGAGCCTGCGAGACCACCTGAAGTGCGTGGCATAAGCGCCTGATTGCCCGCGCTCCCCACGTCTGCCTCGCCCTCTGCGGCCCCGCCCCACCCGCCTCCGTCTGTGACCCCCGTGGACCCACCTCCCCCATGCGCCCGCCCCCGCCCCCCACGGGTCCTGCCGGCCAGTCTGGGCGCTGGCTCGCGGGCTGGGACAGCGGCGCTGGCGCTGGGAGTAGGCGCCCAGGAGGCCCACGCGTGCGCGCCCCAGGCTGGCGAGGCTCCCCGCAGTCCGAGTGGAGGCTCCGCCCGGAGTGGCCACTGCTTCTGTGGCTGCGTGGCTGCTGAGGGTTTTAAGGCCAAAGCGCTGGCCAGGACCTGGAGACTGTCCTTGCATCCTTCGCCCCGCGTCCACTGCTGCCTTTGAGCCTGCTCCGGGCTCCTGCTTCCCCCCTCGCTGGCCTGGCCGCGGGTCTCCGGGGCGCACAGGCTCCCCTCCTGAACCTCGCCCCTGGCCCGGCCATCGCTGGGGCTTCCCGTGCGTGGTTCCTGGTTGCAACGTGTGGGGAAGGCCACGCGGGCCTGTGTCTGGGCGCTGGGCCCTCGCCCCTTGTTCGGGGGTCCGCTGAGTCCGGATCCGCAGCTGACCCCAGCAGCAGGCGCCCCCTGGGCACCCCAGCGCAGGCCCGGCAGGAGGGGCGGGCTGACCGCCTTGGGCTCCCCCCTCTCACCTGCTGCCCCGTGCACAGCCGGCTGGGGACCAGCGAGCTGCCTCTTCCCTGGAGCGCAGCAGGAGCCAAAGGCTGAAGCTGCGCCCACGCCGCACCCAGGACTGTGGTCGCGCTTGGCCCTGGGCCATCCATCGCCGTGCTGGGGGGGCTCCGAGGCGCCTCCTCTCCCTCCCTCCCTGACCACTGACGGCTGTGGAGGAAGTGTCTCAGCTCTGCCGCCCGCCCCTGGGGCTGTGGGCTCCTGCTCCGGTCTCTGGGGTGCTGGCAGGAGCGCCTCTGGGACGCGGACAGGCTGCCCAGGCCGTTGCCCACTGCCCGGAGAGACCCCCTGCGGAGAGACCAGCCCCTGAGGGAAGCAACTGGCCCGCCCTACCCGGCTGGCCTGGTGGCAGGTGAGGCCCCGCCCTCGGCCCGGGTATAGGCGCCCTGTAGTGCCCAGGGCTGGAGTGGGGGTCTCGGGAAGGGCTGAGACTGGGCTGGGAGGGCAGCCACGGCGCCCTGGCGTGGGGCCAGCAGCGGCCTCCCAGCCCCAGCAGCTGGGGGCAGGGCAGCGGCGGGGCACCCCACTCTGAGTGGGGTCCTGGGGGCAGCTATCCTGGGGCGCCTGCTGGAGGGGAGTGGACACTACGGGTGAGCTGGGGCCTGAGGGTGCAGCTGCGAGGGCTGAGGACGCCCAGATGCCCGTGGCGGGGCTAGGCGTGCCAGGCCGCTGGCAGGCGGGTCTCAGAGTGGCCAGGGAGGGGCGCCTGCAGGCTGGCAGGGCTCTGTTGGGGGTGTCTCGAGCCCCCTCCCTGCCGGGGTCTGCGTCTGTGGGGGTGGCTGTGGGCCTGCCCTGCGGTGGCCCCTCCCGGCCCCCAGTGCCCTGTGCCCCTCCTGTCTCCTGGCAGAGCCCCTCCGAGGGCCAGCGCCGAGGCCCCGGCACCGCATCTGGCCAGGTGAAGGGTTGGGCGGGGTCTCTGGGGCAGCATGGCCTGGAGGCAGCTCTGTGTGGGGGCACGGAGAGGTGTGGGGTGTGCCGCTGGCCCATGCCAGGACAGCACCCGGGAGAGAGCCAGGGGTCTGGCCGCCGGGCCCTCCCTGCATCTCTGGAGGAAGCGGTGGTGGCCGGGTGCCAGGGCCCTCGGCCTGGGGCGGAGCCACCAGGGACAGGGCGAGCCGGAGCAGGGCTGGTCCACAGAGGCGGGGTCTGCAGCAGTGGAGGCAGGGTCAGAATCCCCGCTGGGGACCTGGCCAGGCCTGGTGCTGGGGAGACCCCGGGAGAAGGGTGGCGCCTGGGAGCAGGGCGCCCTGCGCTTCCTGGCCGGCCAGCTGATGGCCACAACAGGCTGGACCCCCCTGGAAGGAGCAGGCAGGGAGGGAGGCTGTGCTCAGGGGAACAGAAAGCACCCCGCTGCAGAGGTCACATCCCCATGTCCTCCCCACATCCCCGCACCCCTCTCCCCCACATCTCCACACCCCTCCCCCCACATTCCCACACCCTTCCCCCACATCCCCCTGCAGGCCACATACCCCAGCTACGTCCCACCCCACCACAACCCCTGCAGGCCATGATCCCCCCAGACCACAGCCCCCCACTTTCCGGCTAGAGGCCCTGCCGAGCACCTGGCGCCTCCAGTGGGCGCTGGGTGGGGCCGGGCTCCACGGCTGCGCTGGGGGGCCCCCTGTGAGGAGCCCGGCACTCCTGGAGGTCCCGCCCTGCTGCGGTTGGGCGCTGTGGGCCCCATGGGCGTCTGCACAGGCTGCCCGCTGCCCAGACCGTCTGTGGTCAGGCCCCGCCCTCCCGCCGCTGGGCCCCCACACTCGTACCCTGCAGGACCCTGCTGCCCAGCCCCCTCCAGGAGCCCCGCCCACCGCCACCCCCTTGTGGCCAACCCCAGGCTGGGCCTCCAGGAAGTCTGAGCCCGTGGGGTGGGCTTGGGCACGCCCTCCCAGGCCGCGGGGCAGCTAGGGGCGCGTGGGGTGGCTGAGCGGGCGAGGTAATGTGGGTAGGCCCGGTCTCTGGGTCAGCAGGAGGGGCCTCCGTCCGGACTGGGCTCCCAGCTGCTCTCCCACCCCCACGCCCCCCACCCCCACCCCAGGGCCGCCCCCAGGCGTCTGCAGGGTTTCTGAGATGGCGACGCCAGCAGCTCCGGAGTGGCTGAGAGGGCATCCGGGGAGGCAGAAGCAGAGGCCCTAGCTCTCGCCACACCTGCTGCGTGGCCATCGGGCGGACCCAGGTCACCTGAGAGGGGGCTCTGGCCAGCCCGCCGGCCTCCCAGGGCCCCATGCCGGGCGGAGCAGAGGGCACCAGGGGCCCTGCAGAGGTTCGAGATGGCCGGCCCCACCCTGGCCAGAACCCAGGCCCCAACCTGACCCGGCCCTCACAGCCCGGGCAGGGGCCGGCCCCACACCGGACCACCTGCCCCCACTGGCTGGCCGCTTCTGGACATGGCTGCGAACCTCCGGCCTGCTCCTTCCTGGGCAGTGCGGCAGGGGCGGGCAGGCAGGGCCACAGGAGGAGTGTGGGGAGGACGGTGGGCCGGCTGGGAACCGCGGGGCAGGGGTCGTGGGCACTGGGGGTGCCCCTTGAGCAGCAGAGGCGCCCTCAGCTGTGTCCAGCACGGCATGCCCCTGCCCTGTGTGGCCTGCTGCCTGGCACACCAGAGGCCCCGACGGAGCCATCCCGTCCGGCTGGTGCCCGGGGAGGCGGGGCTGGAGGAGGGCGGGGCAGGGCAGGCTGTGGCTGCAGCCCGGCCATCCAGAGGCTGCCCCCAGGGTGCCCACTGAGCAGCGGTGCTGCAGCCGTCCAGCTTCCCACCTGGCCACCGAGGACTGGCCAGGTCCAGCCCGGGCACCGTCCAGCGCCTCCCGGAGCAGTGCAGAGGGCCGGGGCCGGGCTGGCAGGCCCGGCCGGCAACAGCACGGCCGGCGGGTCTCAGCGCAATGCCGCCCCAGCTGTGCCTGCGCGCTGACCCCAGAGCCGGGGCGGGGCTCCCGTAGAGGGCTGGCTGCACGGGCTGCTGGGCTGGTCTCTGAGGCCCACGCCAGTGGCCGTCGTGCATGGGCGACCCTGTGGTGGGGAAGCGGTCCTCGCCGTGAGGAGGAAGTGGCCCCGGCAGGAAGCACAGGCCCTTGGCAGCGGCTCGGCCACCGTGGAGCCCAGCATGGGGGCCGCAACGGCAGCGCTGAGGGTGCCCGGGCGGGCCAGGCCCCGAGGGAGGCCGGGGGAGCCCGCGCCTGCAGGCAGCCAGCCCTGGGTGCAAGTCTCAGCGGCGGGCGGGCTCTGGCCGGCCGCGTCCGAGCACCTCCCAGCAAGGGCACGTGAGTGGGGCTACCCGCGGGTTCGGGTGCTTCTTCCCGGGGCCCTGGCTCTGGCCTCACTGCTGGCCCCTCCCGCACCCACAGGGGGAGCCCCCAGACCGCGCCTGTGGGAAGGGAAGCCCCCAGGCCACCCAGCCAGAGGGAGGGGCAGGGGAGAGGAACGTGGCCACCGCAGCCCTGTGACACCAGGGCTCAGCCAGCGGGGTGGCTCTGCTGCCGGGGGACGCAGTCTGCTGGTCCGTGGCCTGGCCCTGCCCTGGCCCCGCGGTCCGTGTGGCTAGGCTGGGGCGAGGCCGGCAGTGGTGGCGGCCCCTGCGGCCCCCAGCGCTGCCCTGGAGGTGCCAGCCTAGGCCTGGGTGGGCCAGGCTGGCCTGGGAGGGGCGGGGGCTGCTGGGAGGCTGCCTGGGGCATCCCCACCACTGCCCAGGGAGGGGGCGGCCCGGTCCTGCCCAGGCCCCCGGCACCCCCAGCCTCAGCTGTAGGGTCCCGCTGGCACCCCGTACAGTGTGGCCACCCTCGGGGCTCCAGCGAGGGAGCGGCCGCTGGGAGCTGAGCGCTGGCAGAGCCCCTGGGCCAGGGGACGGGAGCGGACGTCGGTCTCCACCTGCAGCCCAGTGCAGCGCGGCGGGCTGCCCCGCAGGTCGGGGCCCTGTGAGGGTGTGGCCTGGACGCGGCCACGCCCCTCACAGCCGCTTCCCGCAGGCCGGACCATGAGCAACTGCAGCGGGAACAACTGCAGCGGGAGCGGCTGCATCGAGGCCCTCCAGGCGCTGGGCTGGCCGGACCACATGCTCAGGGCCTACTCGGGGACGCTGCTGGCGCTGGGGCTGCTGCTCAACGGCGCCGCCCTCTGGGTGCTCTGCTGCCGCCTGCCGCGCTGGACCGAGACCCGCGTCTACATGGTCAACCTGGCGGCGGCCGACCTGTGCCTGCTGTGTGCGCTGCCCTTCCTGCTGCGCTCGCTGCGGCTGCCGGCCGGCGACTCGCTGTTCTGCCAGCTCTCGCAGGCCGTCTTCCTGGTCAACAGATACATGAGCGTGAGCCTCGTCACGGCCATCGCCCTGGACCGCTACCTGGCCCTGCGGCACCCGCTGTGGGCCCGCCGGCTGCGCTCCCCCGGGCGGGCCGGGGCCGTGTGCGCCGGGCTCTGGCTGCTCGTGGCCAGCTCCCTGGGTGTGCGCTGGTGGCTGGGCCGGCAGGAGGGAGGCTTCTGCTTCTCCAGCTCCGCCCGCGAGCACTCCTCGGGCTCTGTCTTCTCGCTGCTGGGCTTTTACCCGCCGCTGGCCGTGGTGGTCTTCTGCTCCCTGCAGGTGCTGGCCGCCCTGGCCCGGAGGCCGGCCACAGACGCCGCGCAGGCCGAGGCCACGCGCAAGGCCACCCGCATGGTCTGGGCCAACCTGCTGGTGTTCGTGGTCTGCTTCCTGCCCCTGCACCTGGTGCTGACCGTGCGCCTGGCCTGGGGCCGGGGCTTCTGCCCGCTGGAGTACGCCCTCCTGGTCACCAGCAGCCTGTCCAACGCCAACTGCTGCCTGGATGCCGTCTGCTACTACTTCGTGGCCCGTGAGTTCCAGGAGGTGTCCGCGCCGCGGTCCAGCGCCAAGGCCTGCTCAGGCCAGGACTCTGTGTCCATGATCCCGGCCGTGGACAGGCTCTGAGCGCACAGGATGGCCAGGGAGCCCCGGGAGCCCCGGCTGGGCGGGGCCTGGCCACACCAGTCCTTCGCGGAGGGAGGACAGACAAGAGCAGGAGGACGCGGGCTGGGCGGGCTGGGCCGGACGGTGAGCTGGGGCCTGGCGGGGGTCTGTGGCATGTCCTCGGCTTCGTCCTGCTCCTCTGGCCCCACCGGCTGGGGTGCCCCAAGGGCGGGCAGCTGCTCCCTCCGCCAGCACAGGGTCTGGCCCGCTGGGGGCAGGGGACTCTCGGCAGTCAGGGCCACATGCCCCCGTGTCCCTCAGGGCCTGGAGTCCAACCTGGGGCAGGGCCTGAGGCCCGCTGACCTTTGTCCCTGTGCGGGGCCACCTCAGGGCAGCACTTCAGACACCCTGGCAGGCTGTGTTCAACCCAAGCTCCCCATGCCCAGTGCCCTGGTGTGGGCGCCCTGGTTGAGCGGCCCCCACAGCCCGGTGGCCGGCGCAGTGGGAGAGCCCTGCGGCCGCGGCAAGACACCGAAGCAGGAAGCCGCCGTGCGCGCTGCCCTGTGCCACACTGCTGGAGCCGGGAGGCCGCTGGTGGACGGCAGGTCCACAGGAGGGGCCTGAGAAGGGGGCCCTGACCTCCCAGCTCCCCGTCCAGCAGCAAGCCGCGCTCACGCCACGGTGGGTGCCTGACTGTGACGGCGGGCAGGAGGTTTCCACACACCTGTGTAAGTGCTGCCGCTCCTGCAGTTTGGGGCTCAGGCCCCTGGGGGCGCCCCGGGCCCCCAGGGTGACCGGGCAGTCTCTCCCCACCTCCCTGAGTGCCGCCTGATTTCCCTGGGAAACTGGGAAACAGACACAGGACCCTCGGAGCCCTCACCTGGGTGTCAGGGTGGGGGTGGGCCTCGGTGTGCCCGGGGAGCCCTCTGGCTGGAGGCCCCACGGCCCCAGCACTGCCCGCAGCAGCTGGAGCCGGCACCGTGCGGCCCACCCATCCCCAGGCCCCTGCCTACCCAGGGCCTGGCCTCGCCCCTGGGTGCGGCCCCAGCCGGAAGGGGGAGGGAGCCGTGGGCTGCTGGGGCTGGGAGGGGCCGCCCCAGCAGACACTGGGCGGGCCGCGGGCGCCTGGGCCCCGTGCACCGCAGCTACGCCAGACGGCAGCCGGAAGGAAGGAGGCACGGCTGCCCGCTCAGGGCTGGCCCTGGGTGCCGCCTACCTGCGGCCCTGGAGGTGGGCCCAGCCCGAGAGCAGAGGGGACCCGGCCCGCCCGGGAAGCCCCACGTGCGTCCACTGCTGGAGCCGCTCCGGCCACCCCACCCCTCCGCCGCCTCCTGGCCTGTTTGGCCGGCCAGGGTCCCACCTGGGGTCTCGCCCCGAGAGGGTGGGGGGTGGCTTGAGCAGGAGGCGGGTCTCGCAGAGGACAGGAAGCGGGCGAGTCTGGGAAGAAGGCGGCGGGTGGAGGGGCAGGACGTGGGGCCGTGGCAGAGGAGGGAGGAGGAGGGGTCGGGGGAGGCCTGAGAGGGAGGCGTGTGGGGGCAGAGGTGGGAGACCGGCAGAAACCCCAGACAGAGGCCAGAGGTGCCAGCTCCCCAGCCCCAGACAGCCTGGCCTGCAGGCGGGGCCTCGGCAGCCAGAGTGCCGTGGGGTGCGCTCTCGGGGAGAACAGGCTAACATTGCTGGCCCGCGCTCTGCAGCCCGCCCGGCCCCGGGATGACGTGGGTGTGGCCAGGGGGAGGACCAGAGGCCCGGCTGCCAGGAGGGAACCCTGGCCCCAGCTGGTGCCAGGGGGCTCCCTCAGCCCTGGCAAGGCAGGACGGTGGCAGGTGCTGACAGGGGGTTCTCCATGGGCTTGGTTCAGGGAGGGGCAGGGGGTACCTGGAGCCAGGCTGTGAGGGGCCCCTGGGAGGAGAGGGAGAGGGAGAGGGAGTGAGCGAGCCAGGGGCGGGCGCTGCCCAGGCGCTGAGGCCCCGACCCCGCCCCCGCCCCTCCGTCCAGCCCTCTCACAGCCTCGCCAGCGGGCACAGAAGCTCGCAGACCGCCTCCTCGGGCTCCCTGGTCTCCTCCGCTGTGGTGGGTGGAGACCCGCTGTGCAGGGTCCACCCAGCCGCGGCCGCCTGCTGCTGGCCTGAGCCTGCCGGGGTCCTTGCCTGCTGGGCCAGGTGCCGGGCGCCGCTGGATGGCCTCCACCAGACCAGCGCCTGCCCTCAAGGACCCTGCGGGCGGCCCGAGCGGCCACCTCCATCTGTGCTCCTGCCGCTGCCCGTGGCCTTGCTGGCCAAACTGGTGCCTGGTGGATGGGCGGCCCGCCCCACTGTCCCGCGGCTGGCTGCCCTCGAGCAGGTGGCTTCCCGCCTGGCCAGCGCCAGTGGCCGTCTGGACGCTGCCCGGAGCTATTTCGCAAGAAGGAGTTCCAGGAAGAGGCGGGGCTCCTCGCTCGCCCATCCGGGCACTGGGCCTGGGCGCCCCCGCCCCACCCCGGGTCCAGGGGGCAGCGGAGAAGGGGACACCGCACGACTCGCCCCTGCACCCAGGGCCGCCAGATGGCCATGCCTCCTTGGCCGGGCTGGCCGGCGCTGCCGCTGACCGGCCGTCCCGGTGGGCGCCCCCGTGAGCAGCCCAGAAATAAAGACCAAGGCTCCCCCCCGGCCAGCCTACCTCCCCTCCCGGGTCCCACTTCATTTCTGCTCCCTTCTCCTTAATAAACCTTTTTCTCTAGACAAACAAATGAAAGACCAGGCTGGCCGCCGCTTCTTCCCCCAAGCCCGCCCCTCTGCCCGCCTCTCGCTGGGCCCAGGCCCCAGGCGTCTCCGGGCAGCCCCACCGAGCGGAACCCGAGGGCGCAGGCCGCGCAGGCCCAGAGCTGCGGCCAGGAGGGCGGCGGCCGGTCGGTTGGTCAGCTGGTCAGCTGCAGACTGGGGCCCAAGGGCGGGCTGCTAGGGACGGCGTGGTGGGGGTCCAGGGGGCCGCGGGGCTGTGGTGGGGCCGGGACCCCGACGGGGCCGGCACTGGAGCCCCCGTGGGGGCGCTAGAGGAGCCCGGCCAAGGACTAGGAGGGGAGCAGCCCAGGAGCCAGGACCCAACGAGCGTGGAGGGGTGTGGGCCTGAGGGAGCAGGACCAGCGGCCGCCCAGAACGGAGGAGCTGGCCGGTGGTCTCCCACCAGGAGAGCGCTCGACTCGCCGCACCCCGGGGCAGCACCACGGTCCTAGGCAGGCTCGCCCCAGCCTGGCAGCCGCGCAGGACAAAAGCAGGCAGGAGCAGCGGCGAGAGGGCGGGGGGGGGGGGGGGGGGGGGGGGGGGGGC